>SJYT01048726.1:49294-287772 GCA_006410635.1 Cephalophus harveyi | reverse complement strand
GCGAGGCCTATCCTGTGGGTCTTCAGACACCGGTTCCCAGCCCTGCCTGCCAGGCCGGAACTGCCCGGCCCTTGGGGCCCCTGTTGGAGGGCAGGGCCAGATCGGAAGCTCCCCCAGCCTCCTCGATCGTATTTGTCAAGGGGCCCATTAGCTGCTGACAGCCACTTCCCTGGCTGCCCGTCTTAGGGCGGGGCCGTGGCCCCCAAACCCCCATCAATCACTGACCCTGGGGTCTGCAGCCCCCACTGCCTTGGCGTGGGCTGAGGACCCTCAATAGGACTGTTCATCCGGGAAGGACAGGGCAGCTTGTGCAAGGCGGCAGCGCCCAAGCCTGGAGGGGCAGCATCAACGGCTACCCCGCTCCTCAGCCCCGTGCTGGCTGGTGGACAGAGCACGTGCCCCGCTCTTGGGGAGCCTAGGTCAGGCTGGCCGCAACCCCACCCCTCATGGCCCACCCTCCGGAGGGGGCCCGAGGCTGACCCTGCTTGGTCTCCAGGCCTGTTTTTGCCTATCACCCAGGCAAGAGGGTGCATGGGAGCCAGTCAGAGCACAGGAGGGTGCAGCCGTGGGTCCTGTTGGGCTGACAGGCTGGGTGTGGACGCAGCAGGAGCAAGGAGGCACCTGAAACGTCTGGCCGCTGGCTCCTCCTGCGGAGGCTGGGTGCAGGCCTGGGTGCAGGTGATGGCATGGCCGGCCCAGCAGCTGCCTCCAGTTCGGGCCTGCCCGGCAGGCTGTGGTTTATTTATATGACGAGGTTTATTTATTTATAGGGCTCCCCCTGGGTGGTGCCCAGCCGTGGACTGGGAGCTCCCGACTGCTGCAAGACCCTGAGCCCCAAGTTGCTCAAGGTCCGGCTACAGAGGGCCCACCACAAAGCTGGCCAATGTCCATCCCCCACCGGGAAGCGGTCCTAGAGTGGGTGGGGAAGCAGGGGCTGCAGGGTGAGGGTCGCCGAGGGGTGTTGGGCCACGAGGCTGACAGCAGCCCTCCAGCGCCGTGTTTCTGGAGCACCACGCCTGACCGCTGGCAGCTGCTGGATGCCCTCCTGGTCATGACTGCAGGAGGCTGGTGGAGATGAGTGGGCCTGGGGGTGGGGCAGCCTGGACCCTGCCGGGCCTTGCAGTCACAAGACTTCCCTCCTGCCTGTCCAGGGGCTTCCCTTCCCTCCAGGGTCTTCAGGTAAAGCACAGGACCCCACCAGCATACACACTTTACAGAGGCTATGAATACTCTTTGGTATAAGTATTTCCCAAATCAGGAAGGGATATACTTATACTCAAATGAAGTTGTTGATCTGAAATCTGACTATGGCCAAGCCTCTTGGGATTTTATTTGCTGAATCTGGCTGCCCTCCAAACACTGGACGGCAGCTGCCCAGACACCCTGAGGGGAGAAGCAGCCTCACCCCACAGAAGGGCCGAAGAAGGGCCCCAGGGCTGCCGGGCCAGACCTGCCCTACCCACCTCCTCCTCACATTTCAGTCTCCCATTTGTCCTGTGCCCGTCCCCCCCTCCCATGCCTGGATTAATTTGGGAAGGATAATGTTTATATTAACCGTTCATTTATTGACGTCTTCTTGCTAGGTCAATAACCAAATTTATTGTCTCACAAGATGGGCCTTATTGAGCCGTGTACGCCCCTCCCCCAGCCCTGGGTGGACAGACACTATCGATATGCAGACGGCTGACCTTGGGCCTGCCCGTCTCTGCTGGGGGCTTAGGGTCTCCCGAGAGAGGCTGCAGGAACCAGAGGAGAGCACCCCTAGACCCCACCGTCATTGCGGCCCCTTCAGCAGTCAAACCTTCCTTCCTAGGCGGTGGTGGAACTGCCGACAGGCCACGGCTGGGACCCAGGCAGGGGGAGGTCAGAACCTCAAGGAGATGGGGGACAAGCCCACTGGGCACCTGCCGGGTGATGAAGAGGTGGGCAGGAGACAGCTGAAGGCCTCTGCACAGTCACACGTGGTGGCTCGAGGCAGAGCCTGTGCAGCGGGGTGGGG
The DNA here is from genome assembly GCA_006410635.1 of Cephalophus harveyi. Classification (NCBI taxonomy): domain Eukaryota; kingdom Metazoa; phylum Chordata; class Mammalia; order Artiodactyla; family Bovidae; genus Cephalophus; species Cephalophus harveyi. The sequence continues at coordinate 285,773 of SJYT01048726.1, read as the reverse complement.
CGGCCAGGGCAGGGAGGGAGCAGAGACGTCAGGGGTGCCTGAGAACTGGCCCCGCCCTGACATCCCTGACATCCCTGACAGGGTCGTGTAGACGGCTGGGTTGTGTAGACGACTGGTGAGGACCCCTGCATCAGCCCGGAGGTCCTGTGCAGACTGGGGCATGTGCAGGTCATGCCCACTGCCAGCTGAAGGGGAGACCAGACCCTCAGGGGCCCTGAGCTTCCCCACATTCCAGGCTTGCCCTGGTCCCAGGGGTCAGGGTGGGCACTTGTCCTCCTGTCTGTAGGGTCCTGTGGGGCTTACAGACAGGACTCTTCCAGTCGGGGAAGCTGCCAGTGCCAGGGTCCTGAGCAGGAGTGGGCAACAGGCTGGGGCCAGGGGCCAGCAGGGGAGGCTGCCCAGGTCAGGGTCAGCAGGGGTGGTGGGGTGGCAGGTGGTTCCGGTGTCTTCTGAAGGAAGACGTGAGAGAGGAGGGGTCTGGTGGCTGGTGGGGAGCAGAGTTGCTGGGGAGCTGCTTCTGCTGGAGGTCCACCCTGCCCTGAGCCCCTCCCAGGTCCCCCCTCCCCCCGCCCTGCACTGTGATGCCAAGGGCTCACTTGTGGGCGGCAGGTGGTCGGTGGGTCCAGGACAGCGTGGTGCTGACCAAGATGCCTCCCTGAGTTAGAGCCTCCCGGGGGGTCAGGGATGATCAGCTCATCCGAGGAGCAGGGCCTAGAGGTGGGGAGAGACAGGGGCTGGGAGGATGTATGGGTCCCCTTGGGCCAGGTGGGCCCCAGCCCCCTCAGAGACCGCAGCCCTCCATCCCTTCACGCCAGGCCCCACATCATTTTGCTTTCTCCTTTGATAGCTAGCTAACTAGACAGGTGTAAATATAGAAATAAAATTAATAGACTTTGGAGGGAATTCAGTGGTTAGGAGGTGCTTTCCCTGCCATGGTCTGGATTCAACCCATGGATGGGAAACTAAGTTCTCACAAACACAGAATTAATAGACCGCTTTTGAGCTTTTTTTTTTTTGGCTGCACCGCACAGCATGTAGGACCCTAGTTCCTCCACCAGGGATGAAGCCTATGCCCTCTGCATGCAAGGCAGATTCTTAACCACTGAACCACCAGGGAAGTCGCTTTGAGCATTTTTATATTTATGGAAAAATGAGCAGGAAGTAGAGTTTCTGTGTACCCCCTCGTCCCTCTCCACCACACCCCTGGCAAACACGGATCATTTCACTATCTCCGTTGTTTTGCCTTTTCCAAAACTGTCATAGAGACTGAATCACACAGTAATGTAATTAGATCAGCTCTCTCATTTAGGGACACCCGTTTAGGGTCCCTCCATGTCTTTTCATGGCTGACAGCCCTTTTCTTTCTTTCTTCCTTTTTTGTAGCCTTGAAGAAATCTCTCTCTCTTTTTTAAATTGAAGTGTAGCTGATTTACAATAGCAGGTTAGTTTTAGGTACGCGTAAGCAAAGTGATTCTGTTTTATATATATATACTTTTTCAGATTAATTTCACTTATAGGAAATGAAGTATAAAATACTGAGCACAGTTTCCTGTGTTATACAGTAGGTCCTTGTTGGTTATCTATTTTATATACAGCAGTAAAAAGTAAAGTAAAGTCGCTCAGTCGTGTCCAACTCTTTGTGACCCCATGGACTGTAGCCTACCAGGCTCCTCCCTCCATGGGATTCTCCAGGCAAGAATACTAGAGTGTGTTGCCATTTCCTTCTCCAGGGGATCTTCCCAACCCAGGGTCTACCTGCATTCCAGGCAGATGCTTTAACCTCTGAGCCACCAGGGAACCTAATCTCAACCTTCTAATTTATCCCTACTGATAGCTCATTTCTTTTTCCATTAATACTCCATTGCCTGAATGGACCACAGCTTCCCCACTCACCTACTAGAGGATCGTGTGATTACTTTCAAGTTTTGGCAGTTATGAAGGTGCAGGTTTTGTGCAGATGTAAGTTTCCAGCTCATTTTGGGTAAATACCAAGGAGCAGGATCCCTGGATGCTGTGGTAAGAGTATATTAATTTTGTGAGACACCATGAAGCTCCTTCTAAAGCGGTTGCACCACTTTGCATCACCGCCGGCAATGGATGGGGGGGCGTCATTGCTCCACACGGGTACCCGTGGTCAGTGTTTCCTCTTTATTTCCAAATAATCCATGAATGTGGCTCTCTTGATTTTTCCAGCGTTAGTCCTCCCAGACAGCCTTCCTCCTCAGAACAGTGGGGAGTCTCCAGGCCCTTATCCTGCTCTGCCCACATCCTCCAACAGTGCCAGCTGTGGTTACAGCACTCTCTGGTGGGTCCTTACTGCGGCAGTGTAGACCTGTCCACAGGTGACACTGTGAGTCCCCCAGCTTCCTGGAGCCAGTTCCCCCGACCAGGGCTCCATGCCTGCGGCGACTCTCAGCAGTGTGACGCTCTCACGGCCTCCCGCAGGCCAATCCTGGACCTTCTGCCTGCAGGGCGTCCCTCGTCCCGGGATGACCTTGCTGCTCCTGTGGCTGCCCCCTGGGCCTCTCTCCTGTGCCAGATTCCCTTCTCTGGGGACCCAGTCTTCCTCCTCACTGGTTTTCTCTCACAGCTGCTGTCTGCTCACTTCCCCAGGAAGTACCCTGAAAGGCAAACCTCCGGGGACTTGGCACACCTTAAACTGTCCTGATTCTACACCCCACTGTGCGGCACAGCCAGCCCACACTCTGGCTGGGAGCCAGCTCTGGGGACGTGCTTGGTCTTCTGGCTCCTCCCCTTCCGATTTCCTTCGTTGCCGTGACCTGGGCCACCTCTGCCCTGGTCTCTTCGGATGTTCTCTTTGTCCCAGGGTTGGGGAATTTCAGACTGATGTTTGGCCTCTTTCCACCAGATGTCATGGTCCAGGAGTGAGACGTCTCATTGCCCATAAGCCCTGACTGGCAGCACGGGACCCCTGCGAGGATCCCACCTCTCAGGACAGAAGAGGGTGCCTCCTCCCCATGCAGCCGTGCCCCTTGCCTGCCCCCGCTGCCTCGGTCGCCCAGCGGGGGCTGAGGGAGACCGAGGAATAGGTGGGCAGCCAACTGGATGCCCAGGCAGGGCAGGGGCTGGGAACCCGATGTCCTGCTTGGCAAGGGGGAGGCTAGGGCAGGCTGGAGGCTGCGGAGATGCCCCCACCCCCGGGCTGAGGTCACCTTCCAATCTCAGCCAGCTGCATTATTCATGTCGCGGCGGAGTGACCTGAAACCCAAGCCCACAGCTCCAGTTCCCTCTGCAGAGCCCAGGGCCTGGCAGGAGGGCCAGGAGGACTGGCCCATGAGGGGCGCCTTCACTGGCCAGAGCAAGGGCGAGGGCAGGGGTGGGTGTGGGTGCTGCCCACAAGAATGTGCCCAGGCCCTGTCCTCCCCATTCCCTGGCCTCTCTGCCCTGGCTACAGGTCACCTGCAAGGTCACCTCCATGTCACCTTCCCAGGAAGCCCTCTCTGACACTGTTCCTCCACCGTCCACAGCCCCTGTGATCTAGCCATGTGAATCTGGCCCCTGTGAGTTCGGCCCCAAACCCTGAAGGCAAATTTTGGGCAGGTCCTTGGCCCCTTGGGGTCCCCAAGACTCCTGGTAATGGGTGGGCACTGTGGCGGGGGCCCCCTTAACCACATGGGGTCTGGGGCCCCTACAGAACAAAGCGTCTGGGGGACAGGAGCCTGCGGTCCTTCTCAGTCTTTCAGCGCCTCCCTCCCACCAACACGTTGTGATAAATATTATATACTTCACTTTGGTCAAATAGATCTAATTAGGAAAACACTGAGCTGAATTTCGTTGCTTTGAGAAAATAAAGCAAATGCAGGCCAGAAAGAAATTCTATTTATTTTAATACAAGTGCATCAGGCCTGGTGGTTTTTAAAAGAAGGCCACACCCTACAGCCCCTCCCAGGTCCCCATAGCAGCCATCTGCCTCCAGGGCAGGCATCCCACCCCCGACCGCCACTCTCAAACCCTCCAGACCCTTCTGCAGTCTGAGCCCAGGGACCTCACCCACTGTGCACGGTGGTCTCTGGGCTGCAGCATGCCCACGCCTGTCCTTCAGTCTCCACCCTGCCTGCCCCATTCTCCCCGAGGACCACAGCACAGTCTCCTCCAGTGCTGGAGCACCAGGCCCTCTGCAGATCTCCTCCCACCGCCCACCCCTGGCATGTGGCCACACACACACACACACACCGCCAAGCCTGGCCCACCACGTTCAGCACTGAGCCCACCCAGGGCAGACAGGAGGCCAGGGAGCTCCCTTCGGAGCAGGGACCCAGTCGGCTGGCCTGGGCAGAAACCGTGCCCCTCTCCCAGCGGCCCCTCACTCACCTGCCTCCACCCCAGGGCGGCTTCAATTATCCACAAGCCAGCCAGTTCCTGGGACCGCCACCTCCTTCCTGAAAGCTTTCCCAGCCCACCGCCCACCCCTCATCCCCAGGGGAGAGGGCAGGAGGCGAGGCCGCTCAGAGCAGACCTAGGCTCCAGGGCTCCAGCCTTTGCTCTGCCCTGCCTGCTGCCTGCCCCCAGGAGCCATGACCTCTTTGGTCTCCAGCGCCCCCCTCCCAACCCAACTGGGGGCCTCACAGGGGCTCACAGACTACAAGTCTGTGCTCAGACTGTGCTCAAGACAAGTGTTCAGCTGGCGGCAAGAGTCAGGGGACCTGCCTCCCCTGGACCCTTAGAGACAGCCCATAGGGGCAAGGCCAGTGCCCTAGGACCCCCACCCTGTCCTGTGTTTTGAGGCTGTGTGCCCACCCCCACCGCCCCATACCCCCCATCCTCATCTGGGTGCAGCCAGCCTGGAAGCAGCTAAGATGGCCCACCATCCATGTCCTGAGGGTGGGTGCCCTTGGTGTAGGGGTCCCCATGGGACAGCCCCCAGGAAAACAGGGGTGTTTTTCACCCTCTGACAAGGAGACAAGGGTGCTGGGGGTGACAGTTCAGCTGGGCCTCAGAGAACTCTTTGTTGCTGTACTTCGGTCTTTAAACCTCTGTTTTCTACCTGGTCTTTAGATGTCCTGAATGTGTACGTGCTGTCTCTTCGGTCCTGTCTGACTCCTGGCGACCCCATGGACTGTGGCCCACCAGGCTCCTCTGTCCATGGGATTCTCCGGGCAAGAACACTGGAGTGGGTTGCCTTTTCCTCCTCCAGGGGGTCTTTCCGACCCAGGGATCGAGCCCAGGTCTCCCGCATTGTGGGCAGATTCTTTACCGTCTGAGCCACCAGGGATGTAGTGTCCGTCACCTCAAATCATCATCGGGCCCCACGCCCTGCCACCCAGAGCAGGGGTGGGGAGCGAACAGCTCACCTGGGCCGCAGGGGCAGCCCGGGGCAGGTGCCATGGCACAGAGGCAGGCAGAGCCCGCGGGGGGATGCGAGGAGCAGGGAGAGCCTGCTGGAGAAGGCGAGGGACAGGGAGGGCTCGAGGGAGGGGTCCCGCGGGCTGGTCCCCGGCCGCCCTGGGAGCCCCGGCCGCGCGTGCGCACTGGAGGCCCGGCCCGGTGCTGCGCAGCTGCGACTTGACAGCTGCGCCCTCCCGCGCGTTCCCACCTCGCCGCGCCCGGGCGCGTCGGGACAGCCGCGGGCACCGGCGGTGGCAGCTCGTCGTGTCACCTCCCTTGCCACCCGCGCGGCGCAGCGGGCACGCGGCCCCTCCAGATGCGCGGGGCCCGGGGCGTCCTTAGCGGAGGCGGGGGTCCTCCCGGAGCAGCGCCATCTGACGCCCCCTCCATCCATCCTCCCCACCCTGCGCGCCGCCATCTGTCTGCGGTGGAGTCGAGCTAGGCCAGGGGCCAGGGCCGGGAGGGCGCCCCGGCTGCTCCCCACGGCCAGCCGTCCCGGCTCCCCGGCTCGTCCCGGGTGACGCCCCTGCGGCTGGGGCGAAGCCGGGCAGAGAGGGTGTCGGAGCTGCGGTGCCCAAACCTCTGCGGAGCTGAGAGAGGAGCCCCTGGGACCCTTCTTCTCAGGACTCTGCTCTGGGGCCTCCTCGGGTTCAAACACGCCTGCCTGCTGTGGCCCTCAGTATGCCCCAGGTCCTGCCCCTACAGCCCCCAAGCTGGCTCCAGCTCTCCAAGCGCTCCCTCCAGGCTCCTCGGGTTGGACCCTGAGTGCCCTTCACCTCTAGTAAGCTACCTCAGACCTCCGCAGCCCGGGAGCCGCGAGGAGCCTGGGGGGACTTCGCCGCTGGTTCACTCTGCGTGGCCCCTACTCAGGACCGCTAGCGGGGTCCCCCTGGCCCCTGGGGCCATGCCGCCTCTCCTGGCCTTGGAACCGGGCTGAGCAGCAAAAACCCACGAAGGGGGCTGGCCCCACTATCCCTAGAGGGAGAGTCCCCATCACCAGCCACTTTACTTACAGAAAAGGCCGCAGAGGCTTCGAGGGGGTGCGGCCATCCTCTGGCCATCCCACCCTCTGCACCTGCCCATTGGCTCCTTCAGGGAGAGGGCGGGTATGGTCCTCCTGCCTTGGGGCAGTGGGACAGGAATCCGGGAATCCGCCAGGCCTGACAGGGCAGGGCAGGCACTGTGGGCTGGAGGAGGGCCGCAGGAGATCTCTCAGAGAGACCCGATCCTTGGGCTCCCCTCCCCCCACCTCCAGCCTTTCTTCTCCCCTCTCCCTGCCCCCTCCTCGTTTCTTTTTTCTTTTTTATCTTATTTGGTTGTGCCGGGCCTTAGTTACCGGCTGCAGGGTCTTTGATAGTCACTGCAGCGTTTGACCTCTTAGTTGCAGCATGTGGGCTCCAGTTCCCCAATCAGGGATCAAACCTAGGGCCCCTGCATTGGGAGCTCAAAGTCTTATCACTGGACCACTGGGAAGTCCCTCTTCTGATTTCAGCAGTCTTCCCACTCCCCACCCTGGGGCCACTCAACCTTGTAGGGAAGTGGCCACTCAGAGGAGATGGGCTGCAAAGGTGTGGGGGTCTGGCCAAAGTCACCTGCCTGTCAGGCCACTGGGTCCCAGTCCCTGTGGGTTTGTGGCTGCTTGGAGTGAGGGAAGGGAGAGGTGGAGGGCAGAGGAGCCCAGGGGTCACAGATGGGTCAGGACCCTAGAGAGGGCAAGGGCCCTGCCATGCAGTGTGGGCATGCTGCCCTCATGGCCAAGAGCTATGGTCAGGGCTGTGGCCGGGAGCCTGAGGACACATGTTCCCTGGGAGAGCTGTCTCCAGAGAGAGGGACTCGCTCAAGTCCTTTGGGCAGGGGTGCTGAGGTGGAGAGTGGCAGGGGCCCGATCTGTGCGCAGTGGTTGGAGAGGGACAAGAGAGGCCCAGGGCCAGGGCCAGTGCTGACCCAGGAGACGCAGGGAGCAGAGCGCTAAGGACAGGACCTGAAGACTAGGGCTGACCTGAGGGTGGGGCCAGCCTGGGAGAGCCGGAGAGCGGCCCAGCGGGGAGGAGCGCCCACTGCCAAGGTTGCCCTTCACCCTCCTCCAGGCTCAATCAAGCTGCTAATTAGCATCCTGACCACTCAATTAATTAGGCTGTGCGTGCTTAATTATGACAGAGTGCCTGGCGGGGTGGGGCAGCTTTATCAGCCTGGGCCCCCCAGGAGCCGAGGTTTATTGACCAGAAAAGACACATGAGGAGACCCTGGCAGCAGGGGGTTGCCGGGTGAGTGGAGGGGTAGGGGAGGCAGGAGCCCCTTAGCCCTGTGTGTCGGGGGGCAGCCCCATGTCCTTAGCCCAGTTCCCACCCAGGTCCCTGGGTGACCCTTTCCACACCTCTAGTCCCTGAGTTTCTACCTGATGTCACCTCAGGCAGGGTGGATGTGTGGCCTGGAGTTCCCAGAGTGGAGGCCACACCCATGCCCAGCCCTCTTCTCTTGGGGCCTGAAGCAGGTGTGTGCCCACGCCAGCCAGGTCACCTGGCATGCTCACCCCCAATCAGTCTGCCAAGCTGTTCAATTTATGATGGACCACCAACCACAGTGGCAAGGTTCATGGCCCTCCCAGACAAGCCCAGCCTAGAGACTACTGTTCTATGGGCTGCTGCTGCTGCTGCTAAGTTGCTTCAGTCGTGTCCAACTCTATACAACCCCATAGACAGCAGCCCACCAGGCTCCCCCGTCCCTGGGATTCTCCAGGCAAGAACACTGGAGTGGGTTGCCATTTCCTTCTCCAATGAATGAAAGTGAAAAGTGAAAGTGAAGTCGTTCAGTCATGTCCAACTCTCAGCGACACCATGGACTGTAACCTACCAGGCTCCTCCGTCCAAGGGATTTTCCAGGCAAGAGTAATGGGGTGCCATTGCCTTCTCCGGTTCTGTGGGTAACAACAGTCAATTTGGCGTTAGTTTTTCTCAGAAATGACAAGAGGTTGTGTCTTATCTCCCAACTAGATGATCACGAATCTAGTAAGGTCCACAGCAGACACTGATGGTCCATGATGCAGTGGTGATGGAGGTGATGGTACTGGTGGTGATGATGGTCACGGTCACGGTGGTGATACTGGTGATGATGGTGGTGATAGTCACAGTAGAGGTGATGGTGAGGTGAGGGGCCCTGCCTTGGGATGCTTCTTACAGGCTTGAATGACACGTGTCTTGAACACAGCCTGGCAAGGCTGAAGGAAGGTGCCCTTGTCTAGGAAAAGCAGCGCAGGGTGTGGGCCCCAGGGACCTGGGCGGATGTTTGGTGGGCTCTGGGCTGCTTCTGGCTCCTGACCTCACTGTCCATGTGGGGAAACCCAGAGTAGACCTCCACCTGACCTTTAACCTCTGTCCCAGGCACACAGTAAGGCCACACTATTGAGGACCCCAGTGCCCTCTGCCCAGCTAGGCCTCGGAGGTGACAGGAACCCAGAGGGACAAGCCTGTGGAGAAGAAAGACTGGGGTGGGGTGGGGCCCAGGGCCTCTGAGGTGGGGCTGAGGGGCTGGAGGCAGCTCCCTAATGTGGGAGGCGAGGCCGGAATCCCCGGAATCTTCCCAGCACCAACCTGCAGTGACTGAGACTCCCCCACTGTGTGCCTGCACCCCCAGGCAGTCCCTGCCGGAAGTGGTGCCTCAGCAGAGACATGGCAGGAGCAAGGAGTCCAGGCCAGACACAGAGGGAGCCTGAAGCTTCCTGGGGAGGGAGAGAGGCACACAGCCCCATGCTGGCTCTGGTGGGGGTCCCCTGGGCCCCTGCGCTGGCCTGGGACGGACTCCCATCAGCCCTGGGAAGCTGAGAGTCTAGCCTTCCTCAGAAGGCAAGGCCAAAGAGGACCCCTGTCCCAGGGGCCACGGACTGGAGGTCGGTCCCGGGGAGAGGGTGGAGCTGACCCAGCTGAGAGGGCCAAGGACTGGTACCCCCCACCCCTGCGGCCCTGGTGGGCTCTGGGAGTCAGATACAATTACTCACTCCGTGCATCATAATTACCGCAAATAGCCCATTAAAGAGAAATTACCATCAATATGATATTAGCAGACAGCGGGGAAATGAAGAAAGAAAAGTGCTTATTCTCCCATTGTCCCCTTAATGGGGACATGGACTGGAGAAGCAGTGCCACCTCGCTTGCTGACCTGACCCCCTCCTCACTGCCTGCATTCCTGAAGGACCTTGCAGGTCCAGGGGCCACGGCTTGGAGTGGCGCGGCCCTCCACCCTGCCCCTCACAGCAAACCCAGCTCCGGGGGCCCCGGCCGGCTCAGGCTGCCCTCCACTGGCCACCCCACCATCTGGCTGGGGCCTCCCGCCCCGGGCTCTCGGGAAAAGCCCGGCGATAGGAGGGGTCTGAGCTCTGCCCATCCTGGCTCAGCGTGGGAATACCCCTCAAGTTCCGGGAGCCCAGACTTCTGTTAGACGTGGCGGCGGGGGCACGGGTGTCACTTCCTGGAGTCTCCAAAATAACGGCCAGCGTGACAGAGAAGCAGAGAGAGAGATGGTCGGTGGGACCAAGAGCCGGAGAAAGGACACCCTGTGGAGGGCGCAGGAGGACCCCGCAGGCAGGCGGAGGGTCTGCTGGTGGTATTTTCAGGACGAAGGACCCCGAAGGAGGACAGAGCAGAGAGCCGGGGGGTTGCCTGACCCTGCCCTGTGTCCCCCGCCCCACCTGTGTGCTAGGCCCCCATCTGGACTGTCTCTGGTGGTAGCAGGTGGAGCCCAAACTTCAGCCTTGAGGAGAGAGCACCACAGGTGGGGGTCTCAGGGAGCCCTCCCTGCTCAGCTGAGGGTGCAGATGGAGACAAGGGCCTCAGTACTTCTTAAGCAACCCAGGCGAGCTGGAGTGGAGTGGGAGCCAGAGACTGGCTGCGGGGCAACCATGCATGGGAAAGGTGGGCGCTCTAGGAAGGGACGAGCCAGCGGAGGGGAGCCCTCACGGTGTCAGTCTACCTCTCCACCCCCTTTTCCTGTTTTCCCCTTTCAACAACTATTTTTTAAGCGCATAGTCTGTGCCAGGCACTGTTGTAAGCTCTAGGAAACCAACAGTGAAGTCACACAGAAGCTGCCCTCCTGGAGCTGACATTGTGTGGTGAGGGGGGAGACAAGTGAGTGAAGAAGTAAAGTGTATTAGAAGTGATAATAGCCGAGAGAGAAGCAAGGCTGGCTGAGGGGAGCAATGGGGTCTCCAGTGGTGACACAGGCTTCTCGAATCTGCAAGAGCAAGATTGAGGAGGTTTCCGAAAAGAGGGGAGAACGGGACAGAGGTGAGCAGGTTCTGACAGAATAATAGTTTCGGAGTTGCCCCACAGCTTTTTGCAGCATCCACTTACCTGCCCACGCACCCACTTACCCACCCACCCATCTATCCATCATCCACCCACCCATCCAGATACCCCCGTCCATCTATCAACCATCCATACCTCCTTCTATCCAGCTACCATCCTCCTGTCTTCCCACCTGTCCTAGCCCTCCATCTTCCTAGTCATCCATCCAGTTTTCTGTCTGTCCATCCATCCATCCAGCTAGCCAGCCAGCTCATATGTATCAAGTGTCTTTTCACTCCACATGGCCAGTCCTGCCCAGGTTGCAGCTGCTACTCCATTAGTGGTCTGGACTGTGGGAGTCGGAGTCTTGGGGTCTGGTCCCTGGATTGGAAGCCAGTTGCCTGGGGCTGTAAGTCATGCTTTCCTGGATCATAATCTCGGCGTGACCCTAAATGCCCTGTCCACACCTCAGAATTTCTGAATTCAGCTTAATTCAGCTTCCCAAACTCAGTAGTATTTGCTGAGTGATGGGAACGGGACTAGACCCCAAGAATAACCCCTGGTGCGCGCGTCTGGGCAAAGGCAGCGCAGGCACAGCCCCAGACTGGAGGTGGAGGAACTCTGAGGAGTGGGGGGCTGGGCGGCTGTGTGCCCCTCCTTTACTTCTTCCTTCCCTGCCTGCCTCCCACTGGGGCCAGGAGCCTGGCATGAGGCTCCTGCAGGTGGTGGCTTCCACAGATGTGGTCATGGTTTGCAACCCCTTTTGCAAACCCTGCCCCAGTGCACCTGGAGAGACGTGTCCTGCTCCCCTCTGCACAGAGCCTCCTCTTCCAGGAAGCCTTCCCAGACTGACAGAGGACTTGCCTTTTCTCCTTTATCCCTCACAAGAACCCTGGTGGACACAGGTGTGGACAAGGGGAGCTCAGTGTCCTTTTCACCAACTAGGTGATAGAGCCCACAGAAGTCACTCCTCCTACTTCCAGGTGGTGAGGAGCAGACTGGGAACAGAATTAGGTCTGACTGGCCTTGGTGTGGGTGGGGTGGTGATTGGGGTTGGGGAGCCTGGGGAGTCAGGGGAGGTTTCTCCCCAACCCGACCCGGCCCCTAGGCCTGGCCTGTGCCCACCCAGACTCCCATGACTCAGTGCCCAGGCACGGGCAGCCCCACTCTGCTCCAGGGAAGGGACCTTGCCTGGCTCCAGGTGGAACCCTCCACACCACCCTGTGCTTCCTGGACTCGTGAGGGGTCAGGGTCTGCCAGCACCCACAAAGTGCCTGAGGGGCTGCCCTTCGGGGGCACCCAGACCAGACTCCGACCCTGGGGGGCTGGTGGGATGGAGGGACGGGCTCTGACCACTGTTGGGGTGGAGGCTCTGGAGCCAGAGTTACTCTCACCGCAGCCCCTCCTCCACTACAGCCCCATGAGGTGGGCCCCACCTCCGGCTCAGTGGACTGGCCATGTGGAGTGAAAAGACACTTGATACTGTCTCTTATACACATCTCAGCGCAGCCCCTCTAGCGCACCAGCGCGGCCCCCTGCCGTTCGGAGCTGCGCTCACACCCGACCGCCCCGGAGTAACAGGTCCCGGCGCGGTGCTTCCACGCGTGTCCCGCGGCGACCCAGCCCGAACGTCTCACACACTGAGACACACATCTGGAAGTGCCACCTCGACACCCTCTGCCACTTACACCCGCAGTCACGTGTCCCAGCCTGGGAAGAAACGGGCCCTCCTCACCTCCGCTGTCAGGGCTGAAGGAAAGCCTCCTCCGGCCCAGGGGTGAAGGTCAGAGACCATGCCCCACCACCCATCAGAGCCCCTCTGGCTCCTTCCCCAGCTCTACACTCTGGGGGTGCCCTGGAATGGGGAGGGGTCAGCTGTGTTGCGGCCCCAGCCAGGGGCAGTGGAACTGGGCTGATCTGCTGGCCACATGGTGGGACCTTCACTGCTCATGGCTGGGCGAAAAGCCCTCTGTCTACCAAGCCTGTGTCTGGGGTGGATGAGCAGGGGACCATAGGGGTCAGCAAAGGGGATACTAGGAAAGGGTCGGAGTTAGCTGAAGCGACAAGAAGGAAGAGCCGCCTGGGAGAGGAATCAGAGAGCTCTAAGCCTCAGGAGCTGGGGGTGAGGGCACTGGGGAGCCACAGGCAGCTCCTGCTGGAGCTGAAGAGGAGAGACCAGAAGCAGGAGGGAGAAGATGGGGTCAGGCTCTGGGTGGACCCTAACCTCGGCGGTTGTTTAAAACCCCTTCTGTCTCAGGGGAGCAGGGGGCATCCTGCTCCTGCTGTGTCCTCAGTGCTCCCCGGGGCACCTGTGCCCTGCAGAGAGGGAGCCGTGAGGGGTCCCTGTTGCTCCCCAAGGTCTGTCACTGAGGAAGAAGGGGCAGTGGGACCATCTTTAGCAGAGCAACTGGGCACCTGGGCATCATCAGCTGAGCCTCCTCGGGGACAGTCCCTCCTCCCCCACGCCCAGCCCCCACGCCCAGCCCCTCATCTGCAGAACAGGCCATTGCCACCCCAGGACCATTCCCAAGAGGCCTTCAGGAGATCTGGAGTCTGGTGCATGCTGGACACTCCACGACATTCCTGGGCCCTCTCTGAGGACAGGGCGGGACAGAGGGCCATCAGAGGAGGGCCATGGGAGAGAAGGGAGGCCAGTCCCCTGGGGGGCTGGGACCAGACTAGAGTGATGCAAGTGTCCAGGTGGAGCCCCAAGGGGCGGGGTGAGAGGAAAGGAGATGGGGTGGGATGGGATGAGGCTGAGGGCGGTGGTCTGGGAAGGCGGGGGCCTTTGAGCCTGGCATGGCTGATCCCAGCTGGCCTCAGCCCCCTCCCTGGGGTGTCAGCCAGCAAGGACTCCAGAGTCAGGGAAGCCAGCGTGGAGGATGTGGTGAGGCTTACGGTAGTGCAGGGCCAAGAGAGACAGGCGGAGGGCTGCTGCTGTGGGCAGCTGGAGCACCCCTCCCACTTGGCTCCTGCCAGCACTGCGCTGACGTCCCACACACACCGCCTGCTTCTTTCAGCACCACCCCCTGACTTTTGGGGGGTCTCCCTGCAGGCCTCTCTATCCCCCACACTTGCCTCCTCCTGCGACCAACTCGGGCCCCAAAGAAAACCTGGTCTCTGCCCCCTGCTCTGTGACTTCAGTCTGAGCGTCCTAGAGCGTTTTAGCATGGTTCTAGCCGAGTCGTGAGAATGTTTCGATCCGGTTCTCCTCCCTCGGCGAGGACGCAGGGTCCACCTGGAAGCTTCCTGAAGGAGGGGGCCCGCCCCCGCCCGGTTCCCCTGGCTGGCCCCGCGCCGGCGGTCGCCGCCCCATCGTGTCCCCCGCCCCCGCCCCCAGCCTCCTTTCCTGCCGGGTCGCGGGTAATCGGCTGTGACAGCTCGAGCCCTCCGCAGCTGAGCGGTGTCACCGCGCATTAGCAGGCGCTGAGCCCGCCAACCGCAAATTACTCGTCGCTGCGGCGCCGGTGGCGACAGCCTCGTGAACAGCCCGGGGCACGTGTGCCGTGGGCTCGGTCCGAGTGAGGGTGTGGGGGGCGCGCCCCGCGGCCCACGGTTCCCGGCTGTCCCCGCAGCCCACCCCTCCCAGTACGGCAGCCCCAGCCTCTCTGCCGCTCCCAGCCTTGCGGGCGCCCACCGCAGCCTGGCCCCCACCGCCGGTCCTCGCCCGCCTCTGCTGATCTGCTCCTTCGGAACTTGGCCAGCAGGGATGGGAGCGCGCCTCCGCCCCCGGGCCGGCGTTCTTCTGCCGGCGACCAGGAGTCAGCGCCGGCGGCCTCCGCGCTCCTCCGCCCCGCACTTGCCCAGTTCAGGCCCTCGCTCCCTGGCCCCCGTCGGCTGGCCTCCAGCGAAGTATCCTCTGGGTCCTCTGGTGGTGGGGGCTCCGGCTCTAAACTCTGTCGCCTGGGGACGCTGCAGCCCAGCCCGGCCCCTCACCCTCCAACTCGAGGGGCCATCACCCTCCGCTCCCTACGCAGCGCCCCTCCCGGAGGGCGTCTCAGGCAGCCCGACCCTCAAAGAGCTCCTCTGGCCTGCACGCCTCACCCCACCTCTCCCGGCTACATTCTCCTTCCCCAGATCCCTCTGCCAGGAAAGTTCTGTCCCAGGTATTGGGGCCCCAGGTGTCAGCGGTGGGTCTCTGCTGGCTCCCCCAGCCCAGTGTCAGCCCTTACAGCTGGTCTGCCCCCCTGGCTGGAGGGCAGCCTCCCACCAGAATAGGATAAAGCGGTGGGCTCCCTGCTCCCAGGTCTGACCTCACCTCCAAGAATAGGCCTGGCAGGCAGTAGTGCCTAGTGGATAGTTTTGAGTGAATGATTGAGCCCCCTCCCCTGGAGAAAAGGAGGCCTTCTTTTCCAGGCTGGCCCTTCTCCACCGGGGCCAGGGTCCCCTGGTGGCAAGGAGGGCTGGGCTTGTATCTGGGCGGGCAGGCAGGGCTGAAGCCGAGTTCCCAGCACCCTAACAGGGCCTTCCCGGCGAGTGGGTGGGGGTGACTCTGGCCTGGGGAACTGCTGACCAAGGGAAGGCCCAGGGAGGTGAGTGGGCTGGTCCTGTGTTCAGAGCCGCAGGCAGGGCGAGGTGCTCGGCAGGGGGACAGCTTTGGACTCCTGCAGGACTGACTGGTGTCCCTTCCCTGTCCCTCAACTGTCCCCTCCAAGTGCTGGGGACGACGCAGCCTATCATCACTGTGGCCAGCTCAAACCTCCCGCTTGACTGCTCCCTGGAGCAGCTAGAGGTGAGGAGACCCAGGCCCGTGTGGCTGAGTGTATGCCCATCCTGGAGAGGGGGAGGCCAGGGAGGAGGACACCTTGGCCTTGGCTGACCCCATCCCGAGCAGCTATAAATAAGAGGCCCGGGAGGGGCCTGCAGACAGTCCCCTCCAGAGGGCAGGGCTGCTGTGAAAATGGAGAGGGGTGGGGGGGCTACAAATGGAAGTGGGGTGCCCCCAGTATAGAGCCCCCTCTGTAGGGCCAGCAGCTGGGGAAGGGGGCCAGAGCCTCTCTCGGTCTCTTGGAATCTCAGCTCAGGGATTTTGCTGGAGCTCTTAACCAGCTGCAGAGGGCGGGCAGCTGTGGCATGTGTGAATGTGTGTTTGGGGTGTAGGGACCCCTGCGCCAGTGGAGGGGGAGGCCCAGCCGGGTGCTTGCATGTGGGGTGGGGCCTGAAATGCTGCAGCCCCCAGAGGCCGGGCAGGCCCTGCTCCGTGGGCGGGCTGGGGTGGGGTGCGGGTGACTGGTTCTCAGTTCAGGCAGCCTCCCTGGGCTGGGAGCTGGGGCTGTCGGGGCAGGTAGCCCTGGGGATCCCAGCGGGCAGGGAGGGACTCCCTGCAGTGGGGCAGCCTAGGGGAGTGTGTGCGGGTCACAGGTGTGCAGCTGTCTACGTGTCGCGTGTGTAATGAGTCGACACGTGTTGTGTCCAGCATGTTTGTGTGAGTGTGCCTCCCTGTCCTCTCCAGGGTCGCACTCTTGGCCCCCAGGCCTCAGGAGGGCGACTCCGGCCCCTGGGAACACTGGCTGTACTCCGCCCTCCAGCCTGCCCCAGATCTGCTCTAACGTCCCAGGCACCCCCGAATTGCCGAATTGCCGCCCCTCCCTTCCTCCAGGCGCTAAGCCGTCTCTCCCACTCCGGGCAGGGCTGTCATCTTGGTCTGGCCTCTGGTCTCCAGTGGACGAGGCAGAGTTGGGACTCACACTGAATGTAGTCACAAAGGAGTGAAAAACGATTCCTCCCAGAGGTGGGGGCAGGGTGGGGGGTCGGGGTGCCCAAGGCTGCGAGGGGCAGCTTCTGTCTGCAGGATGGTTCAGGGAGCTTCCTCCCAGAGCACAGAGGGTGGTGGTGTGAGCTGGCATCTCTGCCCCGCCCGAGGCGCTGGGTTAGGCTGAGCCAGAGGTGAGGGGCCACTACGGTCCCTGAACATCCGATGGGCATGACAGCCCAGGGACCTGGATGGGACAGCCTGGATGGGCAGCGCCCTCCACCCCAGGCTGGGGTCCTCGCTGCCCCGCCTGGTCCCTCTCAGCCCGGTCCAGGTGGCTCCAGGATCTCGGTGCAATCACTGCCCTTCAAACCTACAGGACGCGACTCTCATCACAGGCACACACGTGGGCACAGACACCCCGAGCACTGAGCGCGCCCGAGGTCCCCAGGTGTGGTGAGGTGGTGGCCCTCCACCAGGCACCTCCCTCCTGGGCCCCCATGGGCTGCAGCGATCCTTCCGGGGAAGGCAGAGGTTCAGCCCCCAGCACTTATGGGGGTGGCGTCCCGCTAGAAGGGGGTGCCCTGAGGGGGCACGTGGGAGCCTCTGCTCTACTCTTCACAGGCTACCGGCTTTCCTACAGGAGCTCTGCATCCCCTCAAAAGCTTTCAGGAGAAGATTTGTCTCTAAACTCACACATGAGTGCTCCTCCTGTCTCCCCGAATAATTTCCATGTCTTGTATGTTCATTTGTCTTCTCCATTTTATCTTAGAGGGAAAACTGGAGGAAAGAAGGGGGTGGGGAGGAAGGAAAGAGGGAAGGCCGGCAGACAGCCGAGCAGGAGCCCGAGCTGCTGTGCTCACTTTGCGGTGGGGGTGGCCCCTTTCCCAGGCCTCCCCAGCCCCCACGCTGGATCCACACCCTGAGAACTGGGCTCTGGGAGGCCTGGGGTGCTGGAGGGAGCCTGGCCCCCTCCCCATAAAGAATACTGTCAGGCCCTGCTTTCTCTGCCAGGAGGACTCCCCAGTGGTTCCTTAGGCGACAACGGTGAAAACTAAGGTGCCTTCACCCACACCAGCCAGCGGATGGCCCTCCCAAGCACGCAGACTCTGGGCCCCTCCTTGGCCAGGCCGGCAGGGACCCTCCTGGCGCCCCCTGGCCATGCTGCAGCCTCCCCAGCTACCCTTAATTCATCCCCATCCCTGCATTTCTACTTCTCTCTGCAGCAGCAGTTTTGCCCATCTAGAGAAGCCTGCTCCCTCCTGGGCGGTTAGGGTGCTCAGCCTGTTTGGGGATTTTGCTCCATTTCTCCCAGAGACCCAGCCTCCTGGTTCTAAGTTTCACTCTAAAGCGAAGAGGGAGAGGGCGGCCCTCGGTTTTGCTCTGCCTCTTGGATTGAGACTCTGAGACCAACTCAGGTGATGTCCTCTCAGGAACCGCAGCTCTCCCAGCCCAGAGGAGGAGCTGGTGCCCCCAGACAGAATAGCGGGGTGCTCTGCTGAGGTCGGCGGGCTCCAAACATGCAAACCACAGGGTTCACCGGACCCTGCCCCCATCCCAGTGTGAACCAAGGTACTGGCCAAGCATCCTGCACTGACCCCAGGCCCCTGCACTGACTCCAGCCCCCCAGGGCGAAGTTTCCAGGGTGCTGCCCTGCCCGTTGCTCCCGCAGTCCAGGCCTTGGTCCTGCAGGTGGGAGACCACAGGGTCAGAAGAGCTGAGGACAGCGCTTGCTCTGCCCAGGACACATCATGCTACCAAGGGTAGCCTTGAGCCTGGGGTTGCGTTGGGCTGTCAGGGGGGTTGGGGCCTCACTGTGCGGCCTCCTTTCTGCGGAGCAGCTCGGGGGCAGGTTCCTACCGGTCGGGCCCCGGCAGCAGCCTTTTTAAACAACTCCGGCCACTCCCCACTTCATCGGGGGTGGGTCACCTGGAGCTAAGGCAGGGCTTAGTTCGGGAAACTCCTTTTCTATCCAGGAAAATATACGGCAGAAACGAAAACCACAGAAAAACCAGCCAGGCTCCAATGACTTTTGGATCTAAATGAATTTATTCTGTGGTTTTTTTTTTTTTTTTTTTTCTCTTTCCTCAGTTTCGTAACAAATGAAAAAAGAACCCAACAAAACCCCACAGCACAACAAAACTTGCAAGGAGTTGGTATCTCCTGGGCCCCCCACAAGTAGGTGTAGAAGGAGCCCAGACCGGGGTGCAGTCGGGGGCTGGGGGCTTTCAGGAACCAGAGCGTGGCCTCCCCTCCCTCTCTTCCAGCCACTCCAAAAGTGATCAGGTTGTTTAAAAAAGAATCCACAAACAAAACGAAACACATTTTAAATTTAAATAAAATTATACACTTTCTCCACCGGACTCCATGCCAGGAGATTCAGGCAAAACCTCCTCTCAAAAAAAAATTTTTTTTTCTGCTAGAAATACTGTGCATTACTTTTTTTTTCACTTCTCTTGAGGGTTAAAATAAGATATATTTCCCCAGGAGCCATAAATACGATCTGGTGCATAGAGAAATAGCAGCTCGGGAGCCCCGAGTTCCCACCCCCCTCCCCCCCGTGGAGTACAGTAGGGCAGCAGGACTGAACACAGCATAGATAAGGCTCCTCCGCGTCAATCTCTAGGGGACTCCAGTGGCAGGGTGGGGGGCAGGCGGGAAAGCGGGCAGGCAGGGGCCAGGACCCTCCGAGCGAGCGACACATGCTGGGACACGCGGACATCCGAGGGAAACCCCGGCGGGAAGAAGGGAGCTTTCTCCGGGGTTTCCTTTTCTGATCACCGAGCAAAATAAATATAAATACTTCGAAAATAAGACCGCTTCAAAAAGGAGTACAAAAGGCCTGGGTAGGGAGGCCGAAAGAAAGGAGACCAAGGGTGCAGGGCGGCGCGGGCTGCCCGCGGCGGTCCGGGTGAGGTCGGGCGCACAACCGCGCTCCACGTATGTACAAGCGGACGCCAGGAAGGACTTCGACCCCGTCCAGCTTCCTGGGAGTCGCCGTGCTCCGAGCAGAGGAGTTGGAGCAGCGTCGGGATGGCGACCCGGGAAGGTGCGCAGGCCGGGAGCGAGGAGACCGCGCCGAGGGACGGGCCTCTGTCCGGCGCCTGCAGAGAAGGCGCGCGGGGCCGGCCCGACCGGAGGCGGTGGCAGTCACGCGGGGGCCGGCGCGCTGGGGAGGCTCGGCGCGGCCGTGCGTCCTCGCCCTGAGCTGCGGAGTCCAAGTCCAGGTCCCCGGCCGCCCGCGCGAGCCTCTAATCGGCGGTGGCACGGGCTCCGGGCCCCGCGCTCACAGGAAGAAGTCGGGCGCGCTCTTGGCCCCGCCCGGCCCGGCCTGCGGCGGCGAGGACTCCCGCGAGAAGCCGGCCCCGCCCGCGCACCCGGGGCCGCCCCGGCCGGCCAGCTTCTCGTATTTCTCCTTGTACAGGTCCCGCTCCTTGGCCAGGCGCCCCACCTCCAGCTTCAGCTGCTCCACCTGGCTCTGGAGCTGGCACTTCTCGCTCTCCAGAATGTGCCGCTGCTGCACCCGCTTGAAGCGGCACGACTGCGCGTAGCCGCGGTTCTTAAGCGTGCGCCGCTTCTGCTTCAGCCGGATGACCTCCTCCTTGCTGAAGCCGCGGAGCTGCCTGTTCAGCTCGCGCACGGACATGGACACCAGCTGGTCGTCGGAGAAGCGCTCCTCCAAGCGCACGTGGTGGGTCGTGCCGCCGCCGCCGTGGCCGGCGCCGCCGTGGTGGTGGTGGTGATGGTGGTGGGCGGCGTGGTGGTGGTGGTGGGCGGCGTGGTGGGTGCCGTGGTGGTGGCCGGCGCCCATGTCGTCCGCGCCGCCGCCGCCCGCGAAGCCCTGGCCCCGGAAGGCCTCGTAGGCCGCAGCGGCCGCTGGGTGGTGCGCGCCGTGGTGCCCAGCGTGGTGGCCGCTTCCGATGAGCGCCTCCACTGCGTCCTCGGGCGTCAGGTTGAGCGCCTCGGGGTTAAGGTGGTGCTGATAGCCACTCATCCAGTACAGATCCTCCAGCGCCGGCTTCCCCGAGGCGCCCCCGACGGCGCCGGGGCCACCACTCGCCTGCCCCGGGGTGGCCCCGGCCTGCGCCGCGCCGCCGCCGCCCCCCGCGCCGCCGCTGGTGCCGGGGCTGGGCGCGCAGAAGCTGGGCGAAGAGGGCACGGAGGAACACGGTGTGCTGAGCGGCGTCGAGGACAGCGAGCCGGGTGGCAGTCGGTGGCAAAAGCGCTCGGCCTCGGGCGGCTCCTTCTTCACCTCGAACTTCATCAGGTCGAAATCGTTCACGTACTCGATGGCCAGCGGGCTGCTGGGCAGCTCGGCGCCCATCGCCAGCTCCGCGGCCATCGCCTGGGGGGCCCCGCCGCCTCGCCCGGCTGAGCCCCGACGAGAGGCGGGGCCGGGGGGGGCGGCGAGCCGCGGGCCTGTCCCCCCCCTTCGCTTCCCACGGCCGGTGGGTCCGGGCAGCGAGAGGCACGGGCTCCGAGCCGAAACGCGAAGGGAAAAGTTTCACTTGGCCAACTCTGGGGTGGCCAACGGGGACGCCGCCGGTAAGACCTCTCGCGCAACCCTGGGTCGCTCCCCGGCGGATGCAGGCCGGCCGCGGTCCCCTGGGCCCCCCCCCCCCCCCCCCGCCCCCCGCTTCAGACTCAACCTGGCTGTTTCACAGCAGAAACTCAAGTAATACATATAATCATCTGTGTTGATGAAGAGAACACTAATAACCCCAACGGGGTAACACAAAATTACACATACGGCTATGGCTGTCTCTTATACACATCTCCCCGCCAGCGGCCCGGCAATGGCTGGGCGGGCGGCGGTGCAGCCACCGCCTCGGGCTGCTCGGGTTCCCCACGCTCCGCCCGCGCACGACCGGCCCCGCCTCTACCACCAAGCTCCGCGCCGCGCGCTCCCTTTTATAGGGCCGGGCGCTTGGGCCCGCCTCTCTGGGAGGAGTACGTGCCTCCGGGCCAATAAGAGCCCCAGACCCATCGCTCTCATTTGCATATCCCCATGGCAACCCGGAGCCCAGCTGTCAATCTCCTGCAGGGAACAGCTGTGGGAAGGGGTGGTGACCCGCTGCCCGCGAGAGGAGGGGCAGGGCCCTCTGGTGGCCGCCTCGGGGGGCTGCACGGGCATGGCCTGGGGCGCCGGGGGCGCGCGGGGGGCGCGGGGCCAGGCCTGCGGCCTCCGAGGCCTCGCGTCCTCCACGGAGTGGCCAGAGCCTCGGGGAGCGGGGGGGTGCTCCTTGGTGACCTCGTCCCCTCGCCACCGGCTGGCCGTGACCCCGCAGCTCCTTCCCAAGATTTTTTTCCTTCGGTCCATCGGGGAGCCCGCGTTCAGCCTGCTAGCGTAGTGGCGCCGGGACATTCCGGCCTCTCGACACGGGTGACGCTGCGCGGCCCTGGCCGGGCGCTGCGCGGGAGCGCTGGTTATTTTTAGCTTGGCGGTTCAGGCGGGTTCAGGAATTTAGTCAACAAAGTTGCTGGCACCTCGGTGCGGCGGGATTCACCGCCGGGCGCCCGGTGCCCCCGCTCTGTTGTGCAGGTGGAGAGAGAGTCGCGCGCGGAGCAGCGAAGGTGGGGTCAGGGACCCGAGCGTGGGAGCCAGAGCCTGCGCGGCTGATGGGACTTGGGGCTCAGGGGCTGGACCGACCCGGCACAGGCGGGGCGCGGGGGCTGTCCCAGGGCCGGAGGGCTGCCAGGCCTACACCACGTTAGGAATCGGCCCCCCGCTGCCCATCCGCCCAGATCTGGCCTCCTGTTGAAGAATGGGGCTCAGAGCTAGGTGGGGGCGGGGATGGAGAGCGGGCGGAGGTGGGAGGCCTCCAGCGCGAGAAGCCTTGAGAGCGGAACTCTGGGAGCAGAGGTGGCCGGTTACCTAGGGCTTGGTGACTGTGTAGTGATCTGTGGAGCCACGGGTGTGGGCGGGGATGGAGAGCGGGCGGAGGTGGGAGGCCTCCAGCGCGAGAAGCCTTGAGAGCGGAACTCTGGGAGCAGAGGTGGCCGGTTACCTAGGGCTTGGTGACTGTGTAGTGATCTGTGGAGCCACGGGTGTGCCCAGAGCAGGGGCCCTCTAGGGTCAACTGAGATGGGGCCATGACCCAGAGAGCCCTCCCCCCATTCTCTATACTATTATATGACTTCTACAGTTTAACTCATTCTTAAATGCAACCATCCATCTATGCACAGAAGGAAAAGTATGGAGGGACTACGGGCAGGACGTCACCAGGGGCAGCCTAGCCATGTGCTGGGGGCATTTATCTATCAGGGCTTCTACCCTGTTCCTCACAAGTGTCTAGTGTTTTATAAGAAGGAAACTGTCACAATGGCAAGTGAAACTTTTTAATGTACCATGAGGGTGACCCAGCTCCTCTCTCCTCTCCCCTCCCACAGGGATTGCCCCGGCCTGGGTGCTCAGGGACATGTGTTGCCAGGTTTGGGGCTCCCTTTAAAGCCCTCTTGAAAGAAATGGGAATACCAGACCACCTGATCTGCCTCTTCAGAAACCTGTATGCAGGTCAGGAAACAACAGTTAGAACTGGACATGGAACAACAGACTGGTTCCAAATATTGGTGATGGACAGGGAGGCCTAGCGTGCTGCGGTTCATGGGGTTGCAGAGTTGGACAAAACTGAGCAACTGAACTGAACTGAACTTAAAGCACTTGGCGTTCAGAGGGAAGCCACAGCTCAGAGGGGAGACACTGCATGGCAAGCTGGTGGTCCATCTGCCTGTCTGAGATGGAGCGAGCCCTTGCATTGGCCACCTGGCCTCTGCTCCTCGTGGTGTGGCTTCAGCCAGGCCGCTGGACCAGGCAAGAGTGTGGTCCCAAGCTCAGGAAGGTGCTGGGTGGAGCCAGGCTGGTGCAGGTGGGGGTCTTCCTCACAGCTCCTGGCCCCAGGCCAAGAGCCACCAACCGCAGCCATTCCCGAGCTCTGCGGCACCCCCAGTCCCACCCAGTCGCCATGCCTTGTCCTGAGAGGTGCAGTAAGGCTGCTAAAGCCAGGGAGGCCTTGCAGAACAGCCTCTCCCCACCCCAAACCTCCTCGAGGCCCACGCTCAGCCACACCAAGTCAGGGACAGCTGCCCCACATCTGGCCCCAAAACATGGTGCTCAAGGGTGATGGGCCAGAGCCAGCCAGCCCCTTGCCCAGTCACACTCACAGGCCTTTCATTATCTGTCCCCAGGGGAGAGGGACCCAGTGCAAGACCAGCTGCAGAAACTGCACTCAGAACTGGGAACAGGCACAGCGGTCTTCAGGCAGCCTGGGACCAAGCAAGGCACCCATGTCCCTGACTGCCTTGGGCCCTCGGTAAGTTCTCCAGTCCTGGGCTTGACCTCGAGTCAGACTGGCTTCCCAGAAGGTGTCTGGGCCTGCAGGCCTGGCCTAAGCTCTCTGGAGCAGGAGCCCTGGAGGGTGGAGGGGCCCTGAGTCTGCTCCCTGGCTTCCCGTGGTGGCAGCTGAGCCCTCCTCTGTCCTGAGTCACTGCCAGGGGGCTGGGAAAGGGGCTGAGCGCCCCTGTACACAGGCTCCAACCCCCTGGTGCCCCACACTACAGGCGAGACGGGCTCTCCCAGCCCAGAGAAAGTCTGTCCCTTCCTGACTTGGGTTGCAGGCTTCAGGCTTGCTCCTTTCTCTTCAGAAACCTCCTCTTCGCCACTTGCTGGCCTGGGACCCAGCAAGTTCAAGGAGGGGCTCTCAGCTGGGTCTCAGAGGCAGAGGCAGAGGCCACGAGAGCCCAGAGCCACCTCCTCTCTGCCATGAAAGGCTCGCAGGCCCCAGAGATGGCACTCAGGAGTGCTGCAGGCCCAGCCGTGGCTCTCTCTCGGCTCCCTCGCCCAGCAGTGGAGCCGGCAGAGGATGCGCCGATTCCACATGGTGCATCTGCTTTACGGAGCAGTTCTTTGTGGCAGGCGGTCTGTCCAGGGGCAGTTTCCAGCACATTCCACCAGGGAGGTGGCCCAGGGGTCCCTGGCAGGAAACAGGCGCTCGTGCGCTCTGCAGTGGACGGGTCATCCTGGGTGCAGCTGGACCGCGGAGGCTGAGAGGACTTGAAGGCTGAGGGACAATGGTAGCTGGCAGACTATGGGGCCGTAACTGAACCAGCATCCACACACAGCAGCTAACTGGTTGGGCTTCCCCGCAGCGTGGCGGCTGGCTCTCAGAGTGAGTGTCCAAGGGAGCCAGGCAAATATGCCTGGCATTTTCATGAGGGGTGGCAGTGCTCATATCCAAGGGGCACAGACATCATCCCCCATGGAGTCTGTAGTAAAAACTACACAGTCACAGCATCTCTGGAAAATACAATCTACCAGAGAAGGGGTGAGAGAGCAGGAAATAAACCATAAAATAGAAGGTGAACTACATAGCACGTCTGTGGAGGGAGTCAGCACAAGTCCAGAGCCGTTGTCCGGAGTCCTGTGGGGCTACGGTCTCAAGGTCGTTGTGGGGGCGGGGGGGCGCTGTTGTCTGGAGGCTCCTCTGGGGAAGATGCTCCCAAGCTCTCTCAGGTTGTCGGGACCATTTCTTGGCATCTGAGCAGCCAAGACCCTGGGCTCAGGGGGTTGGAGGCCGCCCTGGCTTCCCATACCTGATGACTGCCCTAGAGAATCCAGGCAGATGGAGGGGGCCCTACAGAATGGGAGACAAGAAAGGCCGAGGGGCCTGGCCTGATGGTGGGGGGATTGGAGCCTGGGGGATGGCCCCTCTGGGGACCCCGGGACCACCCTCAGGCAGCAGCACGGTGCCAAGGTCCCAGCTCAGTGCTCTAGGCTCTCGGCAAGTCCAGCTGCAGGGTGCATGCGCGATCACTCAGCACTGTGCTGCAGTGTCTGCCCAGGCCCAACGGCCACCCAGCTGCCCAGCCTCATGGGAGCCACAAGGCGAGGCCGCAGGAGTCCCTGTCGGGAACGGAGGCCCCTGCTCTCCAGGCGGGGCTCAGAGGCACTACGCAGGCTCGGGCCCGGCCCAGCTCTAGACCCGGTAGCCCCACTGTCCTGCCAGGGGCTCCTTCCTGGGCTCAGACAGTGAGGGGCGGGTGCCTTTCCCACCCACCATGGTCAGTCAGGCTGCAGAGGAGCAGGGAGAGGCAGGCCCCTCCCAAGTGGCCCCTCCCCAAGACCCCACACGGGGGCAATTTTGGGCCCCCACGTCAGATGCCTCCCCCGAGCCCAGCAGCCCAGATCCCGAGGCCCTGCTGGCCACACGACCTTGGGGCTCACCTGAGGGCTCGCCCTGCCCGCGAGAGGGGAGCTTCACCGTCACTGTGCGCACCCCGCAGCCCTCACAGGCGCTCCCTGTCCTTGGGGCCATCACCTGAGAGGCTGCACCAGGCCTCTGTGAAGGGGACAAAGGCGCAGGGCCTGCCTGGACTCCACGGCCCTCACGCAGTCGGGGCTGGTGGGGATGACGGGCCCTTCCTCCCGGGGGCCCAGCTGATCTGCCCTTAGCACAGGGAGCCCAGAGTGACGGCGACCCCCTCCCTTGCCGGGAGCAGGGAGTCTGACCAGGCTGAGCCAGAGGCTGACCTGTCCTCAGGGGGTCACGGGGTGCGGGCCCGCAGGGGAGAGGCCCAGGAGCACAGGGTAGCCGTTGACAGGACTCCCCCCACACCCTGGGGCGCCCAGCCCTTCCTAAACCTTCCCCGCAGGCCCGCAGCTCTCAGGCCGGCTGCCTCAGGGTGGTGGGCTGTGCCATGTGCAGTGGGCCTGGGTACAAGAAGTACACCTGAGGAGGCGGAGCGGCCAGGGAGGCCCTGGAGCACAGCGCTGGTCCTGGCCAGATGGTGGGCGGCCAACAGGAGGGGCCCAGCACCCACTGGTCTGTCGGGAGCACCCCGCGCAATAGATACACCTGCCCACCTCCTGTCCAGCTGGTGTCTGCCTCACAGTCTGGGGTCCCCTCCTTTACTATGGAGGGAAGCGCAGGGAGGTCAACTGGATGGGAGGAACAAACAACCGAGTCTCCCTCGGTCTCCTGTCTGTCCAGGTGGGGGAGGGAGAATTGAACCTTGGTCCTCCCGTCGTCAGAGGTCCCTTTGCCCCTCTGTGGTGGAGCCGACCGTGGGAGTCAAGGACAGCCTAGGAAGGAGGTGGGGGAGGCCTTGGTGGCCCCCAGGCTGCACCCCGGTGCCTGCTCCTTCTGCCAGCCTTGGCTGGCAGGAGGAGCTGGGCAGGGGGCTCAGCCCTGGCCCAGAGTGCCTGGCCATGCAGGCTGCTGCCCCCGCTCTGTGGGCTCCTCACTGTCAGCACTCACCCCAGGGACCTCAGCCTCCCCCGTGCCAACCCACGGGGCTCCTCCAAGGTGTGGCTGAGGCCAGCACTGAGTCCCAAGAGGCCAGCAGGAGGAAGCAAGTGGGCCCACAGCAGGGTCCCCTCAGCTCCCTGCCGGGCTGCAGGCCCATTCTTCGCAGTCAGGTCCGAGTCCGGTCTTCCGGCAGCCTGCTGAACTAGAACAGGTCAGGCCCCAGAGACAGGGCTCGGGGCCCTGGGGCAGAGGTGCCAGCAATTGGCACAGGACGGTGGGAGCCCTGCTCTGCTGGACAGCGGGCCACTGCACGCTGAGGCCGGGTGGGCCCCGCTCCATGGCCCCACCTGGCTCTCATCATCTGTGGGACCTTGCCTCATCCTGAGCCAGGGAGGGCCAAGGGGTCTTCTTCGGTCAGAAGGACCCTCAAGGAGGCAGTGTGTGCAGAGGCCCGGGCTGCCCCTGTCAGCCAGTGCTGGACAGTGCTCTTCCCACCGGGGCCGGAAGAAGCAGCGGTATGATGAGCGGCTACGCAGCCGACTCCCCTGTGGTCAACTGCAGGAGTCGTGTGGGGCTGCAGGCAGGGGAGCCCGAGGGTGTCCCACCTACAGGGTGGTTTGTGGCACGGGTCCCGGTGGCAGCCGACTGACTGGCAGGGATGGAGGCAGGCGGGGGCAGGGGCACCCTAGGAGCGAGGCTGCGGGCAGGTGCTTGAGGGGAGCACACCTCACTTGCCCGGGGGTGAGGGGCAGATACCCTGAGCGGCCTGGCTCTGCTCCAGGCCTTGGCAGTGGGAGGCTAGCAGCCGGGGCTGCATTCTGTCAGGGCCTAGGGCTGAGGCCATCACTCTCAGCCAGCTTGCCCAGGTGCAGTGTGTGCAGAGGCCCCGGGACTGGAGACAGCTCAGGGGTGATGAGCTGTCCCCTCTGTCCGGCGGCCCTGGCCCATCCCCTGGCCCTACTCTAGCCCAGCTGCTTTCCTGAGAGGCCCCGGGGGAGGAGGAGGAGAGTTCTGCTTGGGGGAGGCCCTCTGGCCCCAGCCTGTTGCCTCCAGTCCCCAGGGCCCGCCTGGGCCTCTCCCAGCCACAAAGCACACTGGCCTGGCCACAGAGGACAGGCAGCCGTAGCCCTGAGCAGCAGGGAAGGGGCCCATGTCCCTACCCAGAGGCCGGGCCAGGTGGGCAGGTCGGTGGGGGGGCCC
Organism: Cephalophus harveyi; assembly: GCA_006410635.1. Taxonomy (NCBI): domain Eukaryota; kingdom Metazoa; phylum Chordata; class Mammalia; order Artiodactyla; family Bovidae; genus Cephalophus; species Cephalophus harveyi. The sequence goes on along the minus strand of SJYT01048726.1, from coordinate 258,015 downwards.
TGGAAGAGGCTCTAGGGTGTACCCCTTACCTTCCCCTCAACCTCAGGCCTCCAGGTCCCCCTGGAGTCGCATCCCGGGGGAGGCTCTGGGACCCCTGGGCCTTGTGCGTCTACCTGCGCTGTGCTCAGCAGGCCAGGCAGTAGCAGTGACGGTTGGGACAGCCAAGCAGACACAGGACAGAACCTTTATTGCTGAACACAAAGTACCTGCCAGGTGTGGGGGGGCCCTGGAAGAGGCTCTAGGGTGTACCCCTTACCTTCCCCTCAACCTCAGGCCTCCAGGTCCCCCTGGAGTCGCATCCCGGGGGAGGCTCTGGGACCCCTGGGCCTTGTGCGTCTACCTGCGCTGTGCTCAGCAGGCCAGGCAGTAGCAGTGACGGTTGGGACAGCCAAGCAGACACAGGACAGAACCTTTATTGCTGAACACAAAGTACCTGCCAGGAAGGCCCACCCGGCAGTCTCTCCTGCAGGAGGCCTGCGGGAGGACAGGGCCGGCATCGCATGGGGGAGCCCTGCCAGGCACCCCTCGGGGCAACATTGAAGGCCCGGGGTGGGGAAGTGGTGGGGCCCAGCCTGAGGGGGGCCAGGCGTGGGCACTGGTCACACAAGGCTGAGAGCCGGGGCGGTGGCGGGCGGAGCCTCCTTCCTCTCGGGACGGGGCTGAGGTAGGCGCGGGCTGGCCCCCTGGGCCCTCACAGACGCGGCTTGATGTGCAGCAACTTCCCTGTTCCAAGAAGGCCAAAGGTCAGGCACAGGAGGCCCCCCTCAAGGCCTCTGGCTCAGGGGTTGCTCGAAACTGGAAGGGGGCTGGGATACCACCCAACGGCCCGGGGTCCCGCGTGGAGCAGGTCCAGGCCTGGCCCTGGGCAGAGGGCAGCCCGGCGGGAGCCCCGCAGCCTACAGCTGAGTCCTGAGCACCAGGTGCTGGCGGCTCGCACACACCACTTGGGCTCACATGGGGACGGGTGTCTGGTGCTGCCAGACGGCGCCTTCCACACGGAAAGCCTGGGTGTGTGCGAGCAGCTGCTGGGAGCCCCAAGGCCCCGGGGACCGGCTGGGGCTGCAGGGCTGGGGTGGGAGAGGCTTCCCAGGGCCGAGCAGGCTGCCGCCCTCGGCCCCATGCCCACTGGGCACCCCAGTGCCTCTCCCCACCAAGGACACTCCTGGCGGCCTCATAGGCCGGCACCCCAGCTGCCCACAGGCCGGCACTGTCTATGTGCCCCCTGCCAGCTCGCGGCTCCTCCTGGGACCCCACTGAAAGGCCGAAGACCCCAGTCACCTGCTCAGCCAGCCAGAGCCCCAGGCCCCTCAGGCCCCCAGGAAGTCAGCAAGGCCTGAGCAGGGAAGGACGGTTGCTGGGCTTCATCCGTGGAGGTCGACACTCACCCCTCCCCCGCCCCTGCTTCCTCTGATTCTAGGGCTTGTTACAGGGTTTCTCATCGTAATTAAAAAACGAAAATTAAAACGCTGGTGGCTTGGGGCTATCCGCTCCTTCCTCCCGCCCTCAGGGCGTCTTGCCCATGGAGGGCCTGGCCACAGCTTGGCGCCCCTGGCTCGGGGGCTGAGCAGGCAGCTTGCGGAGCTCGCTCAGCAGAGCTGGGAGAGGAGGCTGCGGCAAGCATCTCCCATTAATGTTACGACCGTGAAATATGACAATAAAATGATAGCCGTATGGTCGCAAATTTGCAGCCCGCCGAGCTGCGTGGGGTTTATCGTCACTCAAACGCGCAGAGAGCTGTAAAATGTTTACAGAAAGGGTCGTTTGCAGCCATAAAATCCTCTTTTCTCTCCTAAACAAGGCTGAGTGGAGCCATTTACCAAGCCCCAAATGTTCATCGGAGAAGAGGAAACATCTGTTCTCTCCAGGAGTGTGCGGTGATCTTCCAGAACAAATTAACAGAAATGGGTGCTTTCTAATTAAATCAGCCCTCGGCTGGGCGGTCTGTGAGCGGTGCTCTGTGCCCGCACCTCGCATCCGCCCTGTGGGCCTGCAGGCGCGCACCTGCCGTGCCAGAGACCACGCTGCCAGCTCCCCAGGCTGACCCACGGGCCTGAGGTGCGTGCAGCCAGAGCTGGGCTGCCTACCTGAGTCCTTGGAGGAGGCGCTCCTGGGGGCCCGGGCCCTGGGCTGGCCTCCAGGGCTGGGCGAGGACTGCAGAGCGATGAAGGAGGGCAGCTTGGAGAGGCCGCTGGAGCCGGCTCCCACTGAGACCGCAGCTGCCTGCAGACACAGCTCCTCTGGCTCCAAGGACAAGGAGGCGGAGGGGGGGCCGGGAGAGGAGCGGGAGCAGGACGGGGAGCAGGGGTAGGAGGGGGAGGGGGAGGCCGAGGCCGCAGCTAACACCTGCGGGGAGGAGGGGGGTGAGGTCGAGCCAGCAGCCATGGAGCTGTCTCTTATACACATCTAGATGTGTATAAGAGACATGCGGGTGGCTGGGCAGGGGGGCTGTCAGAGGATGGGACCAGAAGCTTGAGCAGTTAGGGAGATCAAGGGGGTGATAAAGAAGGTCAGTAAAGAGAGCTGGGACACCGAGAGCCATGCCTGGAAAATAAGGCAGCATGGCGCTAGAGATGAAGGAGAGGGGGTGTGACGTGTGCTGGGAGGACCCACACAGCAGAGCCCACGTGACAAGGACTGGCAGCCAAGGCGCGGCACCGCCGGCAAGCCAGGGAGCCAACCGTCGGAATGGTGGTCCAGTCAGAAGGAAGAGGGCTAAGGACAAGGAGCGAAAGACTCCCAGCTCTCACTTGGGGACATAGCCAGTGCGGTCCGGAAAATATCCGTCTGGCGGGGCGAAGGGCAGCCGAGGGCTTCCTGCAGGAACGGGAGGGGAGCGGGGTGTGAGGTGGGCGGCGTGGGGCAGGTGGGGTCCAGAGGGTGCTGGCCCACCACCTGTATACCGCCCGTCCACCTCCCACCCATCCCTGCCCAGCAGCTATCAGGCATTGCCACGCAGGTTCAAGGTGGGCCTGTGGGCCCTAAGAACAGGCTGGCGACACTTCAGGGCCTCCAGCAGCTGCACGCTGACGCCGTCCTCACCTCCTGGAGCCTTCCCCATCCACACGGGCTCCCACACACGCAGGCAGGGGAGCACGCTGTGGGGCCTAGCCACGAGGGCAGGACCTCCCCTGCCCCTGGGGAGTGGGGTGGGTCAGGGATGCTCTCCGCTCATCCAGGCTGAGGACTGGGAATAGGGCACCGCTGCAGGTCACTTCACCAACTTTGCACAGAGGTTTATCGGGGGGCGTGAAGCCCCCAGAGCTGGGAGGGCTCCCTCCTGCCCCCACCCCAAGCTTACACATGCCACACCCACAGTCCCCGTCACCTGGGCCCGTGGCTGGTGGAAGCCCTGCTCCTGGGGGGTGTGTTGCTGGGCTCTGGGGCCGTGGGGGTGGCTGCTCGCCGGCCCAGGCGCTTCGGGTTGCGGTGGAGCAGCTGGCACTGGGCACCGCGGGGGCACACGCCCCTGCGGGAGAAGTCGGGGCACAGCAGCGTGTGCTTCTTCTTGCACTGCAGGAGAAGGGGCATGGCTGGGCAAGCCGGTGGAGACCTCGGCACCACGTGGGGGGCCCTACCTGCTCTGCCCAGGGTTCCTGTTGGGGGTCTGAGGTCCTCAGGCCAGAGAGGCCCCAGAGCACTCACCCCTACCCATCTCAAAGATGGGTAGGGTCAGTCTGAGGGTCAAGGGCACTTCCCTGGTTGTACCAGCACCACCCAGCCTGGCCCTGGGCCTGGACTGAGGCTGGGATGGGGATTCCCAGGGAGCTACCTCCTCCTCCTGACTGTAGCCCACCTGTTCTGGCAGAGGACCAGGGTGGGGGGCACCCCATGGAGGGTGCACTATCAGGCAGATCGGAGCAACAAGTGGCCTCAGCTCTGCCCTCCAGGCCCACAGGGACCAGAAAGCCTGGACCCAAGGCCCGCCTCTCCATGGCCCCTCTGCCCCCAGGCAGGAACTGCAGCCCTGCCATGTGCCTGCTTCTTGCCTGGTCCTCCTAGAGGAGGGGGCCTATTCTCCCACCCCCAATAGCTGGCTCAGTGTGCACCACCCCGGAGGAGGAAGCCACCCTCATGCTGACCAGGTGACAAGTGATGTGCTGCAAAGAGACCCAGATGGAAACCCCTGCAAGCAGAGCCCCAAAGCCACCCCGTGTGCACTCAGTCAGCTCCATCATGTCTGACTCTGTGTGACCTCATGGACTGTAGCCCACCAGGCTCCTCTGTCCATGGGATCTCCAGGCAAGAACGGCCAGAGTCAAGTTTAAAACCAGCTCTGGTTCCTGAGGTTGCCCCCTGGCACAGTCACTGGAAGTGTCATGGCAACAACCTTGAGACCACTTCCTTCTGGACCCGTCACCCCCACTGGGCACGTGTCCTCAGAGCCCCAGATGTCAGCCTGGCTCCCAGCACCCAGGACAAGGCTGGCCGAGGACCCGACAGAGCCTGTGCCCATTATGTGAGCAGGATCTGGGCACTGACCCCATTCTTGTCCCCACACCTGGCCCTTGGCTGCTACCCAGGAACTAGAGGCCCTTCACACTGGTGCCCAGGGTTGGTGTGAACACAGGCAGGTAGCACCCCTGCACCCAGATGGCTACCCTTCCCTGTGCTGGGCAGACCCAGCCCTGACCCGCAATGCCTGCTTCCCCAGCCCCAGAATCAAGGGCCCTCTGCCCTGAATCCCAGTGGTCCCCTCGGTGGCACATGCTGCAGTGGGGTCTCCTGGGCAGGCAGAGGGATGGGTAGGGCCTCTGGGTGGAGAGCCCACCCTGGGCCGGGTGCAGAGAGGTGGCTGGGGGGTGCTGTTTCTGTGTCGTCCCGTGGTGGCCATGAGCCCCGCTGCTGCCCTGAGCCCAGGTGGCTCAACAGGAGCAATACACGGGAGGCGGGACCCAGCACAGAGGGACCCGGTAAAAGGCAGCACCTCGGTTTCCTCCCTGACTGCACGGTGACATCTGTGAGCTACCGGGTCATGTACACTCATTCCAGCTGTTTCTGTCTCAGTTTCTTATGGTGGCACTCGAAACTGTGAAATCCCAAATGCAGTTCACATCCGGGACTAGAGATGGCTGGTCTGAACTGACCGTCCTCCCAGAATAACCCAGATCTAGGCTCAAACATAAAGAACTTTCTGAAATCATCCAAGAACTACTGAGCAGGTGAAATAATGGGAGGAAAATCTACTGGGCACAGGGCTGGTCTCAGACCTCAGGGCCCCTTGCCATCCTCAGAGCAAGGTTGCCATGGAAAAAGCAAACCCAACACCCTTGTCCCTGCCCCACGAGCCTCGCAGAGCTGCAAGTAAGGAAAATTCCTGGGATTATAGACTGCCAGGCTCCTCTGTTCATGGAATTCCCCAGGCAAGAATACTGGAGTGGATTGCCATTTCTTTCTCCAGGGTATCTTCCTGACCCAGGGATCGAACCTGGGTCTCCTGCATTGCAGGCAGATGCTTTACCATCTGAGCTACTAGGGAAGGCAGGAAATAAAGAAAGTCACTGCTAAATAATGCGTCAGTCAGTCAAGAAGCAACAGAAGTTAGGTGATATTTAAAACCAAATGACAACACTAAAACAACTCATCAAAGTCGATGGACTGGAGCTAAAGGAGTGCTCGGAGCAAAGCCCTCAGCCTCAGAGCCTTACATTAGCAAAGAGGAGACACCTCAGAGTCAGAGGAAACAGAAAAATAGAGAAAGCAGAGAGAAGCACATAAGGAGAAAAGGAACATATAAACAATATTAGGAATGACAAAAGTGGCGTTAACTGCTGGTGCTGCAGAAGGTGATACAATGAACAAATTTTATGCCAATAAATTTGAAAACACAGACAAAATCTACAAATTCTAGAAAAACTGCCAAAATCTAACATTAAATCTGAATGAATATTCCTATGACCATAAAGGAATTTGAATCAGTAGTTAAAAAAATAAGGCAAGCGCCAGCCCAGGGTTTCACGGTGGTTCTACCAGATATTCAAGAATGCACTACCCAACCTCTCACGAACCAGCCCACAGAAGAGGACAGCAGAGAACACTCAGTTCAGTCTACTCGGCCAAAGGGGTCTTAAAACTGGAACCTGACCGCAGCGAGATGATCAAACAACCTTTAGGCCCAACTGCATGAACAATGATTCACGTTCTACACAAATCATAAATAAACTGAAATGTGTAAAAAATGAGTCCTGAAGTGTGTAAAAAGACCATGTTAGGACCAAGCTGAGTTTATCTCAGGAATGCAAGGTTAGTTTAATGTTAGAAAATCAGGGAATAGAAATCAGCACATTAGCAACTTAAGAGAAAGGAACCATATGATCACCTCGAGAGGCAAGAAAGAAGAGCGTCATGGAAGTCAGAATCAACTCAAAGTTTAGCAGATTAGTGATAGAAGGGAGCTTTCTTAGCTTAATATAGAATCTTCAAGAAATCATCATCATCACTCATCAAGGGGTGCAGCTGGAAGCCCACGGCCATGAGTTACTATCTCACTGGGCTTATAGGCAGGGCAGAAAAAGAAAAGGCATTTAAACTCAAAGGAAGAAAATACGGTCATTATTTGCAAAAGATATGATTGTTTATGTAGAAAAACCCCAAAGACTAAGTATCATGGATGAATTACTACAATTACTAATATAATTTAGCAAGACTGCTAAAAACAAAATCAATATTAAAAATCGTATGTCCATAACCAATGAACAGTAAGAAAATAACATTTTAAAACAAGCTCTTTATAGTAATAAATGTGAGAGAAATAAACTTAACAGAGATAAGACAAGCAAGAATTTTATCAAACGACATCAAAGGAGAGTCTGTGTCACTAGAGACAGCGCCCTGATCATACACAGGAGACTCACTGTAGAGACCGGTGGGTGAGACCAGTTCTCACCAAACTAAGGCACAGATTCAAGACAACCTGAATCCAAATTCCAACTCTAAAAACCTTACCTGGAATTTAAAATACATTTCTGGAAGGATAAAGGGGCAAGAACAGCTAAAATAGCCACAAGGAAGAAAAAAGTGAAGGAATCTGCTTCCTTGTTATAACTTATCCCAAAGCTCAAATAACCGACAAAGGTCCCTGTAGTCAAAGCCGTGGTTTTTCCAGGAGTCATGTATGGATGTGAGAGTTGCGCCACGAGGCTGAGTACTGAAGAACTGATGCTTTTGAACTGTGGTGCTGGAAAAGACTCTTGAGAGTCCCTTGGACTGCAGGGCGATCAACCAATCAATAATAAAGGAAATCAAGCCTGAATATTCATTGGAAGGACTCATGTTGAAACTGAAGTTCCAGTACTTAGGCCACCTGATGCCAAGAGCTGACTCATTGGAAAAGGCCCTGATGCTGGGAAAGATTGAAGGCAGGAGGAGAAGGAGGTGACAGAGGATGAGTTGGTTGGACGGCATCACTGACTCAACGCACATCAACTTGAACAAGCTCCAGGAGATAGTGATGGACAGGGAAGCCTGGCGTGCTGTAGTCCATGGGGTCGCAAAGAGTCTTACACGACTGAGAGACTGAACAACTGAACAACAACAACCTGGGACTGTTTAAATAAGACCTAGACTAGTAGGAAATGGCAATCCACTCCAGTATTCTTGCCTGGAGAATCCTATGGACAGAGTAGCCTAGTAGGTTACAGTCCACGGGGTCGCAAAGAGTCGGACACGACTGAATGACTTCACCTCACCAGACTACTGTAACAGCCAAGAATCCAGGTTGCAATAGGAACTGACTGTATACCAAGAGCTGCTGGTATGGGAACAGTGTATGTGGTGGGCTGACTGCAAAGTTACAGGCAGATTTTTTACTGTGTTGGGGGTGGGGTGGTATTCAAGGGTCAGTCGTATAGTACAGAGATTGAATCAGGTAATCATAAAACCTCCCAATCAAGAAAAGCCCAAGACTAGATGGTTTCAACAGGTGAATTCTACTAAACATGTAAAGAATTAACACCTATTCTTTTCAAATTCCTCCAAAAACACAGAAGATGAGAGAATACTTCCTAACACAACAGCCAAAACAATCTACAAGGCTAGCCTTATCTTGGTTCCAAAAGCATACAGAGATACTACAAGAAAAGGAAATTACAGATCAATATTATTATGGATACAGATGTCAAAATCTTCAACAAAATACTACAAAACTGGACTAGTGGCATGTTAAAAAGATTATAGACTATGATCCAGTGGGGTTTATTCTCAGAATGCAAAGATGGTTCAATATCCAAAAATCAATCAATATACTTGTGATTGATCAATGTGGTCAGTATGTCTGATTGACTAGCTTAATAGAATGAAGGGAAAAAAACCCACATGATCATCTCAACTGATACAAAAAAGATTTGGGCAAATAGCTATAATATTCCACCTATGTTAAATACCTATAATAGGCACATTCATGGAGACAAAATGTTGATTTGTGGCTGCCAAGAGGTGGACAGGCGGGGAACAGGGAGTCACTGCCAACTGTTTAGAGATTCTGTATGGGGTGATGAAACAGTTTTGGAAACAGATAGTGGTAGTTGTATAATATTGTCAGTGTAATTAATACCACTGAACTATACACCTAAAAATGGCAAATTCTGCTAAAATTAAAAAATTTTAAATGTAATCCACCAAAACCCATAGTACTGTGCACTTAAATGGGTGATTTGTACGGGATATGAATTCTATCTCAGTAAAGCTGTGAAGATTAGAAAAGACTGATGTTGGGAAAAATTGAAGGCATGGGGAGAAGGGGACGACAGAGGATGAGATGGTTGGATGGCATCACCGACTCAATGGACATGAGTTTGAGTAAGCTCCGGGAGTTGGTGATGAACAGGGAAGCCTGGCATGCTGCATTCCACGGGGTCGCAAAGAGTCAGACACGATTCAGCGACTGAACTGAACTGACACAGAGACACTTTCTGTGATTTCCAAGAAAGACGTCCAGAGGACAAGGAGCTTCTTCAGGGCAGGAGGTGGCGGGGGTGGGCCGCTGACAGGCGGGGGACAGAGAGATAAGGAAGTCGTGGAGAGCGGGCCAGGGACCATGAGGGTGGGAATATCGCTGTCGCTACAGAGGTGGCTGTGGATGATACCCACGCTCGGGTCTGCTCTGCGCCAGGAGGGGCTGGAGGCGCAGTGCTCCAGGCCCAGGCAGGGCTGGACCTCTGGCCAGAAAGCACCCTGGGGATGTGTGAGCAGCATGAGTCTGGTGGGAGTGCCGGGCCACATCGCCACAGACGGCCGAGCAGGCTGGCCGCGGCAGAGGGCAGCGCTGGAACACCCGCCCTCGGTGTCTCCCCCAACACGCGCGGATTCGACAGCAAGCCATCAGGGGAGCCCACCACCAGCACCAGGAGTGGCGGAGCAAGCCTGAGGCGGTCGCTGTGACATTCGGCGGCTCACAGGAGGCTGGCCATGTTCCCGAGTGTCCTGAGAGTCCAGAGGGACAAACTGAGGGGATGAGAGAGGCTGACCAGTGAGCCCCGGACCCAGGAGCAGCACGTGGCCCTGAAAAGGTGAAGGACACGGATCTACTCCAGCTTAAATTATTGACAAGAAAAGGGGACGTGTGTCTTTAACAAGCCAGCGCTTCATGAAGCAAGGTTAACAATTCCACTTGATTCAGTAGAATATTATAAACTCTCTGGGGCCCATCTGAGGACTTCCACTTCAGAAGCAAAGTGACGACTCAGCACTTTTTATATTATTTAGAGAATAAAATTAACCCTTGCCAGCCCAGGCTGCTGCCTCCGCCCCCACTGGATCCGGCCTGCTCAGCGCTTTTCCCATCTATAATTACAAGCCGCTATCCATCATGTGGCAGCCACGCAGCGCCCACACGCTGAAACGCACGCAGTAAGCACTTCCACTAATAGAAGCAGAACTTAAATATCGCCTTGATATTTTCATTTACACTGGAATCTTTTACAATAATCACCCACAGCCTCCGTGGGGGTCCTGCGCCTCCACCTCTCCCCCACTCTGGAGCCACCAGCCAGGCCCCACCTCTGCAGGAGGGGCCTCCGCGGGGGCTCCCCCCCCCGAGGGCTGTGCACAGGCAGGCAGGGGAGCGGCTATGCTCCCACCATGCTCCCCACAGGGGGAAGCCCAGCCCGGAATAGGGAGCTGGCCTGCAGACACATGTGATCCCCGTGGCTCAGGGCCCGGCCTGCCCCCTAGGGCAGCCCACAGGCCCCGAGGCAGGGTGGTCACTCACAGCATCTGCAGACAAGGAGGCAGCGGGCCTTGCTGAGGCCCCTGGGCTGGTGAGGAGGCTCCCTCGGCCTTGCTGAGGCCTCTGGGCTGGTGAGGAGGCTCCCTCTAGGGCACTGGGACCCGCTGCCCAGGGGCCCCCACCCAGGCCCACAGGGTGGGTGGGGCCTTCCCTGGAGGAGCGGGGGAGAAGCGGGAGTGCTTCTCAGCTGTCCGCTGTCCATGGGTAGGTGGGGAGGACAGGCCCTCGAAGCAGGGTGGGCCTGGCCCCCGGGCCAGCTCCTCACCCCCAGTGCCCCTCCACCTTAGGCCCCTTACCTTGGCGCCCAGAGGGCAGTAGCCTTTCAGGAAGTCAGTGCAGACCTCCGCCTTGCGGGACACGTACACATGGCTGTAGGGGCAGCTGCTGTTGCTGCAGATGCCCTTCAGGAAGTAGGAGCAGACAGGCATCTGCAAGGCGGGAGGCAGTGAGGCCCAGGGCAGCCCCACCTCACAGGCAGGGGCACCAGGATCCCTGGGGCCCACCCAGGGTTCCATCACCAGGCGTGAGCCACACAGAGACTGGCCCACCCCAAAGGGAGACCCCCCAGCCTCCCTGGGGGCGACGCCGCCCGGGCCTGCGGTCACGTGAGGACAGAGACAGGGACCCGGCCAGCGGGACAGCTCAGGCCCAGAGTTGCTGTCCCCACATCCGCCGCCTGCCCCGAGCCTGCCTGGTCTGGGCTGCGGGGCGGGCCTGGAGATGCGGCACCAAGAAGAGCAGGGCAGGGGAGGAGGGGGGCAGTATGCGGGTGCCCCAGCGGGGTGGCGGCCTATAGGGCCTGACAGCCAGTAGGCTTCCCAGCTGCCCGACACGTGGGCACCGGCAGCGTCCATGAGCTGGAAGCCTGACTCGCAGCAGCCCTTGCAGGGGCTCTGCTGGCACTGACTGTGGGTGGGCACCACAGGGGCCTGGCAGAGGGCAGGCCAGCCCAGGGGAGACCTGGTGGGGGACACAGGCTGGCAGCCTGCTGCGCCCTGCAGGGGAAGTGAGGCCTGAGGGCCAGTGGACATGGAGAGGCGAGGGTATGTGTGTCTCTCACCTACACCAACCTCTGCAGCTGGGGCCCTTGGGGTGAGGCCTGTCCCCTGCAGGCCAGCCTCCTGGGGGGGAAACCCTGCCAGGAGCTCACACAGCTGTGGCCCTGTGGGTCTCACACTGCCTGCCTCTCCCGGGCCCGCCCTGCGCTGTCAGCCCTGCCTGCCTTGCCCACTGCACCCACCAGGCACTCTCCTGCCTCCAGAGGACACACAGGGGCTTCACTTTTCTGGGAGAAGGTGGCAGGGTGGGGGGGGGTATGACTGTAGCCGAGGAGGGAAGGAGGGAGGAAGCAGAGAAACAAAGGGTGATTTAGCGAGGAGAGTTTATTTTTAATTGTCTTTTAACTGCAGCACAGAGGGGAGCGGCCGGCCTGGGGCTGGTGGAGCTGCGGCTGCAGACAATTCCCTTAATGTGCATTTTGATACAGGGCCCAAATTAGCGCTAATAAAAAGGGATAATAACGCCAACTCTTGCACCAAACGGAACTCCTCCTAGCTGTCAGCGCCGCTATCAAGAGGAAACTGCATTCTCATTTCAATTAACCTTGTTTGCACCCAGCACGTCCACACAAATAACAATAACATTAATTCAGGGCGCTGGTGCGGGGCATCTGCCTCAGACAGCTCAGAGCCTGTGCCGGCTCCAAAGCCGGAGCTAATGAACCCGAAACTCGACGTGAATTTCCAAATTGCTCACAACAGAGTTTCGAAGCTCTATTAGGGAGAAAAATGCTGATTCTTCCCAAGTTTCTCAAGGGGAAAAGCTGTAGCAGCAGCAGTGCCTCCCCGGGCCCGCAGCGACCCCGCCTTGGGGCCAGCAGGACACCCGCAGCCAGCATGGACCCCTGACCTCAGCTACCCGTACTGGGGGGTCGGCCCAGCTGTGCGCCTCCTTCTCCCACCGCCGGCCCCCCACTGGCGCACCTGGGAGGGGCACTGGGCCTGTGGGGGATGGGAGAGAGGCCCAGGTGGGCCTAGCAGGGGCAGAGCCTTGGGGCCGCTCCAGCCCAGGCGCGGGGCACGCTCACCTTCTCCTTGGAGACGTGGTGGGAGAAGGGGCAGGTCCCATCTGTCTTCTTGCAGGTGCCCCGGACAAACCTGCGCACACAGGGCGGGTCTGAGGGGCGGGAGCCCAGGGCGGCCCTGGCCCCCCACCGCCCCATGCCCACCTGGGGGTGGCGGCGCACCTGGTGCACACAGCCACCTTCTCGGGGTCGTGGACGTAGGGGCAGCGCTCGCCGCGGTTGCACCGGCCAAAGCGGTTGTAGTACATGCAGTACTCCTCTTTCCGCCGCCGCCGCCGCTGCCGCGCCTGCCGCACGATGGCCAGGCTGCGCTGCACGGCCCGGCTGGAGGCAGGGAGAGAGCTGTGAGCCCCGGCAGGCAGGGAGGCTGGGGAGCCCCCTAACCCTGAGGCACATACCTGGCTAGGGAGCGGCTGCAGCTGCCGGTAGGGTCCAAGCGGCCTGTGGGGGGAAGGGAGAAATGGGTCACGCCAGGCCCACAACCTGCTGGGGGCTCTGCCCTCCCCCTGCTCACCAGCCAGGCCACCCCGGCCAGGGCAGGGGGGAAGCCAAGGGGAGCCGGCAGAGGCCACCCTGGTGTCTGGCCAGTGGTCCTGCCTCAAAGCAGGTGGTCACAGGAACAGGGGGTGGCGGGGTCTCCCTGCCACCTCCCTCTGCTTGGAGCAGAGCCCACGGACAGGAGACCTGAGTAGGGTCTGGGAATGTCACTTGGTTCTGCAGCAGCTAAGAACAGCTTGTTTAAAGCACTGTAAAATAGAAGCTAAGAAGTGTATGGCCACAAATGCTGAAATCCTCTACAAATGCTGAAACTCACCAGAAGATGGGTGTCCCCTGCCTGGAAACCAGACTCCCAAATGGCCTGAGGAGCAGGCTGCGGGCTGGCCTGCCTCACACGGCTCCGAGGCCCTGGCCAGCACCTGGCTCCTAAAACTGTGGAGGCATCCCGTAAGACACTCCTCAAAACCCCAAGTGCGCAGACCAAGCAGGGCTTCTCTGAGGTCACTGACTGTGGCCCAAAGGGGAGTCCGTGGTGACAGGAAGACAGGTGGACACACGGCCAGGTTCGCCTGCAGAGGGGGCGTCTAGCCTGACACGCAGCTCCCGCCTGCCATTTACATACCCAGGCAGTCCCCAGGACCAAGGCGGGCAGGCAGGGTGAGACAGCCACAGTTCCTCAACACACACGTGACCCTCCCCAGACCAGATCAGGTTTCCCACAGGCGGCTGCTGAAATGGAGTCACGGCAGGAGGCACAAGTGATATCACTCAGAAATTCTAGGGACCTGAAGCGATGACAAAGCATTCCTGGTTTAAAAAGGGACGTCCCCAAGATGCCTGGCCTGGAGGTGGCCATGGGGCAGGCAGCCCCTTCGCCACCTGGAGGGCCCTCCCCCTGGCTTGCTACAGGGCACCCAGCACCAACCCAGACACGCGCCAGCTGAGCCCTCTGGACAGCGCCTGCACTGCCACACTGGGGCGCTCCTCCGGTTAGAAGGCGGCTCCAGGCTGTGCAGCAGAACCCCTGGGAGGGAGGCTGCTCCTGCAGGGATCCAGGCCCAGGGGGCCAAGTTACAGGGTTGAATGGGGGGGCACGACACAGAAAGCAAAGGGGGGCCCAGAGCTGGGGGGCCAGCGGGGAGGTGTCTTGGGGCGGCTCCAGGCCGTACTGGAATGTGGTTTTCAGGCAGGGGACATCCATCATCCAGTGGCAGTGGAGGTCAGTCCAGACGGCACGTGGTGGCCCCCCTCTGCTAGCCCGAGGATGACAGTGCAGTCTGATAGCCGTCAGTGTGCACAGCTTCCCGACCGTCAGCCAGGCTGCCAGTGACGCTGGGGCAGCATCTGCCCTCCAGGGACACCGTAGTCAGAGTCCGTGGTAAGAACAGCCCCAGGTCTGGCCTCTGGGGGGTGCTTAGGTTTAGTCCTCTTTCCACTGTGGCTCTTAAAAAAATGCCAGTGTACGCCTCGGTAGGAATTTTTACAGGAACAGGAGGAGGCACCTTTTCAAATGCTTTGCAGTGTTAAAAAATGCACATAAAGTAGCTGGCTTCAGAGGCGCTAAGAAGTTCAGCTGAAAACTCTGGCAACCTCGAAGCAGGAGGGCTAAGCCTTCTGGAGAACTCGCACTTCCTAGGGGTCTTCCCGAAATAGAGCAGCAAGGCCGCCCCACCCCGCTCCCGCCCAGGCAGGGGCTCACCCCCCCAGTTGAGGGCCCTGGGGTCCGAGGGCACAGAGGGGCAAGTACCACCAGCTCCCACACCCCCTGCTCACCCACGCTGCCCTGGTATGTGCCACCCTGGGGAAGAGGCGTCCATGAGCGAGCGGCAGAGGCTGCGGGGCAGGGCCTTGGATGCGCAGGGGCAGACTGACCAACGAGAGGGACCCTCTCTCATATGCAGCTCTGTGTGACCCTGCAGCACCCAGGGAGGGGGCGACAGGCAACAGGTTACAGGTGAGGTGCAGAGACCCCCCCCCCGCCTGCCCAGGGCCCACAGACACAGGCTGGCGGCAGAGAGACTGCCCCCCGACACCCTACGCCTGAGACTTGGGGCTCAGAACAAGCCTGGGAGCCAGTCCTGCAGCGCAGGCTGAGCAAGGGGGCTGGGGCAGGCAGACTCGGGGTCTGCTCTACCGCAGGGCCCTGCAAGCTCTTAGGGCTGACCCATGTGGGCCGAAGCCTATGGGGAGGGGCCCCTGGCTGGGTCGTGCAGGCAGGCAGACTTAGACCAGGAGGAAGTGCTTGGTTCCGGTTCCAGGGAAGTGAGGTGTGCCAACTAGAAGGCCCTGCCCCTGGAGCTGAAAGACCGGCAGGGCACGGCTCTTCCCCACAAAGCCTGGGATGGTGGGCACCCCAACGGGGCTGAGGCTGTGCTGAGAGGCCTGCAGCCAGGAGGTGGGGTGGAGTCACCGCACCCCCCAAGGAAGGCTGCACTTTCTTGCTGAAGTCACAGTTCTGTTGACACCAGAGAAGAAAATTTATTTCTTTAATTATTACTTATCTAAGTGAGCTGCTAGTCTGTGGGCATTCCCACAGCTGGGAGCAATCCACTCTCCTTAAAACCGGGAGCTGGCCACCAGGCAGGGGTCCAGGTGGCTGGAGCNAGTTCTGTTGACACCAGAGAAGAAAATTTATTTCTTTAATTATTACTTATCTAAGTGAGCTGCTAGTCTGTGGGCATTCCCACAGCTGGGAGCAATCCACTCTCCTTAAAACCGGGAGCTGGCCACCAGGCAGGGGTCCAGGTGGCTGGAGCTGTCTGGCCAGCCTTGTGTCCCCGAGACAGGCTCCCCTGTGGTCTGTGCACCAAACCCCACCTCCCTGCCCCCGCGCAGAGGTGAGGGGCTACCCTAGCTGACTGGTTAGCAGGGTGTGGGCAGTGGTGGCCCGCAGGAGCAGGTGGGCAGGGAGGCGGCCTTTGTCCTCACCATAGGCCCAGCAGCTGGGGGGCCGGGGGAGAAGGCTGGGGAAGGCCAGGACACTCCGGCAGCTCTGCAGGGGAGGTGGGTTCTGCGGAGCTCAGCACTCAGCGTGGCGACCCCCCAGAAAGAAGTGTGGCCACTTCTCCAGCTGCTGCCAGCCCAGGTGGAGGGGCCCCCAGGGGAAGGGGGACGTACCCCCACCTCCTGAAGGCGGCCCCCCCACCTGCCCTGACCAGACAGGACTGCTGGACTGTGAGGGGGCAAACCTGTGTCTTCCTTCCGCCGGCGGGCGCCCTGCAGGAAGGAGCAGCCCAGGTCACGCGTGCCCCCCACAGCTCACCAGTCCATTCAGGAAAGGCCTCGCGTGCAGCCTGGGATTCCGTCAGTCAGGACAGCCCCCAGCGCCCAGCCCGAGGGGGCAGACAGCAAGGCCCACGGAGAGACCTGGTCGCTCCACAGCCCTCGTGGGCTTGTGTGGAAGAGCCCCGGGGCACTCCGCCTGGCTGAGCCCTGTGCGGGGCCCAGGTTTGGGGAGGTCAGAGTGGGGCTCTGAGACATCCAGAGCTGTTTGTGAGGCCCACAGACCACATGCACTGGCGAGGGCGTCAGAGGCAGGCCTGTACCTGTGGTTCCACCGGGCAGAGGGCGGGGGCAGGGCACATGGGGGAGCAGAGCCCTGGGCCCCAGCCCCCTGCAGCTGTCCTGGCAGAGAGGAGGTTCCGGGGGGGCCTCCACTGTCTCCTGTGCCAGCTGGCCCTGCGCCCCACCTACTTCCTGAGCTGGGCTCTTCTCCCTTCTGCCCTTCTGGAGTGGTCAGGCTGGGCCTGTGCAATCCCCACAGCCCTGCAAACCCCACCTTTTTTTTTGAAAGAAAAGGAAAGCAGTAATATTGGACTGAAACCAAAATACTTTTCTAGTTAATTTGTACAATAAGCGAATCTGAAGCATTTCCTTCTCCGTGGCCTGTCTCCCAGGGCCCGCAGGGGTGCCCGTGGGGGTGTCGGCGCCTCTGAGCACAGTTGGGAGGCGTTGCCAATGCAATCAGGCACCACGGCCCCAGGTGTTCACTCACTGGGCTGTGTTTACCATACCTGGCTCATCTCCTTTGTCCAGGAGCAAAACACGGAAAATCAGAGGAGGCTCAGCCAAGCGTGAGGTGGGTGCAGCCTGCGTGCCCTGGGGGCCTCCCTGCTGCTGCCACCTCAGCAGGGGCAGTTCCAGGACGCTGTCGGGGCGCCCTCGCAAGAGCACAGGCACAGCACCCCCCCAGGGGCCTCACCTGTGCGCAGCAGGGGCCTGCCGCCCCCGTCCCCGCCGGGCCGGCTGTAGGTCTTGGAGAGCTTGTTGGCCGACACCTTGTAGAGGACGCCTCCAATGCAGCGGTAGCCTTTGCTCCGCCACCGAGGGGAGCCGGTCTGGGCTCTCCCACCTGCAGCAGGACGCAGGGTATTCAGTGCCAGGGACCTGCAGAGACAGGAAGGACCGTCAGCTCAGCCCTGGGGTGGTCAGAAGACCTCTGTCCCCCTCCGTTCGAGGGCCCAGGAGGTGGCACCTTCAACCCCACCTCTGAGGCTGGGGCACCTTTGTGGGGGAAAGCCCTCAGTGCCAGCACTAAGGCAGCCCTGAGGGTCACCGGTATCCGGGACGCCTCCTGGACGCTGCCCCGTGGTGCACCCTGGCTCTGGGATGGCCATGCTGTGAGGTCAGCAAGGGCCTCTGCCCACCCTCCGCTCCTCTGTCCTCCCTCCGCTCCTCTGTCCTCTGCACGGAGCGCCTGGCATCGCGACCGGGAAGGGACAGCCTCACGGACCTCCTACCCAGGGAAGCTATCTGGGGGCCAAACTGGAGTCTCCTCAAGGTCAAGGGCTGGTAAAGGCCTTGGGGGTCACCTGAGTGCAGGCCCAGGCCAACCCAAGGGCAGACGGGTCAGAAGTCCCCCACAGACCCCCTGGCCGAAGCAGACAGGGGCAACACCTCCTAACTCAGGTCCCACAGAGGTGGGCCTGCAGCTGCCCTGGTGGGCTGCTCCTTGAGCTGCCACAGGAGGGGCTCAGGACTCCCGAGAGACTTGGCCTTGACCTTCTGCATGTCTTAGCAGAAACCTACTTACGCAAATTGAGCACAGTTCTCTCTTAGCTCAGGGCAAGTCTGGGCCGCTGGCAGAGCTGGGCAGGAGTGCTGCCTCTACCGCGGCGGGGCGGGACCACCAGCCGCAGTTCCGGGTCGTCCGGGGGTCCTGGGCTCCCCAGCACCTCCTGCTGAGGCTCCCATGCCCTGAAGCCCCTTCCACGGGAGCCTACGAACCCCAGCTCCACTGGGATGGCAGAACATGCTCTTCTGGCAACCCAGGGGCCACATGGCGGGGAGGCCCCGATCTGGGTCTGGAGTGCAGAGCAGGCCCCACAGGTGGCCCACCACTGGCCTGACTCCCCACCAGGAGGCTGCTCTCAGCAGCCAGGCGCGCTGAGACCTGAAGCTGCAGCGTCAGGCGGGAAGCGCCGAGCAGGCCTCCAGAAAGTACTTGACCCAGTTTCCCTTAATTAAAATTCAAGTTCACAAACACCAATCTTGGAGGGAGCGACCCCCACCAAGGGTCCTTGGCAGCCCTGCCCACCCTGGCTGTGTCAGAGGGGCTCCCGCTGCCCGCTCCCTGGTCCAGCCGAGCGCTGGGGAGATAGCCAGATCCTAGGCCCTCCCCAGACCCCGGGACCCAAGTCTCACGCCTTGGGCTCGGGGCATCTGCGTGCCCAGTGGGCGCCTGATGTGTCTCCTGGGCTCCTCCAAGGCAGGGAGGGGCTGAGGAGGAGCGAGGATGGGGGTCCCACCCTCACTGAAGAAGCCCGTCAGCCTTGGGAGCTCTGGAGCCCCTGTAGGCATCCTGGACACCACTCAAAGGCTCAGCCTGGCCTGAGCCCCGACCCCCACGGTGACTGGAGCCCAGCCAGTAGTCACCACAGCCCCCAGCTCGAGGCCGAGAGGTGCCCGCAGCGCCAGCCCTGCACTGCCCGGAGCCATCAGGGGCCTCCTGCCCACAAAGCAGCTGCCCTTCCGTCAATGTGCCCTGGGGGGGGGCAGGATGGGGGTTCACCATCAGGGCACCACCCCAGTGCCCCCCCAACAGGCTGTGCTCCCAGATGTCAGGACGTGCTTGCTGGAACAGGGCCCTCTCAGCCATCCTCGCCTTGCTGGGGCACCCCCTCCCCCACCTTCCCTCCGTCCACGTCCACGGCGCTGGCCCCCATGAAATGCGAGACACAGGCTGCACGATGCCCCTGAGACAGTGGAGGGGAGGAAGCAGAGCCACGGACGCCCTGAGACCAGCCCTCCAGAGGGTGAGGAAGCGCCCCCTACTTGGGCACGCGCTCCGGGCTAAGGCTGGACAGGACACCACCCCCAGAGGCAGTCACGCAGGCGAAGCTATGGATCCCAGCAGCACACGGTGGCCCAGCCCTGGCAGGCCCAGTGGGTGGAGGCTGGAGGGCCTGGTAATGACTATTCTTATGGATGAGCATGACCAACCAACCCGGCCCCTTTTTCTAGAGAGAAGACCTGCTCCTGGGCTCTGCCACGGGTCTCGGGGCAGGGCAGGGGTGCAGCAGGCCTCCACTCCGTGCTCATGGCCCACGTGTACACCCGGGCCTGAGGACCCATGCGCCCAGGTGCAGCGCTGCAGCAGGGCTGGAGCCTGGGAGCCAGGCTAGGAGGAGCCGCGTCCTCAGATGGCGCCCTGGGGCCACCGGGGGGAGGTGGGAGCCCCCAAGAACTCGGGGAGGGTCCTGCGACCGTGGGCCCCGGCCTAGCCGGCAGCCGCGCAGTCTCCTCTGCCTGCCCTCACCCACTGGGCCCGCTGACTCTGGGCCTGTGGCCAGCAGACACCAGGGTAGGCGGGGGCTGGAACACTGGGCTGGGGGTGCTTGCCCCAAACGCCTCATAGCCTTTCACTGCTGTGGGTGTCACGGCACTCCAGTAAATTGTTACCCTAATGGAGAGGACAGCCTTTGGAAACGAGTTGTATTGAGAAGAGGGGATAAAATTAATGAGATAATAGCAGGGCCAAGGACCCGGGGAGTGCTCCTGCCCTCGCGGCAAGGGCCTGTAATTCCTTTTCTACAACAGGAGCCTCAGACCTAAAGCCTTCTCCCATCCGTCCGGCAGGCCC
Source organism: Cephalophus harveyi (assembly GCA_006410635.1). NCBI lineage: Eukaryota > Metazoa > Chordata > Mammalia > Artiodactyla > Bovidae > Cephalophus > Cephalophus harveyi. The sequence goes on along the minus strand of SJYT01048726.1, from coordinate 238,131 downwards.
ACGCCGCCAGGAAATTTCATTAACGCTGGAAAATAGGAAAGGTATTAAGCGTGGATAATGAAGGCCAGGGAGGGAACCGTGCCTTAAGATAGTCCTCTTTCTCGCCTTTGTAATGGGAGGCATGAACTTTCCCTTCAAATCCATTTCTAATCCATTTGAAATACTACAGCAAATTATCTTTCCTTCAGCCCGAAAGCGGCCAGCCAATTTACTCCGAATAGAAGTGACAATGCCCCAGGATTTATCACCATAACCTTGACTACACTGGGGTGAGGGCTGGGCTTCTCCTGCCCCCCCACAGGGGGGGGCCACGAAGGACGGGGTTGGGGGGAGATAACATTTTAAATGAAAAGAGCTGGTAATGGGGAGAAAGACACACACACCGCAAAAGTAGGTTTAAAAAGAAAAGCAGTCCGTATGTCCACTGCCCAGGGAGCAGCTGAAACGTTCCAGGCCCGAGGCCATCCAGGAGCTCCCAGGGGCTCTGCCCTCCAAGGTACCCTCAGCTGCTATGCCCAGGAAGTAAGAGGACAGTCCCATGGATGCAGGACCCTGAGAGCCAGGGCATCAGTCTGGACAGGACAGGAAGGCTCTCCCAAGAGCCGGGACGACTGTGGCACATACTCTGCTGGGTCTGCAGGACCCCCCACCAAGCAGTGCCGAGCCCACCCTGCAGGGTGACCCCCCGAGTAGCGCCGAGCCCACCCTGCAGGGTGTCCCGCCCGCAAGGAGTGCCGAGCCCACCCTACAGGGCACTCCCCCAAGCAGTGCCGAGCCTACCCTACAGGGCAGCCCCCCCAGCAGCACCGAGTCTACCCTGCCAGAGTCCCTCTGGGCTCCCTGCACGCTCCCTGGCCACTGCCCAAGCAGGTTGGTGCAGGCCCAATACTGCGTGCAGGGCGCCTGTCCCAGTCTGCTTCTCGAGCTGCACGGCTGAGATGGGCCCACCCAGGGATCCTCGCTAGTGGCCTGGCAGCCTGGGGCACAGGTGTGCACCCAAAGAACCGCAGGCAGACAGGCTCCCAAACATGCGTGCACATGTAGCTCTCCGGCCCACTGACAGGACCTGATGCACTGTGAGTGCACCCCAGGCCCCGGGCCGGGGACAGGCAGCCTGTGGGGCTGTGTCGCCTGAAGGCCACAGAGTGGCTCCCCCGAGGGTGCAGGGAGGCAAGGGGCAGAAAGCGGGCCTGGCCCTGGAGACTCTGGAAGCGGCCCCAGCCTCCAGGATGCCCGGGGCAGGATAAGCTCCACCCTGGAGCTGTGCCCACCACCAGCCTTGACTCAGACACTGCCCTGGCTGCCGCTGCCTGGCCAGAACTGCAGGAGCACACGGGAGCTGAAGGGGCCCGGCTCCAGCAAACCCAGTGCTGAGGGTGCCATGGCCTCTCAGCGCCCAGTCCTAAGGCAGCCTGGCAAGGGCGGGTCCTGTGCACCCAGAGAGGGTGGGGAGCCCCTGGGGACAGGGCCAGGGCCAGGCCAAGGGGCCCACACGTGGACAGGGAGCTGCTGGTGGAACTAAGGGCTGCTTTCCCACAGGAAGGCCTCTCAGCACAGAGGCGTCTTGCTGGCACGTTCTTCCCAGTCCCCACAGTCTGCGCCCCCTGCCTCCTCCTGGAGACTCTCATCTCTCTGGGGACCACAGGCCCAGACGCCAGTCACCGAGGACCCTGCCTCCCTGAGCCAGCCTCCTTCCGAGCCTACCCTACAGGGCAGCCCCCCCAGCAGCACCGAGTCTACCCTGCCAGAGTCCCTCTGGGCTCCCTGCACGCTCCCTGGCCACTGCCCAAGCAGGTTGGTGCAGGCCCAATACTGCGTGCAGGGCGCCTGTCCCAGTCTGCTTCTCGAGCTGCACGGCTGAGATGGGCCCACCCAGGGATCCTCGCTAGTGGCCTGGCAGCCTGGGGCACAGGTGTGCACCCAAAGAACCGCAGGCAGACGGGCTCCCAAACACGCGTGCACATGTAGCTCTCCGGCCCACTGACAGGACCTGATGCACTGTGAGTGCACCCCAGGCCCCGGGCCGGGGACAGGCAGCCTGTGGGGCTGTGTCGCCTGAAGGCCACAGAGTGGCTCCCCCGAGGGTGCAGGGAGGCAAGGGGCAGAAAGCGGGCCTGGCCCTGGAGACTCTGGAAGCGGCCCCAGCCTCCAGGATGCCCGGGGCAGGATAAGCTCCACCCTGGAGCTGTGCCCACCACCAGCCTTGACTCAGACACTGCCCTGGCTGCCGCTGCCTGGCCAGAACTGCAGGAGCACACGGGAGCTGAAGGGGCCCGGCTCCAGCAAACCCAGTGCTGAGGGTGCCATGGCCTCTCAGCGCCCAGTCCTAAGGCAGCCTGGCAAGGGCGGGTCCTGTGCACCCAGAGAGGGTGGGGAGCCCCTGGGGACAGGGCCAGGGCCAGGCCAAGGGGCCCACACGTGGACAGGGAGCTGCTGGTGGAACTAAGGGCTGCTTTCCCACAGGAAGGCCTCTCAGCACAGAGGCGTCTTGCTGGCACGTTCTTCCCAGTCCCCACAGTCTGCGCCCCCTGCCTCCTCCTGGAGACTCTCATCTCTCTGGGGACCACAGGCCCAGACGCCAGTCACCGAGGACCCTGCCTCCCTGAGCCAGCCTCCTCTCTCGCCCCAGAGGCAGTCTGGGGCCCTGCCTTCACTGACACTCCCTGGTGGGGTCCCTGCAGCACCCTTTCTGGTCAGTTCATCTGAACACCTCGCATCTGATCCAGTTCCCGTCACCTCCCACCCCCAACCCCCCACTCCAGCAGCACTCCCTGCTCTGCTGCGGGGCCCCCACCACTGCTCCCACCACCTGCCGTCCATCCTTGCGCAGGGCCTGTGCATATGCTGGGCCTCTGCCGTCACCTGAGTCCTGCCCTGAACCCAAGCTCGGACGTTGGCGCCTTGGGAAGCCTCCCCTGACGCTATACAGGGCCCAGTCACACCTGGGAGCAAGCACCTGGGACAGGGGCCGTGCTGGCGAGTTGCGGGCTCCAGGGACTCGTGCAGGGTGAGCGCACACCAGGAGGGAGGCTTGGGGACCACCCGAGTCTCCGACCCTGGGGTCTGCCAGGGGGCTTGTCAGAGAAACGTGGGGCGGCCTTGGTGGGCGGGAGCCGGGACGTGTGGGCACTCACACCAGGAAAGGCCTTTGGCTCAGTGTGGCAGGCCAGGAGGTGGGCAGCCTGCCTGGAGCAGAGAAAACAAGCGGGGAAGCAGTTTTCAGGACATGGAGCAGGTTCCGCGCAGCTTGAGCAAGCGAGGAGTGCGCCGTCAGCAGAAGGGCGCCGGGTGGCCGCGCAGCAAATCCCAAGTAGGTCAGGCTTGGCGCCGCCACCGTGACGGCTGCAAACTGCTTAAGCGGGCTTTCCGCGGAAACGCTGACGCCCAGCGCCCCACAGGCTGGTCCCACAGGTGCTGACAGAACACGCTGGGGACAAGGGCCCAGGCGGGGTGGCGGGGAAGGAGGGCCAGGAACTCAGCGGACGGACGGACGGATGGACGGCGTGGGTTTCAGGGTGACTGGGGCCACCTGGCCTCCTAGAACCCTCCTCCCGAGTGTGCCCACCTGCCTGCAGAGCTCCGGCCACCTTGCGGCAGAGCCGAGGCGATGGCTGGGCTTCCCAGGACGCACCTGCTCACAGTGGCTGGGGGCTGCGGCCTGGGTAGGAGCTGAGGCCTGAGGACCCTGGTGGGTCACAGCAAGGACAGAACGGCCCCTGAGAGGGCTGGCGGGCCAGGGCGCAGGCTGAGCGCTTGGGGGGGGCTGGGGGGGGTGTGGGACACACCTGAAGGCCCTGCTCCTTCCCCAGGGACCGCTGCCCCGTCTCTCCCCAGCCACAAGCAGAAGTGACTTGGGGGCGGCCTGGCCAGTGGCATCGGGAGGTGGGAGGCACTAACTGCCCCCAGTGCGAGCGCGGCAGCTGCTTAAGGAGTGGGGGCTGTTTTATGTGCTCTCATCTATTCAATTGGCACTGCGATCAATGGATGCATTACAAGCTTTCCCTTTAAGAGCCTAATAAACAACAAGATAGAAACTAAAATTCTCCATAAAATGACACTTTTAAAAATCCATTTTAGCTGAAGATATTAGTGTTTTGTGTGTTAGCTACAAAAAACAGGTATCACTGGGCCTTAGTGGCCCCCCTCCGGGTGCAGAGCTCAGTGTGCCGGGCACAGGCCAGGGGGCCGGCTCAGCTGCCCCGATCCTTGCCCCGCCGCAGCCACCCCTCCAGCACCCCTCGCTCCGGGCGTCCTTCTCCTCTCTCTCTGGCCACTGACACCCTAGCCCCAGCCCGCTGTGCATGTGAAGTCCAATTCGCCCATCCCTGTCCTCTCCCCACATGGGCAAGAGGGGAGGGAAGGAAGCTGGGGTAGCAGAACCTGCACCCCGAGTCCTCTGGGAAGAACTCAGCAAGTTGAGGCCCCACCTGGCTCACTGGCTCCCGGAGAACACCCCGGGGGGCACCTCCTGGGGCTCCCTCCTCCACTCTGGGCCTGCCGTCAGCCCCGCTGCCCACACAGCCCCCTCACCGCAACCCCTCCTCTGTGCCCTGGTGTCCATGGCTCAAACCCCATCACCAAGGGCGTGAGGGCCAGCCCAGAGCACACCCCACCACCACACCCCCAGGAGCCCTGGCAGCTGCTGCCTGTCGCTATCCTCTCAGCAGGACAGGTCTCGCCGAGGCCCCGATCAAAAGCCTGCCTGCTTGGCCTCTGGCGGCAGAGGGCTGCACGCCTTCGCAAGGCCTCCCATCACATCCTGCCTGGTGATCTCGCTTGGGGTCTCTGCCCTCGCCCTCCTTGGAAGCGCTGCTGGCCGGCACTTGGCTCTCTGCACACTAGAGCTGGCCCTTCCCAGGACACCGCTCACAGCCTGTCCCTCGCTGAGCCCCGCGCAGGGCCTACTGCTCAGAGTGGGAGGGCGCTGGCCACCTGGACCCCACGCTGTCTCTCCAGCTCCTCCTGCCACCAGGCGGACCCGTCACTGGCCCCAGAACTTAGCGCCACTGTCCGCCTCGCTTGAGCCTCCCCATCCCTGCAGCTGCAGCCCCTCTTCACCTCTGGATCTCACACCAGTTGTCTGCGCCCCTTTGGGGAGCCCTAGGACCCTCATGCTTGCATGCATGTCATGAAGGGGCCCCAGTACCTGGACACGGCCAAGCTGAGAGACACTGGAGGGCGGCCCAAGCCAGGGACACATGACACAGTGGAAACATCACAACACCCCCAGACGCCACAAGCCCCAGCTGTCAGGGACCGTCGTGTCACGGCTACCTAAAGATACTCGGGAAGAGGGGAGATGGGGGAGGCAGGCGACCCGCCCCACAGGCCCCAGCAGGAGGGCTCCTCTCAGAATCGTGTGAGCACAGCACAGCTCCTGGGAGAAGCCACGGTGGGCCGGCAGACCCCAGGGACAGGCCCTTGAGCTCAGCGTAAAAGTTCCTGCGGGTCAGAGGGTGAGCAGGGAGCCAACTACAAGTGAAGCTTGCCCATCAAAGCCGCCAGGCCACCAGTGGGGCCAGTTGGACCACGAGGAAAAGCCGAACAAGCACCGCAGGCGACGCTGTGGCAGATGTCCACTGGGGAAGGCCGAGACTGAGCCAGTGTTCCTATAGCTGACCTGAGGAATACCTGTCTCTTATACACATCTGTTTTTGGCAGTTTACTCAAGGCCTTGTCAAGGGGAGGAGGGGGATGCAGAATCGTCCCAGCTCTTCCCTTTTTGGTTTACAGTGCTCAGTGAGTAAGCACAGGTGAGATATTCACCACCCTGTTTCTGGGGGTGGGGGTGAGGGGGGTGTTGGCGCAGTAAACGTTTTGCTGTAAGGAGACCAAGAAACCCTGACCCCCCACCTCAGACCACAAGTAAAAGTTAACTCCTAAGGGATCTCAGACTTAATACAAACACTGAAATAGCCAAGCTTCTAGAAGAAAATGTGACCTTGGCAAATATTTCTCAAACAGGACACTCATAAAAGAAGACTGATAAACTAGATAGTACTGAAAGCATGCCCCACACTGTAAGAAGATCTCTGACACAGGAATATAGCCATAATATATAAAGAGTACTAGCAAATCAATAAAAAGACCAACCAATACAAACATGAGTGAAAGACTGCACAGGGCACTGCACACTACCTCGCGTGTGCAACCTGGGGGTCCTCCCCAGCTGCCCGCTGCCCAGCATCCACCTGCCCACTGAGCTGCAGCTCCTCGTCACTCGGCAGCATGCCCCACAGGACAGAGCAGCAGAGACAAGTGGCCCCCAGACGTCCACCGAGAGCACACGGAGAGCAGCGTGGGCACACCTGGGGAAGAGCAGGACAAGCTGGCTCAGGCTGCTGTAGATCACCCCGTCTCCCCACAGTCCTGGTGGCCAGCAGCCTGGATCAAAGCACCTGCAGAGGTGACTGGAGAGCAGGCCCTGTCAGCTCTTCCTCCTCATATGAAGACACCAATTCTATCAGATCAGGGCCCCACCCTGACGACCTCATTCAGCCTTGATCACCTCTCATCTCCAAAAAGCCACACTGGGATTCAGACTTCAGTCTATGAGTCTATTTGGATAATAAATGGTAAGCAAAAGGAGTTACACAAAACAGCACCTATTATACGAACCTACTTATATGAACTTCAAGAGTTTTGAGACATAGCTTTTCCAGACATAGGAGAGGACCACAGGGTAGGTGAGGACATATGGGGGGAGCACCCTGCAGGGTAATGTCCGGGAGTAGAAAATGGGCACACCCTGTGGTAGGTACACAAGATAAAAATCCATAGAACTGACCACTGAAAATACAAACAAATCACACGTTTTGCCTACGGAAATCGAAGGTCTGTTCAGAAGGCCAAGTTCAGGAACAAGATTTTACATAATAAAGGTGACATTTTTAAACAATGGGAAAAGTCTGAATGTTTAATAAATGTTCCGAAGACAACCAACTAAGCGTTAAACAAAATTAAATTTGACCTTTAATCTCACACCAAGTCTCCAAATAAATTCCACGTAGATTACAGTTTTAAATGTAAAGCTAGAAAGTACAGCACTAGAAGAAAATAACTGAACTCATATAATCATGGGACAACGAAAGCGGTTCTAAGCAAATGAGTGTGTTATACTAAGTCTTAAGAGACCGAAAGATCTAAGAACACAGAAAACATAAAAGTTACATTAAAAACCCTCACAAACAAAAGGCAAAACAGAAATTGAGAAAAAATGTGTAGTCTGCCAAAAGGGTGCCCCCCGCAAAAAAATATTTAGATTCTTGAAAACCTGTAAGAAACAGGGTAGAGGCAAATGATCAGTGCACACACACACACAAAAAAACGCTGAACTTAACAAAGAGCATGAATGCAAATGACATTAAAGGAGCTCCCTGGTGGGTCTAGCGGTCTGGCTCTTTCACCGCCAAGGCAGGTGTTCAATCCCTGCTGGGGGAACTGTGATCCCACAGGCCAGGTGGCGTGGCAGCAATGAAAACCACCAAAGTCTGAATGAACACTGGATCGCAATCTCTTCTAGAGCATAGGCAAAGTTTCTGGCAGGGGCAGCTAACACCTGGAAGGACAGAAGATGGACACCAGCGTGGCAGAAGCTGCGTACCTGACTCTCCCTACAGCCCAGGGGCCGAGGCTCGACCTGGATGGACCCACCTCAGCGAGGCGGACAGAAGGCCGCCGCCGAGCAGGGCAGCCCCTTGCTGCGGCACAAGGGCAGACTAGGGCAGCCGCCACGGAGACCCGCCTCGCGGATACAGTCCAGCATCCACCGCCCTAGGAGGCTGCGGTTCGGGCCGCATCCGCCTCCACCGCCAGCCCTGGGAGGCCTCCGGAAGGCTTCCCGGGGAGGCAGAACCCTGGGCGAAGCCTTCTGCGGGTGCGGGTGGTGGAGGCAGCGCAGTCCGCACAGGGTCTCACACGGCAGAGTCCTTGCCAGCACCTGGGGCAGCTACCGGCGGACGACCGTCCAGGTGCAAAGCCCTCGGCCCCTACGACCCCCACTAGGGCGAGGGGCGGGTTGTGGGGGGAGCCCTGGAGGGCAGGGGGACAAAGCCCACCCTTCCAGGACCGGAGCCCAGCAGGGTGGGGCGCGGCAGCCAGCAGGCCACGCCCCAAAGCAAACCCCGCCCCGGACACGCCCACCGGGCCCCCAGAGGAGCCCCGCCGAGGGACAGAGCCCGGGCCATAATTTATGCTCCTCCGCCTATGCTTTATGGCTTTCTTAATTCGGCTCCTGCTACTATTAATGTAGTTAATGCTGAGATTATATCTATTTTCTGGCGTCAGGCGGTGATTTATTCAAGCCATTTTTCCGGTGGAGGCTCCCACGCTGTTAAATCAAGCGCCTTGCCAATTAAGTGCTGACTTGGGAAGTGGACGCAATCTTAACAGACATCTAACCGCAAATTAAACCGGGGCTCCTTACTCTGGGGAGTGGGCGGGGCAGCCACAGAAACCTTGCTGACTTCGAGGAAAGTCAGAGAAAAATAAACCAGCTCTCCGGCTGCCCTGACTCCAGGAGGCAGGCTGCCAGTCAGGCTCACAGCAGCGAGGGTTAGGGTCCCGCCCTGCGGGGAGCGCGGGTGGCAGGGGAGGGCAGCAGTCGCTGGACCTGTCCCAACACACAGAGACTCTGCACCCGCAGCCCCTCCCACCTGGAGCAAACGCTGCCGGGAGTCTGGCTCAGCAGATGCTGGGTGGAGCCCTAAATGGCAAGGGGTGGCTGAGGGGTTACCGAAGGCCCCCCTCTGAGGACCCGCAGGGCACACAGTGGTGGGGGCAGGCAAGCACAGGAGGGGAGAGGGAGGTTAACTGGAGCTCTGGCAGGGGGAGCACGTGCTCAGCCCACCCGAGGGTGCCCGTGCCTGCTGGGAGCTACCTGCCCAGAGCGCCTGAGAGCCGCACGTGGGGCCTTGGGGACAGGCAGCAGCCAGGTGGCCTGAGGCCCACCAGGGCCTTTAGGGCATGGTCCACAGCACAGTGAGCCCCCACACCCCACAGCCAACCCAGGGAGCCTGTTTTCCTGTCCAGGAAAACCCCTAGAACACCTTCCCTCACCCATCTCCAGAGGCCCTGAGAGGGGAACTGTGTTTTGGGGTACGACCAGGCTGGAGATTGATATATGCAAAGAGTTAAATGTGATATTGATTATCTGAACGCTGCTTTACTACCACCTCTAAAACCAAGATAAAAGTGGTGTTTAAAACGATGTTTGATTGTGTAAGGCACCCAGGAACTGCTGGGTGACAAGGACGTTTTATTTCTTCCTGTCAGGAGCAGTATTTTCAGCTTCCCTGTTCGTCATCCCCAGGAACCCCTGGGGGCACCGACACAGACGCACAAGGGCTTGGTGCAAGGTGTGGCTGGGGCCTGGGCACGACTGAGGGAAGCCCCACAGGGCTCCACGGGGAGGGGCCTCAAGGGACCCTCCCAGCATCCTTCTGACAGTCCTGCTGCCTGCAGAGTAAAGCTTCGCTCGGGGGAATGAAGGGGTTCCCTCTAGGTTTACTCTGAAGCACTCTGGCCTATCCACTGGTTTCTCCGTGAGGCGTGTTGCCAAGCACATGGGGCGGCCACACAGTGGCCAGTCACACGGGGCCCTGCAGGGCTGGCCTAGGTGACGCGTCACCTGCCTGACTCCTTTCTACTGCTGGTCTTAAGGCTGCCGGGCAGGCCCTGGACACTTGAGCCAGTTCCTGAAAAGCAGAGAAGCCAACTACATGTCCACGATTGAGACACAGTGCGCTGTGGATGGCCTGGGGTCCACGCGGGGGTGGGGGGCCAGGAGGGGGGTTCATGTGCGGCAAGGACGAGGGTGGCCTGGGGCAGCGTTGCCCTGCCAGGCTGCGCAAGGGAGGCTCGAGGGTCACTGCCAAAAGGGCCAGGGACACGGGCGGCCTCCTCGCCTCCCTGCTCCAGGCACCCGCACACAGCCAAGGTGCCAGGGGGCAGGACAGAGGGAGGGGTGCATGTGTCCGTGAGTAGAGAAAAGGGACAGAAAGCGAGAAAGCCACCAACGTGAGGAGGCAGTGACAGAAAAGCAGGACAGAGAGACTGAAGACAGAAGGCCAAAGGCTGGAGGGCCCGCGAGTCACACACAGACGGGAGACCAGCAGCGCAGGCGGGCAACTGGGGGCTGCAGATGACAAGGACCATCTCAGAGGGGCCTGTGGCAGAGCCTGGGCAGGAGCAGACACAGGCCACGCCAGGGGCCGCCACGCCAGACCAGCCCTCCACGGCAGCTCCTGCCAACCGGCATGGCCCCAGGGACACCGGCCCAGGGAGACGCCCTGGCCCACGGGCTCCGGGCCAGCTCGCGGTGGGCCTGGAGAGGGAAGGGCCCAGCGCCGTGTGCCGGCAGCTCCAGTCTAAGATGCCGCAAAGGTGAGTCTGGTGTGTGCCACTTCCCACACCCTCCACAGATGGAACCCAGGTGCCACCTGTCATGAAGTCTAGCCACAAACACTGTGGCAACAATGCCCGTGACCCAGGCCCACACCAGCAGCCCACAGCCAAGGAGGAAAGGGGGCACGGAGCTGCCTCAGGGGTGACTGTCACAGCACCGGGTGGACGCTGAGGAGGATGGACCAGAGGCTCGGACGGAGCCCCATAGAGGCACCTGCGCGCCCCTGTCAGTGTCTGCCCAGAGCTGGCCAAGGAGGACGGCCCAGCTTTACCCCTGCCCGGGGGCCGTGTAGCGCCGGTGGCCCCGCCGAGCACACCGTCTCCTTGGTGCTGGGCCCCGGCAGTGCTGGCCGCTGCCCCCGACCTCACATGGCCCACCTTGGAGCTGCCTGCACTGGGGAGGACGGGGACAGATTGGGCCCAGATGACTAACTGGTTTGAAGCCAGGGCAGCCCTGGGCAGGGGCTCCACATGCCAGCCCATCCAGGGTGGTGCGCTGACAGAGCACGGACAGAAGAGGGAAGACAGCGGCCGGCCTGGGCCCCTCAGGGTCCTGTGTCCCACGCCTGGCCTACCAGCCAGGAACTGGGCTCTAACGAGGCCAAGCAAGGCCCCTCTGGACCAGGTTCTGGAGGGAGAGTGGGCACCCATGGCGCCCCAGCCCCTGTGCCCACAGGGGCAGCTGTGGCCTGGCAAGGCTGGCCTCCCTCATCTCCCCGAAACCACCAAGGGAGCGAGAAGCCGAGGCCCCAGGCCCTCCCAAGCCCCACCGAGGAGGCAGGCAGGCTTCAGGCCTCAGGGCTGCTGATAGCCGAAAGGCCTGCTAGACTCAGAGAAATGAATAAACCACCTAGGCTCGCTCTGAAGCGACTTCCAAATTAAGAGTTGCATCCTTGCTGTCAGGCCCCCGCCAGCAGTTTCTGTGGCACCTCCCGCGCAGAAATGCACCTCAGACCATCTATTAGAATGATGGAGGCAAAGGGACCCACAACTGCACTCCTTCCTTAATGAGCAGCCGAAGGGATCGGTAAGCATAATTTCAGAGGCCAGTAATATTTTATATAATCGCCAAGCGGTTTAAATTGAAAACCCCCAACTGAATCAATATTTACTGCATTGAAACGAAATGAATAGTAATAAGTCACTAAGCTCTCTGTCCTGTTTCATAAAATAAAAAATTATAAAAATGAGCACAGGCACAGGGAGGCCATCACATTAACTTTTACAGCACTCGGGGAGCCGTAACCGCCTGTTCTCATAAAATAAAACCCTAAAAAACCTGCCAGAGGAGACCTGCTTCAGCATCATGCAGGGAGGCAGGCAGGTGGGAGGCAGGAGAGGGGATGGGGTCACCCCAGGGCCTGCCCTGACCCCTGCCAGTCCCATCGAGTCCCCAAGAAGGCCCAGAGGAGGCACCCCAACCCCTCCGAAGCTCAGCACCAAGAGCTCTGGTCTCGCAACCCCTCTGTGCCCCTGCCGTCACCCACAGGCTGAACTTCCTACTCTGATTTCTTTCCTCTCTCTTCTAATCCCACATGGCGTGCTCTCGGTGGCTCCTGCGGGCGCAGGAGAGTCTGTTCTCAGAGCACACAGGCGTCTGTCGTGAGGGCGGAGGCCGGGCTCCAGCACAAAGGCACTGCAAGAGGCAGGCGATGCCGCAGAGCACCACCAGGCCAGGCAAGAGCCCCCAGGGAGGGGTTCGCAACCTCACGCTGAATGGGGGTCAAGGCTGGTGGTACAACCCTAGAGGGCCGAGAGCCCTGGTGGACCCACCCCAGGCTCCGAGGCGGGAAAAGCTGGACACAGAGCCCTACGCAAGTGGATGGGTCCTGTGGCTCAGGAGCAGAAGACAAACCAGCCATTAAAAACGGACACAGGCCATGAGCACGAAAGACACAGGGGACAGGAAGAGCCTCGAGCGTCTGTGCCTAAGTGTCCAACACCCCTGGTGACCAGGAGACTGCAAGTTAAAGCACCAGAGAGCCACACACGTTGAGAGCATGCCATGACGGGAACCCGGGAAAGCCTGCGAGGAGGAAGCACACCCTTGCTCAGTCCCCTCGACACGCTCCCATCACCTGTCAGTGCTGTCGAGAGATCCCCCCACGGCTGAGAACCGCCAGGAGCTACTGAGCTCCCAGGAGTCGGGCCCGCGGAGCGCGGAGCCGAAGTCCCAGGTGAGCCTGAAAGCTTCTGCTGTGCAGGCAAAGGAGGCTCGGTGAGGGGCGGTGCCATGTGGAGGGAGCCGGGGCAGCCCAGAGGGGCCTCCACAGGCCAGTGGGACGGCAAATGGATGGTTAGAATAGAGCAAACGGTAACAGCTCACAGTCTGTCAAGTGAGGACCTCAAGTGCACGCGAGAAGGACATACAGGGCGGTGGGGAGGAGGGGCCGCAGCTCCCTGCAGGGCGCTGCGCCCCCGGGGCAGGAGGCCCACTAGGGACAGGCCGCTCACACGGCTGCCGGGCACAACAAACACCCTGAGGGACCTACAGGGCTCCTGCCGAAGGGCGTCCCCACAGGGGATGGAGCAGAGGGGACAGCGCAGCAGATGGAGCGGGGTGCACAGAATCGGGGCGCCCAGGCAAAGAACACACTGTGGTTCCACGTACCATTATTGCAACTCTTCTGTGCTTCTGTGTAGGTGAGAATAAAGTTACCCAAAACACTGCATGCTAGAAACTGACTAGGAAAGGGACCAAGAGTGAGACCAGGAGCCCACGGCAACTGCCTGCCACCCCGCCCTGCCCACTGGCCCAGCCCCACCCTGCCTCCCGACTCACCCCTCTCCCTGACAGCCCCTGGCTCACAGCTGCCCTGGGGTGGACGGGGGGTCAGCCGCAACAGGGCACTGTCCCCAACATGCTGACATAAAGCGGCCACTCAGGGCATGAGCCACAGAGCAGGGCTGCAGCCTGGCAGTGACCGTCTGAACAGAGCTGTGCCTGGCCCCCTCCACTCAGCACAGCCAGGCCCGGCGAAGACCTTGGCGGCAGTCACACCCGGGTGGGGCCCAACACAGTCTGTTCGCCACTGGGCCACAGTTTCCAGACAAGCAGGGGCCTGACACAGGGCAGGCCCTCCACGAGCACCTGGGGACTGAGTGGACAAGAGAAAGGCACGGACTGGCTCCTCTTCCAGAGACCCAGGGGCAGCGAGGCATCACAGAGCCACCTGCCTGGGGACCAGACCCTGTGCCTGCTCTGTTTGGCCAGGTCTGAGCTGCGGCACTGACGACCCAGGAGAGATAAAGCTCAGCCAGGGGTCATGTGCAAACACCCGCGATCTCCAGCCCAAGTGGAAGGCCTGTCTCCAGAGGGAGCAGCCCATGGGGGCCACGGCAGGCCCTGCAGAGTGTGGGCCCCTCCTGTCCCACTCAAACGCCCCAAGGAAGTGCTCTCACCTGGCGTCTCACACGCCTGATGACGGGGCAGAGCCTGCCTCTGACACGGAACCAGGACCGCCTCGATGGCCCATTGCCCACGGAGCCACCAGCCCCGCCCCCGCCCCCATCATTCTCCCCGCTTGAAATGGACACGTGCCTTTGTAGCAGGATCAGTTCAAAACTGCATTGCATTCCACTCACATGGCCCCTTCAGAGCCCCTACGGGAGCTGCCTGAGTGGCTCCTGGCCCAGGGCCCTCCTCCACTGTCCGACAGGCCACTCACTGGCAGCAGGGCAGCCAGAGGCACAGCTGGGTGGAGCCAGGCTCTGCCCCAAGGCAGGCGGGCACCCTCACAGCACAAGGCACCCCGTGTGTGACCCAGGGCTGCATATAGCAGTCTCCTGGGGAGGGGGCCGTCTGGAGGCAGGCTGCGGCTCCCAAAGGTGCAGCAGCAGGCCTATCCCACCCCCAGCACCTCCCGCGGCCACTGCCCTCTGAGCAGACACCCTGGGCTCCATCCCCGCCCTGGGAAGCCCCTACCACGTGGCCCTCACCGACCCCACAGCCCCTGCCTAGAGAAGCCTTCTCTGGGCCCATGACCTCCGTAAGCCTGGACGGGTCTCAGTGCTTCCTGGCACTCGGCCCATGGCAGCTTCCGCTTCACTCTCTGCTGACTTCTGACCAGAGAACTTGCCCAGCACAGGACAGCTGCCCGTGGGTAGCCCCTCGGGGGGAGGGGGGTCCCGCTGCCCAGCCCGGGGCACCCTGCGAGCCCCACCTGGGCTGAGCTGGGAGGGCCTCTGTGTACCCCGAGGCTGGCCCCCCGGAGTTGGGGTGGGGCTTGGGGCGCTGCTCCCCCAGGGGTGCCCCCTGAGCTCCTTCAAGTGCCACAGACCCTTCAGGGCAGGGTGGGGGGCTGTGGTCCCTAGTCCCACTGCCCTCAGAGGACACCCCTGCTCTGACTCAAGGCTGTGTCCCCCCCAAACTCCCATGTTGAGGCCCTAGCCCTGGTGTGACACTGTATGGAGACGGGGCGTTTGGGGGGTGAGGAGGGTGAGATGGGGCTTCCCTGGTGGCTCAGACGGTAAAGCCTGCGATGCAGGAGACCTGGGTCGATCCCTGGGTCGGGAAGATCCCCTGGAGGAGAACGTGGCAACCCACTCCAGTGTTCTTGCCTGGAGCATCTCGAGGACAGAGGAGCCTGGTGGGCTACAGCCATGGGGTCACAGTCAGCCATGACTGAGGCGACCTAGCACAGAGGCATGCACGAGAGTGAGGCGAGGTCATCAGGGCAGGCCCGTGACAGGATTTAGTGTCCTCGTGAGACCTGAGCTTCTGTCTCCCTCTCAGGTGAGGACACAGCAGGCAGGCGGCCATGTGCCACAGGAGGAGGGGTGGCCCTGGCCGGCTCCCTGACCTCAGATGTCCAGCTCCAGACCGAGCAGTCAATATCTGTTTGAGCCGCCCCGCATGCAGCGTCTGCTCGCAGCAGCCAGGGCCACCCAGCGCCCTGGTAAGGCAGGTGGGGGAGGATGGGTGGGGCGAGGGCGCTGCCTGCCCCCTAGAAGGGCGGCTGAGGGGATGGCATGGAGCCGCCGTCCCCGCAGGCATGCTGCCCATCCTCACGACGACGAGTGTCACTTTGGAGAAGCGCTTTAGAGCCTTCAAAGTCACAACCCAAACCTCATCAACCATCTGAGATTACTTAAGATTTACTGCACAGACACAAAAATAAAATAAAAGAGGGCAGCACGGCGGGCGGCAGGCCCAGTGACAGCACCATTTGTAGTCAGGACAGCGTGGCCTGCAGACGCGGCTGCTTAAGCACAGCGGCTTCTGTTTATTCCGCACTTTCCCATCAGATGAATTCGGAGAGAAAACAAGTGACAGGCCGTTTAGGGACATAAGTCACATCTCAGCTTCAGTTCAGATTCATGAACTTGCTGGAAGCCAGCGAGGGCATGGCAAATCCACAAATCTTAGAATAAAAAAATTAAGCCGTCTCTCAGCGTGAGCCTCAGCTCTGGGGCGCACTCCGTGAGCCCCTCTGGAGCGAGCACCAGCCTGGGCCCACAGGGCCAGTCGCCATGGCCCCCACAGCCAGGCGGCCCCCAAGTGGGGCACCTGCCAGCCTGGACAGCAGCATGGAACAGCGCCGAGGGTAACTCGGGCCAGCGTTGCTCCCAGGAGGGGCAGACGCCACTGTGTCCCGCCTGCTCGGGCCTCTGCATACTCTCCTGGCCAGGGCAGCCGGGGGCTTTCGATGGGACGACGGACACATGTCTAGGGAGCCTGGTGGGCAGTGTCCGGGTCGGGAGGGCATGTGTCCAGGAGCTGCTGTTCAGGGGCTTCCCACTTTCCATCTGCCCCAATGGGATGAGGGCTGACCAGCAGATGGACCTGATGGGCTAATGTCCCTACTTCCAGTGGACTTTCCTCTCGGGTGTTTCTGGAGTCAGAGCCTCACCACAGCAGCACCAGAACCTCCTCCACCTCCAGAGCAGACAACGGGGCAGGGCGGGGACCCCAGCCTCCTGCTGCAAATGTGGGCTACCAGGTGGGCCTCAGCACCCCCAACATGAGGCCAAAACTGACCGGGGGTTCAGAGTAGGTAGGTTTCCGTCTAAATCAGGGGGCAAAAATGCAAAGTCACCTCGTGAGGCAGATGTGCGCCTTGGCGAATGGGACAGCGCTAACAGCGGTGGCTACGCCAGCACGTGGGTCAGGCCACAGTGAGGGTCACGGGCCTCCGGGGGGCAGAAGCCAAGGATGCTGCCATCTCTGTTACTTCCCGGACACCAGGAGCCAGGCCTGGGGACATCCACCCTGCTGGCTCCCGCAGGGCAGGGGTCAGGTAGAAGGGCTGCTGCCTCCTGAGGATGAGCGGGTGGGGTGAGAGCAGGCTGCAGCGTTCGGAGGCCACATGCCCTCCTGAAACCTCAGGACGGCAGGGCCTGCCAGCCAGCCCGCCGCTGGTGTCCTCTCTCCCTGGGGCACCAGTCAGGAGCCCGAGAAGAGCCCTTGGTCCCTGGGCTCAGCCTGGTGCCTGGTGGACAGCCCTGCTTTGTGGTCGCTCAGCAGCCAGGAGCCCATCCTGGCCTCAGCTCGGTCGCCATCCCAACTCCTCCTTCTGCCAGGGAGAGCTGGGGAAGCTGCCGCTGCAGGACAGAAGTCAGGGTCAAGGCCAGTGGGCCCTGGGGCCTCTCCACCACCTGCCGGCCACACACAAGCAGCCCCAACTCTGAGGGACTGAAGGAGCAGCGTGGACAGGCATCAAGGTAGCCACCAGCTCCAGGGACAGGCCCATCCTGCTGCCTTGACAAGCTGAGCCGGGCGTGAGCAGCTGACGGCGGGCCGGGCAGTGGTGGGCGGCAACTCTGCCGAGGAGGAGGCCCCGCCAGGGCACAGGTGACCTTGGGCATAGGAACCCATCCACTGGCAGCCACACTTTTTAGGCCTCCCGGCCACTCAGCTCCCCCACCCCCAGACCACATTCAGCGGCCTCCCAGGTGCCTGGCGAGGGTCAGAAAGGCCTTCAGGGAGGCAGCCCCCAAGCAGGCCCTACACCTGCCCTCAGCTAACACATGTCTTGGCCACACCTCCACACCGGGCTGCTGAGAGCTGGAGCAGCTGCAGCCTCCGAGCACAGACAGAGCTGCGGGGCCGGCACCCCAGGCACCTGGCAGGGCTCCTGGGCGGCGACCCAGCTTCCCCACCGAGCCCGGACCGCCTTCACGGGGACACGGAGCTTCAGGCAGGCAGTGGCCAAGAGGGGCTGGCAGCCAGGCTGGTTTGGGCCTGTCCCAGCAGCCTGTCCTGTGCACCCAAGTGTGGACCCCACCACCTGTCCACGTAGGAGCCCCGCCGGTCCCCAGAGCTGAAGGGGAGGCACAGCCGAGGCTCTGCTGCTGACTGGGCCATCCTCCGCTTGAGGGGCTGAACACTTGGCTGAAACCGAGGCGGCGGCTGCCTCGGGGGCACGCCCGGCCACCTCCCCGCTCAGGAACCCTGCCCCTTAAGCCTGGCGCTCATTTCTGATCGGTGACCCCATCACAGCCTGGCACACTCAGCACTCAATACTGGCCCAGCTGGATCCACACCTGGGCCCCTGTGGCCCCGGGAGCCAGAAGGAGAGGCCCATTGGCGCCTCCTGACAAAAGTCACGCAGCCCCAGCAGAGGCGGGGCCAGGCCTGGGCTGCCGAGGTGGCCGGACGCTGACTGCAGGGGGGGAGGCGGGAGCAAGAATCAATAAATCTGAACCTCATTCATGATGATCTGGGGCTCTTATTAAGTAAATTAATTTAAGTTAATTTAGCTCGATCATGACTCCCGATCACAGTGATTTAGTGAGGGGGAAATTGCATTAGGAAAGGCCATGCTCACCAGATAGGAGAACGGAAGAAAATTAGACCCACTTAGCACTGTGAATTAATATGGAAATAGCAGGTGTAAATTTAACCTTATCGAGAGAGTGAAAATTATCTTCATAAATTTGTAGAAATAGCCCCCAAGATGCTTATAAATCTATTTAAAACAAAAATATTACAAAAAGTGCAGTAAAATTAATTTAAAATATACTTCCAGCTATCGCCTCCAGAAAAGCCAGTAGCAGGGCCAAGTTTCATGTGGCCTAGCGGGAAGGAGGAGGGTGGTGGGCACTGCTGACCGCCTGGGCAGGCTGACCTCCTGGCACACCTACCATGGGCCAGCAGGTCCCCAGCTCCTCTCCCGCAGCTGCCCAGCCTGCACACGCCCTCAGCCAGAGGCCGCCTGGAGCCAGGCCACAGCCCTCGCGAGCAGCAGGCCCCTGGGGCCAACAGGAGGAGCGGGCTGCAGCTTCACCGCCTGCTCCTGACGATCGCCATAGGACAGAGAGCTGGCCCAGCCTCTCTCACCAGAAGCTTCTCCCTGAGGGACACCCAGTGTGCTGTGGCCTCAACAGTCCGGGCTGTGGCTGCTCCCAGACCAGCTCCAGCGGCTTGCTGATAACAGGACAGGGAGCGTGAGAATGCACGAGTGTGTGGCACACACGGGTTGGCCACACGACTTGTGCAGAAATTGCTGGGTGAAAAAATTAGCGCATTCCCCTGCCAACAACTACAGACCAAGCACTTGATGAGGTGCGCTCAGGCCCTGAGGCCCTCCGGCCCACCCCGGCCTCTGGAGCCCACTAGGCACAGGCCTCTTACCTGGACAGGGAGAGCCGCCGTGCCCGCCAGGACGGGGGCGCCGGGGGGCCAGGGGCGGTGCTGAGAGGCGAGGTCGGGGTCTTCTTGACGATGCGGTAGCGTGTCTTGATCACTTTGCTGGTGGGAGGGGGCCGCTGGCCATGCAGGGTGGAGGCTGCAGGGAGACCCAGACACAGTGGTCAGGGGAGGCAGGGGAGCTGCCCACATCTCGATCCGCCCTGCCCACACCCACCCCGCTCTGGGGAGCCCAGCAGCTCCTGCAGATAGAGCCGGCAGCAGGGCAGGCCCAGCTCCCATTGGCAGTGAGGAGGGGCCGCGGATGGACCGTGGAGGCTGGGGTGCAAGGCGCTCATCTCTCTGGCCACCCTTACCCGCCCCCTGCATCCACGCAGATTTATGTCCTTAATCACTTCCCGTTTCCAAAACATTTTGCAGAGTGATGTACACCACAGCTTTCCTCCTTGCTGAAGGTTTCATGCAATTAACAGGGATCTGTTTTGCCCCAGTTCCCTCAACTTGATAGCCAGCAATTTCTCCATGGCTTCAAGGAACACATCTAATTCCTGCCTTTCGTAACGCACGGCTCTAACTGCCCAGATAATTAAAGCTAACACAGCGCTGCCGTGCCTCGTGGCTCAGCCAGCACCCAGGCCCTCAGGCCAGGCGGCTCGGGCCCAGGCTCCCAAGGGCGCCTCTCCTGGGGCCCACTTCCACATGCCTGCATGCAGCCCAGGGCTCTGCCTGGAAGGGGGCCACAACCACCACCCCCGCAGCGGGCGGCTTCTGGGCAGCACAGCTTGGGGGAATGGACACATGGGGGCGCCAGGAAAATGCACTGGTCTCACCACTAGAACTCCAGCACAAGGAAGGGCAAGGATCAGCTAACCCTCAGCTGAAGGCCGTCCGGGCCCGGCATGACCCAGGAGCGGGTGCAGCCCCACAGGGCCCCACATGCCTCGCTGCTTTATGCCAGTCCTGGCAGTGCCCAGCCACCCTACTGTCCAGTGGCACAAACCAATGCGTCCTGACCTGAACCTACTCCCCTCGGCCAAGGACACATCTTCCCAGCACCTGCAAACCCCACAGGAAGCAGTTACTGCTCTGTGAATGGTGACGGTAACACTAACTAAAAACCATCTCCCAGAGCTGGGAACACAACAGCCCACCAAGCCACAGCCAGGCCCTCCCCTGTCAGCAATCAGCACCTCGGCCTGGACCTCCTCTCCAGGACCACCCGGCCCAGCGGGCAGTGGGGTGGGGGCCTTCCCGGGGGCAGTCAGGACCAGCCCACCCAGCAAAGTGACCGTACCTGCATGGCCACTGGAACGGGCACTGTGCCTCCCTGTCCAGATGCTGGAAAGGCCCCACCTTCCCACGTGAGACGGCCAGGACGCAGCACGGACTCCAGGCCCTCCTAGCAGCCTCCACAACAGAGGAAAGTGCAGGCTCCACGCACCCAGCCGGGTCAGGTTAGGTGTGGGCTGCAAGGCCCAGGGAATGCTGAGGGTGGGGGACCCCACTGCTCCCCGGGACTGATGGCAGGGACCCACAACCACTGCCTACCAAGGGGGTCCACAGAAGTTGGGGCAAGGCCGGGCCGGCACCCCGCCCCACCTATCTCCATCTGTCTGTCTTCTCGCAAGGGCGGAAGCTCAGGAGGGGTCACGGAGAACGAGGGGAGCTCAGCAAAAGTACAGGCTCATCTGGAGGCCCAGTACTGGTGAGTGACCGAGCAGGTAGGTCTGCAGCCTCGGGTAGCCCTACACCACACACAGCCCAACATACACTGGGTATCAATAAATAAATGTTTGTTGAATTGAATTTTCAAGGTCTTACAAACAAGGAGAGACCAACGAAAATCAATAATAGCTTGTTCCAACTATGAGCTCAGGAACATGAGAATTCCTCTAAGTTATCACCAAGCCCCACACTGACCTCATGGCCTCCAAACCCACCCCAGCTCCCTGCTCACAGAGCCTCTGCACCTGGACAGACCCCTGCCGGTCCCCTCCAGCGGGGCCGCCCAACCCCCCGCCCCATTCTGACCTCCACAGTAGCCACCACCCACGAGCTGGGGCTGTGACACGCACTGCAGAGCCCAGGGGTGCCCTGCTCTGCGGCC
This sequence comes from Cephalophus harveyi, assembly GCA_006410635.1. Classification (NCBI taxonomy): domain Eukaryota; kingdom Metazoa; phylum Chordata; class Mammalia; order Artiodactyla; family Bovidae; genus Cephalophus; species Cephalophus harveyi. Next base: position 217,030 of record SJYT01048726.1, on the reverse strand, counting down.
CGGGGCACGGATGTGTGGGGTGGGAAGGGACGCTGGGCCGTGAGCAGGCCCCCGCCCCAGCCTGGCTGCTTCTATCCCACACTCCGCCCCCTTTTCCCATCCCCTTCCTGCTCCACCAGGCGCCACCTCCTTTAGGAAGCCCCCAGTCCCCATTGCCCAAGTGACTGAGACAGTCTCTGGGCCTGGCCCTAACTCCCACCTGCAAAGAGCACTGATATTCACATCTCTTTGCAATGCAGCCCTACTGCGAGAGCACCTTTATCAGCAACTTACTGCATTTTCTTGATTGGTGCCCCGTTACCACTTCCAAAAATACACAAACTAATAAATTAGACCCTCCCTCTTAAGAGGCTCATTGTCACTCTCCAGACATCTCCCGTGTCACACCTCCGCCCTCCAGATCCAAGAGGCAGGGGGAGAGCACAGAGCCCGTGCCCCGCCCCCACAGCGTGCTACAGCCCCCGGCCTGGGCCTGCAGACCCTCCCGCTCTCCCGTGGGCAGCATGGGCCCAGGGGTGGACACGCCTGACAACAGCCCCAGAGAGGACTGTCCAGGGCGCCCCTGTCCAGGGCACGAGCTCAGCAAGGCAGAGAGACGGGTGGCGTGCCACCCTCGTCCTAGGGGTGGGAGGACTGGGGGCTCCTAAGACCGCACATGGCACACAGGGGCCAGAAAGCTGGGGTAGGAGGCCCGGTAGTCCCGAAGCCTGTGCGCAGGTGGAGTGGCGGGTATGGTCTCCAGGAGGCAGCACGGGCCTCGCGCGGGCAAGACCGCCTGAGCCCAGCCCAGCACAGCCCCACCAGGCAGCAGGCTCTCCCCTTCCTCCTGGCTGGCTGAGGTCTGTGTAGATAATCATGTTATTTAGATAGGACGTTGGTTTAATTCCCTTCATTACAGACTCCCAGAGCTGTAATTTTTTTCTCCGCATGATGTATTCCCTGTGGCACATTTCACTCAAATCAAACCCTTCGCGCCTTTATTGCCAACGACGCCCGGGCGCTGTGTTATCAGGCCCACACACACAGCCCTCTCCGCCCCGCTGTGCAGAGGTCACTTCTAATGACTAATCGATCTCATTAGCTTCCCTAATTAAAAACTTTACTACCGCAGTGGAAGACAAACTACAAAAAAACTGCTGGCATCATATCTGAATGGGTATGAGCCCATCCATCAGCTGGGCCCTGGCCCCGCGCGCCAAGCTCGCGGCTGGGGTGGGGGGGTGCTGCCAGGAAGGCCAGCCGCGGGGCCCGGCCGTCTGGGTACGGGGAAGAACCAGCCCTTGGGGTGGCCATCCGGCAGCACAGTCCACAGCAGCCCGGCCTCCAGCTGACCCTGGCCCCCACCCCCGCTCAACGAGCACCACAGACAGCAGAGCCACCGGACGGAGGGCAGGCCCTCGCTCTGTCACTGCGGACTGGGGTTGAGAGGGAGTTCAGGTTTTTATGGAACTTGAAAGGGCGAAAACTAGGAGGAAACGAGCTGATTTCACGACTGTTTAACAAGTGAAGAGGAGCTGGAATCGGAGCACCTCTGAGCAGAGGCTGCCTGGGGCAGCTGATGGGAGCACGAGGCAGCGGGAGGAGCCCTCGACAGCCTGCTGGCCAGTCAGCTCCAGACATCCCGACGAGGCAGGGTGGGTGCCGTCAGGAAAGGCAGGGCGGGCACCGTCAGGAAAGGCAGGGCGGGGGCGGCAAGGCGGATCTGGGACTTTGAGGAGCGTGGACCAGAGGTCTGTTGCCAGACTCCCCCTGCCTGGGCCCCGGACCCCGCGGCCCATCGTGCACCAGCTTACAGGTCCACATGGGCACTGGGGCATCTGGAATGGGCAGACTGAGCAACAGGCTGTGGAGGAGACCCAAGAGAGCAGACAGTCATGGCTAGGCTTCCCACGCAGTCCAAGGGTGTCACCCTTGCACTTGAGGGCCAGCAGAGCGAGGAGACAGCTCAGCGCCACCGGGGAAGGCCGAGCCGGAGAGCACAGCCGCCTCCAGCCCTCCCGCCCAGCGGGGTGCAGAACAGGACAGCTGGGCCACAGCCATCGCCAGGCGTCCAGGCGGGGGATTTGCCATAACCAGACACATGAGGCACCTAGGCCAGGCACAGCCTGAGGACCGAGAACCCCACACGCCTGTCAGGCACCCCAGAAACCAAGCTCTGCTCCTGAAGGGGGCCCCAGGCCCCTCCAGCGAACGGAGTGGACAGGGTCAGTCGAGCGCCCAGACTCCCAGGGTCTTGCAGCACAGCCGGCGGGCTGTGGGGTGAGCCTCCTGCCAGCCTGGGTGTCCCGTGCCCAGTCCTGTGTGACTCAGAGCCCCCTGTCACCGAACCTGCTCTTCCTCAGCAGCTGCCCTGACACTTCCTCACACCCCCAACTCCAGGGTAAGACAGCCAAGAGGCCACATCATGGCTCAGGCTTTCAGGAGCCCCGGGAGCTGCCCTCCACTCTCAGGAATGCGGGTCCCACTGGCCTGTCGCCTCACCAGCAGCCCGCACTGCACCCCGCTCCCCGAGGCTGCTCAAGGCCCCCACATCGGGGGAGGCCTCCACCTGACTGGAGCCATGGGCATCAACAACTGAAGCAGCTTCCGAGCACCCAAACCCGCTCCTCCTGGGTTCCGAGGTCTGAAAGAGCTTTCAAGCCCACAGTTCCCAAGAGGGCTCCCCCATGATGCCTCTTCCTAGGGCACCCTCCAGACCACCCCCAGCCTCCACGAGCACAGGGCCCCCCAGCTAACTGCCTGCTTAGGAATCACAAGGCAGGGAACTCAGGGAGCGCGCCCACAACGACACCGCTGGCCAGGGGGGTCTAGACAGAGGGGACGGCATGGCCACGGCCCCTGGGACAGTGGGGAGCAGGGAGGGCTGCAGGCAGGTGGAGAGTCTGGGCCTGCCCTGTGCTGCCTCGAGGCTGGTGGAAGGCTCACACCTGGCCAGCAGAAAAGAGCCCGCCAGATCGCCAACGATGGGCCTGTCGTCTCTAGACACCACCTTTTCTAAACATCAGCCTGTCTGAGCTGTTCCCTCAGTGATGCCTATGGTCCTGAAGACGGTGAGACCACAATAGCATCAGGAGGACTGAGGAGGGGCGCGCAGACCCCAAGGGCCACCAGGAGAAGCTCCACCACCTGCAGGAAGCAGGGGGACGGCTGCGAGGCCAGAAGTGCTCCCAGAGGGGTGCTCCCAGCAGATGCCAGGAGCAGGGCAGCTCCCACACTGGCCCCACACACCCTGAGGAAGGGCCGGGACCTAAAGCAGAGCCAGCGAGATGCTGCCTGCAAAGAGGCGGATGAAAGCAAGTGTCATGGCAGGAGGCTGGGCCCCTCACCCCGCCCAGACCTCAGTTCTCAGGGGAAGGCCCAGGACCCAGGGAGGGCTGGCTCTGGCCAGCTCAGGGGGTGCCTCCTCGTCAAGAGAAGTGGGGACCCTCTGCCCTCCACCCCCTCCACAGAGGATCCACAGTGCCTACCGTGCAGCAGAGCCGCCAGGCACATCAGCCCTAAGGACGAGAGAAGGAAAATGACCTGCCCACCTTGCCCCGCAAGAAGGGACCCAGGCTGGGCCAGGCGGGCACCAGGCCCAGGGGCCTCTGTGTAGGAGTCTCTCAGGAAGGACAAAAAAGGGGCTCAACTCTTGACATCAGCCTAGAAGACACATGGCTCCAACCCATAAAGACAGCCAGAGACACACTGTGACCTGCCCCTGCACCCACACCTCCCCCGGCACCCCAGATCTCCACCTCGCCCTGCAGGCTCCCTGCGCCCCCAGACCTGTGTTTCACTCCTCACCGGGACAGCGATCACGTGGCACCACCCTGGGCCCACTGTAGTCAGTGCTCTGGCCGGTCCCAGCCCAGGACCTGCAGGTGCAGGGTGCGTGCGGTGGCCAGGCCTGGCCCTCCCGCTCCCACCACAGGAGGACAGGCAAAGTCTCAGGACAAACCGCGCCGGCGGCGAGGGCCTTCTCCTGGAGGAGGCAGACGTCCCGACCCCGCGCTCGCTCAGTGGGAGCTGCCAGGGACCGCAGCCCCCACACACTAACAAGCTTCAAACGGGATGACGAGGATCGCAAAGTATGAATTTTTATGAGTCTAATAAATCACTCCACTTTTCCTGTGCCTGATGGCTGCCAGCACTTCAAATGGTGGACAAGCCCTGCCGCAGTCAGTGGCTTGGCCGCATCCCCGCAGGCGGCCGGCCACACCGGGGCGGGACGAGGGTTGGGGTGGGGGAGGGGCCTTGGCGGCCCCTCCCGGCTCCCAAGGGACCCAGCTCTGCCCCCAGGGCCAGCCCTCCTGCAGGCCCCCAGGAACGGCTCAGGCAGCCTGCGGAGAGGCTCTGCCAGACTCCGACACACAGAGGACCCGCCCCTGCCTTCCAGGCCAAGGTCCGCACAGGGGGCCCTGGGGAGAGGGGTGGACGCGCTCACTCACACACGTGCTCGCTCACACGCAGGCACAGGAGGCCCTGGGGAGGGGGTGGACGCGTGGACACATGCTCACTCACACGCAGGCCGCAGGCACACGTCAGCAAGGGGGAGGGACGCCTGTCCCAGAGAGGGGAGAGGCAGACCTAGGTCTTGCCCTGGGGGGCTTCCTGTCTCCTGCTCCAGGGACCAGCCTCGGCAAACAACTACCATCACCAAGTCATAGCGGGAGCCCGACCGGGCCACACGTCACCTGCCCAGAGGAGCGTGGGCAGCGGGGAGGTGACAGACAGCCCTGTCGCCTCCTGACCCCGCGCGCCACCATCCCACGCTACCTGGTGTTTAATGACGACACTGTCAGCCAGAGACGCACAGCGCCGGGACTGTCAGGGCCCTATTAGAGGGAAGATTGAGACCCTACTCTTCTCAAACTCACTCAAGCAACACAAGCCACTGGTTCCTGTAATTATCGTGCACAAGCCATCGATCGCACGATGACACCGCCCCGTCTGTGTGAAATGGGGGTAGTTTGCTCCCTGGCAGTCGCTGTACACTACGGGGGGTGGGTCTTCCCACCCCTTTAGGCGTCACTCTAAAGGATGGAGGAGGGGAAGGGAGCACCTCCTAGCCCCCGCCCCACCTGCAGGCCCTGGGCACAGGGGGCAGGGAGCCCGAGCACATCCCAGGGAGGCGCGCCCCAGAAGGTGGAGGAGACAGCTGGGGATCGGGGCGGGGGCAAACTCAGGAAGCAGGGCCCACAGGTGCAAGAGACAGCCACAACCCAAGGCCAGGTGCCCCAAGCAAAGGCAGGGAAGGCAGGACCTGGGCCAGGCAGACAGGCCACCCTCCCCCCACTTCCCCAGAGACAGGGCCAGGCCCGAGCGGGCAGAGAGCAGTGTCCAGACACGGCTGGGCTCCCCACCACAGGAGAACAGGCGGCCCCTGTCCCGGCTGAACCAGGCTGTGCTGGGCTGACGCACCTGCCTGCAGAGGTCCAAGGCCTGACTGCCCAGGGGACCAGGGGCCAGCCAACATCTAGCCCCGCACTGGGTCTGTGGGCACATGGTCTCCGTCTTCACAGGATGGCGGTCCTTTCTCATGCCTGTGTCCGTCCATCTGGGAGCCTGGCCCAGGCAAGCCAGGAGGACAGGGAGATGGCCTGGGGGGGAACCTGCCCCCCCCACCAGGCTGTGACCCCAGAAGGCCAGAGCCCTAGGGGGCAACAGGGACTCCCAGGTCCACCAAGGGAGTGGAGGAGCCTTGTCCACACCCCACTGACAGCACCAGGGCCCCCAACAAGCCAGGTCAGCTGAGGGGACAAAGCCGATCCTGAGAGGTAAAGGCCCACCCCACCTTAGCAGTTTCTGCTGAGGTTTCTGGTGGCAGGAAAGTGCCCACCAGTCCCAGGTGGACGGAGGCCCACATTCCAAGCATGAGCGAGGGGGGACGTGGTGCAGAACATGCCTGCCCTCCCCACAGGGCTGGCCCAGACACTAAGCGCAGTACCACGAGACAGGCGCCAACCAACATGCCCGCCTCCACCTTCTCACCCTCAGGGACCCCAACCTCACCCACGAGGCGGGGGGCGGGGGGGGGTACAGATGTGTATAAGAGACAGGCCACAGCCAGGCCCTCCCCTGTCAGCAATCAGCACCTCGGCCTGGACCTCCTCTCCAGGACCACCCGGCCCAGCGGGCAGTGGGGTGGGGGCCTTCCCGGGGGCAGTCAGGACCAGCCCACCCAGCAAAGTGACTGTACCTGCATGGCCACTGGAACGGGCACTGTGCCTCCCTGTCCAGATGCTGGAAAGGCCCCATAGTCCCACTACATGGCCCAGAGACGGTGGCCCGCGCGAGGACAGCGCTCCTCCTGGCCACAGCCTGGCCCCTCGGGCACCCAGCCCAGCTTCCTCAGAGTCGGGGCCAGAGATAGACACTTCTGAGAGAGCCTGAAAATAACCTCGCTATAAAAAGCAGTGACCACGGAGAGAAAACCACATGTGCCCTCACAAGTGCCAGGCAACCCGGATTCTCCTGGCCACTCACCTGTCCTATCCGGTGGCCAAAGGGGCAGAGCTGCAGCCCAGGGGCAGCGAGCAGGCCTGAGGGCACCAGGGTGCAGGGGAGACCTGGCCTTACTCAGCCTTGGAGCCAGCCTGCCCGGCCAGAGACGGGCCAGAGACGGGGCGCCGCAGCGGAGGCAGGAAGGCAGCAGAGCCACTGGGGCTCACGGGCCAGAGGAGGCCTGCTGCCATGTGCTGCCCTGCCAACCATGGAGGCGACGGGAGGGCAGCACGGGCTGGCCAAGAAGTGGACCAGGGGCCCCCCACCCTCAGCTCTGAGCCCTCAGGGAGGAGCCTGGGCCTGGGCCCCTTCAGGGTCCTCCGGCCCAGCGGCCCTGCTCAGGGACAGCTCCCAGGCTCCACCCACGGAAAGCACGCTGCTGGGGCCAGGGTAAGGCTGTGGGCGGCTGTAGCCCCACACACCTCTGAAGACAGGGCCTTGGGCCTCTGTGGCTGGCAAAGGGGGAGGAGGGGTGGGAGGGGGGCAGGCAGGCAGAGGCCCAGAGCAGAGGCCTCCCAATCTCAGGGTGGTGGGTGCCCCAGGCGGGTCTGCCTGAGGCTGGTGGGCTCTCCAGAAGAGAGCACCGCCTGACATGAGGTTCAGCCCTGCTGTCTGGAGACGGAGGCAAAGGTGCCCAGAGGGAGGGAAGGCCATCCCTCACTGTTGACGCCCAGGTCACAGCGCCCACCAGCACCGCACTCTGCAGGGGCACTCGGGGTGCCCGAGCTCAGGAGGGCAGGTCCTGAGGGCGAGCCCGCCCCCATTCCAACATTCCAGACTCCACACGGGTGTGGACGAGCAGAGGTGGGAACATATGGTGCTGGTGACTCGCTGCACAGCGTGGCTTCAGCAAGGCTCACCCACTGGGAGCCGTGAGCCTGGCCTGCTCCTCCCCACCCTCCCGCTGTCCCCTCAGGCTCCATGGTGGCGCTGGGGCTGGGAGTGTGGGTCTGCTCACAGGACCAGGGCCTGCCTTCCATCTCCTGCACACAGTGAGGTACGCCGTCTCTCCCCCGAAGCCCCAGGCCCTACTGCCCACCCCACATACCTCTGCCGCCCCGCAACGACTCAGGACCAGGCGCCCACAACGACTCAGGACCAGGTGGCTGAGCCGCTGCCAGTGTGTGGGGAGTGAGCGGCTCTGAAGGCACCCAACCCTGCACCGTGGGACGGCCGGACAGACAGACCGGCTCACAGGACACCCCCTGCTGGGTGGCGAGGCCATTTGCTGCCAGCCCCCGGGGCCCACCCGTGCCCAGCGCTCGGAGCAGCAGCCACTATCACACCCAGCACCATGGAGAACAGGCTCCGGACAGGCCGCTGCCGACGCACAAAGGCAGTCAGGCGGACAGCGGCCAGAGCCTGGGGGTATGCACGGCCTGGGGCACACCATGAGGAGAAAACAGCTCTGAACTAGCTCAGAAAGCGCCGCGCTCCGCAGGAGGACAGCAAGCAGCCCACAAGTGTGGGGGGCTGGGCCCTGCCCCAGGCCCATGGCACCCAGAGGCCGTCTAGACCCCCAGAAGCCCTGCCGGACATGTGCTTCTCCAGGGCAGAGCAGTCGGGGCCAGGCTGATGGCCCAGGCACTGAGCCTCCAGACTCTCAGACTCTCCTCAGCCGGGCGGGCAGGAGCACCAGGAGGAGCACCACGCCCCCAGGCCCCCACCACCCAAAACCAACGCAAAGGGAGGGAGTGAGCACACCACGAACCAGAGCCCGGCTCAGCCCCACCCCACGGATGCCTGGGAGCACGCTAGCTCCCTCAGTGCACCTGGCCGGGGTGGCATACAGCTGTAGCAGGTGAGGACAGGCCCCCAGAGACACTGGCCCAGAACCCCCGGGGCCTGCCCGAGCACGTACCCCAGGGTCAGCTGCCGGGGGGCACAGGAGGTGGGGAGGACAGCGGCTTGCTCCCACGCATGCAACCCCACAGGAGGGACCTGCACTGCCCTGGGCTGGACCCTGTCCTGACACCGCCCGGACCGCCAGCGGCGGGACTGCAGACTCCTGCAGAAGCTGATGGATTTGCAGTCGTTGTGCACAACTATATACTTTCTTTGCAAATCCCATCAATTCTATGCATTAGGACCAAACCTGCAAACCGGAAGGATCCCTGAGAGCACTGAGGGCCCCGGGCCACACAGGTGATGCTCAAGTGGCACCAGAGGTCCCACTGGGCTGGGGGGGCTTTCTCAGCCTGCGATCAGCCTGGCAACGGTTAGTCTGGGGAGCCCACGCTTACCTCCCACAGACACCAGAGGAGACAAGAAAGCAGGAGGGCCACCAAGAGTAGAGGGCCCTGAGGACACCAGCGCCCGCCCAGGGTCACGTGGTCTGCGCAGACGCTCCGACAGCGGAAAAGGCGCAGTCCCCCTGCAGAGGGATACTAGGTCCCGCCTTCCCAGGACAGCTGAGGCCTCAGCCCGTGTCCCTTCTGTGGCAGAGCAACCCATGGGGCGCCAGAGCGTAGGAAGCAGAGCGTCTTCGCTCAGACCCAGGGGAGGCCCGCACTTGGGGCCTGTCTTGGGCGGGCTCCATTCGTGCCGATACGGCCCCACGAGGACATAGGGCTGGGGCAGGTGACACGGCTCCAAGCAAGCACACCAGCAGCGACCACCCGCTGGCTCTGGGGCAGCAGCGCCTCCCGCTCAGGGCCCCTTCCACCACCCCATGAGGAGAGACAGAGCCTTGGGCACATGGAGCTGGGGGCCACGTGGCACCAGGTCCTGCTCCTCCCCACAAGAGCTACGGCAGCGAGCTGCCCAGAAGCCTGAGCCCCACCGGCCCAGCCCCCAGGCACTGTGGAGCAGAGACCCCCGCCCTCCCTGGGTGAGTGCCAGCAGAGGCCCTGCCACACTCGGGCGGCGTAGAGGAGTGTGCACTAAAGCGCTCAGCTCTCAGCTAGACCAAAACTAATGAAAACCATCAAGCCGCGATTCACCTAAGCATGACAAATAAAACGCGCGGGAAGCACACCGTCATACACCTGCTGAAAACCAGAGATGGAGAAAGCTCCGCAGCCAGAGGGGGACAGCGGACCCCACAGGAGAGCAGGGCCAGCCAGCAATGGCCAGGCCTCCCCCCAGAGCCCCACAGCCTCCCACGCAAAATTGCTCTCCAGAGAGGAAGACTTCAGATAACCATCCACTGAGAGCAACAGCCCCCAGCACGGCTGCAACATCACAGGAAATCAAGAGGTGTTTCTCGGCGGAAGGCAAGGAAGGAGTGAAACAAAATGGGAAAATGAATACGTAGGTGAGTCTGGGTCAAGGCTGACCATATACAACGTTTTCTAGGGTCTAAAACACACAGAGAATTAAAATCATGGTAGTTCCAGCATGTCTGATTGAAGAGAAAAAAAAGGAGGAAGGTGCTCTAAGCTTCTTATGCTGTCTGGGGAGGCGTCAGACGGCAATTTCCAAGACCCAATAATAGACTCAAAAATGTACAATGTAATTGAAAGAAAAATAAAAGGAAATATAATAAGCTAACAGAGAAAAAATGGAATTTAAACATACATCCAAAAAAAAAAAAAAAGGAAATAAATTACAGAATAGGTAAAGCAAAGAAAAAGCACATAGGAAGAGACTGGATTAAAACCCAAATACACAAAATACACCAAACTGTGGTTTATTGTGAACAGACGAAATCTCTTTTTACAAGGACAATTTCAGGTTGCACTTTTTTAAAGGCAACTATTTGCTGGATACCAGAAAAAAAAATTCTAACCATAATACAAAACGGCTTTTTTTGGATTGCTTACAAAGTAAACACAATTGTTTACTTTGTGTTGTCTACTTATAAAAGTAAACATGTTTACATACGTCATGCACCAAAATTTGCAGAGTATGTATGTATGTGTGTGTGTGTTAGTTGCTTAGTCGAGTCTGACTCTGTGCAACCCCATAGACTGTAGCCCACCAGGCCCCTCCATCCATGGGATTTTCCAGGCAAGAACACTAGAGTGGGTTGCCATTTCCTTCTCCAAAAGGAACTATAGAAAGAAAGTGAAGTCGCTCAGTCGTGTCCAACTCTTTGAGACCCCATGGACTGTGGTCTACCAGGCTCCTCCATCCATGGAATTTTCCAGGCAAGAGTTCTGGAGTTGGCTGCCATTTTCTGCTCCATGTATGTATGTACACAAGTGTATATGGACACATTTTGCGACATTAACTAAAAGAAAACCGGCCTACATATACCTACTTTAGAGAAAGTAGACTTTAAGGCAAAAAGCTGAAAATTAAAAAAAAAAAAAAATTTTTTTTCGTAACAGTAAAGATTCATTCCAGCAGGGAGATGTAACAATCCTAAATGCTTTGCACTCAGTAAAATAACCTTAAAATAAATACTAATGCAAAAGTGACACCTAGAGACATGAGCACATTCACAGGCACAGTAGAAAGTCTCTATACCCTCTCGGAGACTGGAAAAAACACAAATCTTCCTGCTCCTCAAAATCGGGAAGTTCATCACAGGTTTGAACAACACAACGAATACAACTCTCCTTACAGTCCCAAACTCACCAAGTGGAATCATTCTTTCTAAGCACACATAAGAGCTTTACCAAAGTGGACCCTAACCCCCCCAGTGAAGGTGGGGAGTAGTCATTTTACAAAGAACCTCAAAAGCCTCAGAGGTTTAGAGATGAAGCAATCCCTTCTGAATAACCCTGGATCAAAGAAAAAGTTACAACAAAAGTTAGAAAAAGTTTTAGAGGAACACAAAAATAGTTAACTTGCAGAAGACACCTAAGGCTACGCTCAGGGAGAAGTTTACAACCTTACATCTGCGTATTTCAGAAAAGAGGCTGAAGGCAAATGTCCAGCCATCTGACCCTGGTGTGCTGCGTCCACACTCAGCGCACGGCCCGTCCGGGCGGCTCTGACAGCAGCCCCCGCCCAGGCTTCTGCCTCCTCTGCTGGCTCTGTCAGAGCCGGCCAGGGACACCTCCAGCCAGGCCCACCGTCAAGGCAGCACGGCCTCGCGGCCTGGCACCTGCTCCCTGCCTTCACAGCACAGCGTGGAGGTAGGCCCCACCACTCCTGGCACCCCTCCCCGTGAAAACACACGGGGTCACGAGAGCCAAGAACAGAGCACTCTCCGGGAGAGGCGTCTACCGAGGTCTATCTGAGACACCATCTGCGCAAAAGATCAGCTCCCCACCCCAGTGCCCCCAGCTCCACGCCGAGAGGGACAGGAGAGCAGCTCCAGCCCAGAGCCTGGCTCTGAGTCTCAGAGGGAGGGTCCGTTGCATCACTGCCTGCCCTGCACAGGGCCCAGCCAGGGTGTCCTGGGGAGTCTGGGGATGTTGTGTAGAGGAGTCCGGGGCACGCTCCTAGACTGGGAGCCATGGTGGTCTCTCCTGCTCCTCTCACTAAAGCTGGAACCTCAGGGCAGGACCACTCCAAGCTTAGTGACTATCCCTCTCCCGAGGCCGGCTCCACAAGGTCCACCCTGGGGACATCCTCACCACGGCCTGGGGGGTCTCCCTCCCCCCTCACGGCTAGCCCTGGCAGGAAAGAAATCCGCCCAGAGGACTCAGGCTGACGCGGCCCTGCCTCCCAGGCAGCTCCCAGCACCAATCCCCAAGCCACGGCCAGGCAGGGTAGCCCAGCACACCATCCACATTCGTCAAGACGCCTGGGGACCCTACTCACAAACCGCCAGGGCCGCAGTGGGAACACCGCCCCTCCTTCCCAGGCAGGAGCGGTCCCAGGGCTTCAGCTGGAGTCACGGCGGTGCCCTGGCTCCTGGAGCCCACAGCACCCCGGGAGGCCCACGCCTGCGAGCACCACACAGCCCTGCGAGCACATGCACACGCTCCCGCACCAGCTCTGCCCGAATAATTAATTAGCACCGCCCGAATAATTAATTAGCACCGCCATGACAGACAAAAACCGGGAAGCCTCCAATACGCCTGATAATTTATGCAAGGCTCAGGATCGCTGCGACTGCCTTCCACAGGGCCTGCTTCAGCGTTTTCCTTTTCCCTTAGGAAAGCAGGGCTCTGGATGGAACTGCTCTTGCGCCCTTTGCAGTACTGCAGCAGTAAAACTGACAACCCGTCTGCACGCCAGCGGGAGAGGCTGGATCACAGATTACTCCAAGGTGGGAAAATTCAGCAGCCAGCAGTCTAGCATCCACCAAACCTGCCCTCAGCACCTGACCGCCCTGTCCCCTCAACCAGCACAGAAACGCCCAGGACGTGGGGACAGTGCAAGGCCCGGTCAGCGCCAGCCTGGAGGCTCAGGGTCGAGGCTTTCCACGCCTTGGGGAGGCCCCAGGATCAGAGCATAGGCCAGCACAGGGATGCCTCAGGAAGCCCCCAGGCCTGTGTCCCCTCTGTACCATGGCAAGCCTACCTCCTGGCCCTCCCAAAGCGCTCCCAGAGGGCACTAGTGATGAAAACGCTACTGATGAGTGTGGAGGCCCAGGGCAGGCTTCGCTCTGCCCCTCTGACCACTGACCGCGGCCCGGAGGCCAGCGAGGCCAGGCACGGGGCTGCCCGGCGCCAAGCAGCGTGTTCTGGGCTGCCTCCGAGAGCCATGCTGCAGGGCCACTACCTGGCCCACTGCCTGCCCCTGCCCACTGGGCACCCCTGGTCAGAGGTGGGGGTGGGGTGGTGCCCTGTCAGGAGGGGTGCAGGCCTGGAGAGACAGGAGGGGGCAGGGAGGCTGTGGAGAGGGGCGGCGCGGGTGCCACGGCCAGGCAGGGTAGCCCAGCACACCATCCACATTCGTCAAGACGCCTGGGGACCCTACTCACAAACCGCCAGGGCCGCAGTGGGAACACCGCCCCTCCTTCCCAGGCAGGAGCGGTCCCAGGGCTTCAGCTGGAGTCACGGCGGTGCCCTGGCTCCTGGAGCCCACAGCACCCCGGGAGGCCCACGCCTGCGAGCACCACACAGCCCTGCGAGCACATGCACACGCTCCCGCACCAGCTCTGCCCGAATAATTAATTAGCACCGCCCGAATAATTAATTAGCACCGCCATGACAGACAAAAACCGGGAAGCCTCCAATACGCCTGATAATTTATGCAAGGCTCAGGATCGCTGCGACTGCCTTCCACAGGGCCTGCTTCAGCGTTTTCCTTTTCCCTTAGGAAAGCAGGGCTCTGGATGGAACTGCTCTTGCGCCCTTTGCAGTACTGCAGCAGTAAAACTGACAACCCGTCTGCACGCCAGCGGGAGAGGCTGGATCACAGATTACTCCAAGGTGGGAAAATTCAGCAGCCAGCAGTCTAGCATCCACCAAACCTGCCCTCAGCACCTGACCGCCCTGTCCCCTCAACCGGCACAGAAACGCCCAGGACGTGGGGACAGTGCAAGGCCCGGTCAGCGCCAGCCTGGAGGCTCAGGGTCGAGGCTTTCCACGCCTTGGGGAGGCCCCAGGATCAGAGCATAGGCCAGCACAGGGATGCCTCAGGAAGCCCCCAGGCCTGTGTCCCCTCTGTACCATGGCAAGCCTACCTCCTGGCCCTCCCAAAGCGCTCCCAGAGGGCACTAGTGATGAAAACGCTACTGATGAGTGTGGAGGCCCAGGGCAGGCTTCGCTCTGCCCCTCTGACCACTGACCGCGGCCCGGAGGCCAGCGAGGCCAGGCACGGGGCTGCCCGGCGCCAAGCAGCGTGTTCTGGGCTGCCTCCGAGAGCCATGCTGCAGGGCCACTACCTGGCCCACTGCCTGCCCCTGCCCACTGGGCACCCCTGGTCAGAGGTGGGGGTGGGGTGGTGCCCTGTCAGGAGGGGTGCAGGCCTGGAGAGACAGGAGGGGGCAGGGAGGCTGTGGAGAGGGGCGGCGCGGGCAGAGTGGTCAGAGCAGGGCTGCTGTGCACCTGGAACCTTCAGGCCACAGAGGAGGTTAAGTGAGGATGGCTTTGAGCACACAGCAGGCAGGTGAAGCACTCCCTGTAGGTGTCCACCCCAAGTCCCCAAGCTGGTGTTGCTCGAGGAGAGCCCTGCAGAGGGCCCTCAACAAACTGAGCCCCACCGGCTGGTTTTGGCACCCAGGCAACAGAGGGCCTGACCTCCACTGGCACAGGAGGGCAACCCAGGGCCCTGGGGACAGCCCCAAGGCGGGCCCTTCAAGCCCAAATAACTGAGCAGCGGGGGAGGCAGCCCCAGGATGTTCCCTCAGTCTGCCAGCAGAGGGCCCACCAGGGGGCCGTGTGCCTCAGGGACCCCCGGTCCGCACAGGCCCCTGTTCTGGGCTGGGGGAGGGCAGAACAGTCACCTAGGGCCTTGGTGAGGAGCCCAGGCACCGGCAGGGAAGGGCAGCCGGGGCAGGAGCCCAAGGGGGGCTTACACGGGAGAGACTCCCTGACAGCTTCCTAGACAAACTTGGACACAGGGATTGGAGTTGCAAGGTGAAGACAGGGCAAGCCCCCCCACTGCCTTCTCTGCTGGTGACCGAGGATGCGTGCCCATCCCACTGCACCCACAAACAGGTGACGGCAGACCTTCCAGACCGTGTGGCTGGCACAGCAGACTGAGGGGCGTGTGGGGAGCACCCACCACGAGCTTGGCAAGCTCTCAGCCAGAGGGAGGCACTGCGTGAGGTGAGCAGGCCTGAGGGAAGGCCCCGGCGGCCCTCAGACCCACACCTGGCTCCCCCAGGAAACCTGGGCCCTTCCTGTCAAACACGGCCCGCACACACAGCCCCGCCGCATCCGGGGCTCAGGACAGGCAGGCAAGCGGTGGGGGCTATGGCCGTGTGACGACTGTCCTGGGCAGGTGAAGTGGAGGAGGCCCCGCCCCAGCAAGCCCCGGGAGAGGGGGACGCCACTGCCCATGCAGTCGCCTGCGGCTTTTCCTTGGTCCAAGAAGCAAACACTTGCTGCTCCCAGGAAGCCCCCTTGCAGGACTGGGGCAGGAAGCCAGCCTGGAGCCAAGTGGCAAGCGCAGCGCAGGGCTCCTGTGGCGCCCGCTGCACTCTCTCTGCACAGAGGGAGTCAGGGTCCGTGGGACACATGGAGCCTGTCACCTCAGGGCACCTGAGTCACAGTGCTGGGCCCAGTGTGGTGTGGAGGGGAACCCCAGAGTGGGCCCTGAAGCCCCAGGCGCTGGAGAGCGCCCACCCTCAACACACTCCCTAGAAGCTCTCTACTACAGGTTCTCTTCTCTTCTCTTCAGCCTTCTCTGGGGTGTCTGCCCTGAGGCAGATCAACTGAGGTCTCTGGCAACCAAGGTGCAGGGGGGGCGCTGTCACATGGTCACACCCAGGGGCCACCTACCCCGCCCCCAGCCAGAGCCGGCCTCTAGGCCCAGGAACTAGGGGGAGGGTCAGGGGGAGGGGGGAGGGGCTTGGCCGGGAGCCAGGAAAGCGAGGGTGAGATAGGGAAGGGAAAGAAAGTAAGAGGCGGAGTCAGGCTGAACCTCCAGCTCAGTCCCCAGGCACAGTGTCCACGTGCCTGCTGAACAATGCAGTTTTGAATTCAATTAAAGTGATTATCTGTTGTGCCAAATAAATTGTGTACAGCATACATCCTGCGGCACTTTACACCTCCGGGCTCATTATTCCCTAACTGTTTCCTCCTGTTTATGTGCTCTCAAATTAAATTGCTGATAATATGCGCCAAAATAAAAAATGAGCGCACCTTGTCCCAAGAAAATTGATTCTCCCTTTTCCTGAGCCGGCGATTGCCAGGTTTTATATACTCTGTTCCTGGTGATCATTAGTAATTCAATTTTCATTTTATTAGTCCTCTTATCTGCTGAGCAATATAGTGGCAGAGCTGACCTCTTTTGCACGGGTAAATGTTTAAAATCTTTTCCCTGATTAATTTTGCCAGTTAAGAAAAAGAGGAGAAATGGCCCGGCTCTTAGCCATCACAATGAATAAAGCTTAATGTTGATTGTGATGGAATTTCTAATGCCAGGGAAATTGATTGAACGCGGCAATTACACTGCAATAGTAACTCAAGGGAGATGGGATCGCTTTCTCCTGGCCGCAGCCTTTTGGTTATTTAAAACAATCCAATTTGCAAGGATAATTATGTATTAGTGTTTTATCTGCCACTTGAAATGAACAGGGGAGTTTCGATACTGGCCCAGCATTAGCAGGTTATTGCTGCAAATTACTTGATATCTGCTTTCTTTCACATAAAGAGAAAATTAGGCAATCAATTACCAGAAAAAGGTGGACGAGGGATAAGAAGGGCGAGCGCGCCCTCTTCTGGCCGCCGGGCTGCACAGAAGGCCTGGAGGGGACCCCAGGGCTCTCCCTCCCCATCTTCAGCCTGCAGCCGGCTCAGAGAGGAGGGCTGCCCCTGGCACTAACCAAGGTCTGTGTGGAGAAACAGAGCAGAGAAGCCGAAACAAGCAGATGAAGGGGCCGCCCCTGCGGCGATATGGACACGCGGATACACACAGCTGCTCAGGCCAGGAGGGTCTCACCTGCGCACCCCAAAAACCCACAACATTAGATAAAAGTCCAAGTCCTGCACAGAGCTGAAAGGGAGGGAGCCGGGAGGGGCGGGGAGCAGGGGAAATGCTGCCCCTCCTCCCTCCCCCACCCCCTCTGGCTCCTGCCCCTCCGGCCTGGTCACTCCTCGGGCCCGGATATGGCTGCCTTGTGTCCACGAGCACCCTTCCATAGGACCCCTGCACCTCCACCGTCCCTCAGCGGCTTCCCAACAGGACCCCCTTTCCTTACTGCTCCCCTTCCCACCCTCCAGGCCCACCTGCCTCTGGCCTGAGCCTCTCCCGCCCTCCGGGACGCTGCGCAGAGCAGGTGTCCACTCCCGGACAAGCGGAGCTCAGCCCTGCCGCGACCTCGCCTGCACAGGTATGTCCCCTCGCTCTCGTCTCTCCTCACACAGGTGGGTTCAGGGCTCAGAGGGGGCTCCTCAGAGACATCCCCAACTGCCTGCCTGGCTAAAGCTGCCCCCCACCCCCCGTAGCTCCTGAGACTCCACTGCCCATTTCCTTTTCCACAGAGCGCTTCTGAGACTCCACTGCCCATTTCCTTTTCCACAGAGCGCTTCTGCCGCCTGAAGGCAGTTTTTCGACCTGTTTACAAAAAGCACCCAAGGAGCTTTCTGCTTCTACTGTCCACCGACACATACCGGCCCCGGCACGTGCAGACCACAGGAGCCAGGGCACAGCCCAGAGGTGCGGCACGTGGAAGGCTGACAGGTGGAGGACACGTGGGGGGAGGAAGAGTGGCCAAGCGAGCGGAAGCCTTCTCCAAGCCCCCCAAGAGGAGCCTCTTCCCAGCTCCCCCTCCATCTCCCCTGCAGGCTGATCTGTCCACCTCCGAGAAGGAGAGTGCAAGGCGCTGCGATCCGCACCCCACACCCTGTGGTGCCCAGAGCCTTGCTCCCCCCTCCCTCCCAGTAGCAGAGCACCCTGCCAGCAGGAACAGCCTCCAGCGTCCCCAGCCTGAACCCAACTCTGCCTGAGGCCTAAAACGGGACCACGCGGCTCCCAAGTGCAGGTGCAGCTCCAGGGAAGACACAAGCCGCCTCCCTCTTGTGGCCTGGCACCAGATCTGTGGCCCCGTCAACCCCTCACCCTGTCCATCCTCCAACAGGGTGAGCATCCTAGAGCATCTCCAGCTCACAGCCCTGGGATGCTGCCCACGGGCCCATCCCGCTCTCTAGCTCCCCGGCAGCCCCTCGGCCCGTGGTGCCTACAGCACGGCCGCAGCCAGGCTGTTCCCGGGCCTGGGGCAGCCCTCACCCCGACCCCCAAACCACCAGAGCCCTCCAGCTTGGAGCAGGGAGAGTGGGCCCCCAGGACTCTGCATGGACAGTCCGCAGTGCTAACCTCCCCACCATCTGGAGACCACTCCCAGCCCACAGCATAGGATGACCTCTTTGACCGCACGGTGTTCCACAGGGGCCCGGGACACAGGATGGCGACTGTCTGCCTTCGACCCGTAGGCCTGCAGCCCAGGCTCCATGGGGCAGGGGCAGCACAGGGCTGGCAGAGACACAGTTGAGGCCAGCGTCGGTCCTTGCATCAGGACCCAGCACTCCGGGTAGCAGGAAGGCAGCCAAGAGGCCCAGGGCCCTGTCTGCCATGACCGTGCCGCCCTCAACGCCTGCCCAGCAGCTGCTCCACACACACACTGGCTTCCACAGGAGCCCAGCACCCGGCAGACACCCACCAGCTCCCCCAAGGGCTCTGCTGGCAGGAGCACGCCGCCCCTGCTGGGACACCCTCCCCAGCTCCCTCCTACCACGTCCCTCACTCAAGACCCTCTGAAACACAACCTCCATGCGGGACCCCTCCTGGACACCCCCACTCCCTGCTCGTAGCCAGTTACTATGGAAACACCTCAGCACCTGGTTGGCTCACATGCAGACCCCGGAAGGGCAAGAGGGAACACCCCTGCCTCAGGGTTCCGGGACCCCCAAATCCAGGGCAGCCCACCTCCCACTCCTGGCCCTGAGCACCACCACCTTGGGGACAGCTCTGCCTGCAGCTTCTCTGCCGACAGAGACAGCACTGTGACCGAGAGCACCTGGACAGGGGCCGCAAGGCCCCGCAGATGCCCAGCATCCAGAGAGCACCCTGGCCCCTCTCCCGGCTGCCCCAAGAGGCCCCAGCTGGCCTGAGGCTCCCGGCGGGCTCCCTAGCCCCTGCCAGCCTCTTAAAACAGGAGGTTTCTCCACTCGTTCTCTCCAGTCAGTCCCACAGCCAAGCCCCAACCCTCAACCCAGCCTCCTTGCAGCCCCCAGGGGCCACTGACAGGCTCCCTCTGCTGCCACCAGGGTGAAAGCCACGCTTGCCAGGACCCACGGACACGCAGCTGGTGCCCTCTCCACTCCTCGCGCTCCTCCGCCTGGGCCTCCAGGGCCCACACTTTCTGGCCGGCTCTGTGTAGGTGCTGCACGCGGTCCTGGACCCCAGCTGGGCCCTGAGCACCAAGGCGGCACAGTCCCTGGAGCACAACCCCCAGCGGCAGCGCCCAGGACCAGATCCCTGGTGTGTCTGTGGGGAAGCCCCGGCTGCTCCGAGGAGACACCCAGGACCAGCCCCCCAGAGCACTGCCATCGCCACAGCGGGGGGCACCAGGGACTCACTGAGAGGGCAGAGCGACCCCTCCCAGCGGTCCGCTCAGGCCTTGAGAGGAGGAGGCAGCAGCCTGCAGGGAGGGCAGCGAGAACAGGAGGGAGGGGCCCTGGGAGGCACCAGCCAGGCCGCCACCCCCTTCAAGGCTATCTGTCTTTCCCACCTCTGCCAAGATGACGCGGCTGTGCAGGCACGGAGGGATGTGCTGAAGAGGCCGCACATGCCTGCCTGGCAGCCTTTCCACGGCCCCGAGTGCAGCGCACAGCACTGCAGCCCGGGCCGCCCACTGCTGCCAGGCCCAGCGGCTTCTTGGGCCAGGGCCTGACAGCACGAGGTGGACGGGGACCGTGGGTCCTGGCGGGGAGCAGAGCCAGCACAGGCCCAAGGAGCCCCTCTTCCCAGCGTACCTTCCTTGGAGGGGAGGTAGGTGCGGCCGGGAGGCAGGCAGCACGGCCGGGGCTTGGTGACCGCCATCAGCCCCTTGTTGGGCGTCTTCTTTGCAACGGGGCTGCTCTTTCCCCGGAGGGCCTGCTTCCGCCGCAGGCTGAACTGACTCTTAGCCATGGCAGCAGGCGGGGGGCTGCTCTTCTTGTCCCCAGGAAAGCTGCAGAGACAGAGTAGGTAGCTCTAGCAGGCACCCTCCCCACCTTGCCCACCCAGATCCCAGAACCAATGGATCAGCCCTGGCAGGCAGTTAAGCCCCAGTGGGGTCTGGTCCCCCAACTTCGCTTTCCCACCTGATCCACCTCAGTGGCTCCCTGCCCGTCCATCCCCCCCCCCCCCCCCCCCCCCCCCCCCCCCCCCCGCCCCCCCCCCGGGGCCCCCCCAGCCCGGGCCGGGGGGGGGCTCCAATGGATCAGCCCTGGCAGGCAGTTAAGCCCCAGTGGGGTCTGGTCCCCCAACTTCGCTTTCCCACCTGATCCACCTCAGTGGCTCCCTGCCCGTCCATCCCCCCCACCCCACCCCACCCTACCCGGCTCCCAGGCACAGCCCTGGAGGACCCCAGAGTCAGGGCAGGTGGAGGGCAGAGGAGCACAGCCCTTGACCCCCTCCAGGTGTTTCCACGACCACCTCCTGCACCTCCCCGGCAGGATGAGATGAGCCCCCACGTGGAACTGGGGGAGAAGCAAAGGAGGCAGGCGTCGTCCCAAGGAGGGGCCGCCACCAGCCCCGTGGCTCCCGTCCCCACACTCACTGACACAGAGGCCGCTGGAGAGAAACGGTGAGGAGAACACAGAGCTCAACAGCCCAGACATCGCTTGTCCAGGGGAGCAGGGCTCAAGGGCAAGGTCAGCAGTGGGAAGGACCTGAGTGGGACTCCCTGGCAGACGGCATGTGTCGCCATGCCTGATGGCAGGGCCATCTGGCAGCTTCCACAATTAAGTCCCTGACCCTGAAGCCCTGGGCCACCATGCCATCTTCCAGCCTCCTCTGGACCCAAGTTGGTAGAGGGCGGGGAAGCTGATGTGCCTTCAGTGAGAGAGAGAGTCACTGTTACCTGGCTACCTTTCTCCTGCAGAGACCCTGCCCCTGGCCTGGGCACAAAGCTGTCCATCCACCATGCCACGGGCCCAGGATGGAAGCCACCCCAGCAGCCTCTGGTCTCTCGGCAACAAGGGAAAGGGAGGGCTTGCTGGTGCCATCTCCACTCGTCCCCTCCCCATTAACTGAAAGGGACAGCGGTAACCACGGCCTCATTCCTGCCGGACATGCTGATGCACCACTGGCAAAGCTCCGTCCTCAGGCCCCATTAGTGGCAATGCTTCCTCCCTGCCTCCCACACCCCTGCCCAGACAAGACCCCGGGAGGGGCAGGGGCCCGCACCTGGCACTGCCCCGCCTCCGGATGATCTTGGTGCGGCTCTTCACTTTGTAAGGCGAGAGCGGAGTCTCACTGAAGACAGGCTGCAAGCTGCTGGGTTCCACTGCCCGTCTGTCCACTGGGGGGGACCTAGACGGGACAGGGGAGAGCTGAGAGGCACAGTCCTTGCTGCCAACCTCTGACTGCCAACGGAAGGAGGAAGCCAAGGAGGCCGAGGGGCTGGAGGCCTTCCATTTGTATTTGCTGGGGGAGGCCCCAGGCACGGAGGACACAGCAGACCTCCTGGGCCTGGCGTCTGGGTCGGCTTTGAGCTGTGGCTTCTCTGTTCGTTCTGCTGCAGCAAAGGGGGCCTTGTACACGTTCTCCGCCGCCGCCCTGGGACTGAGGGCCCGCCGAGAGACCCGAGGACTCTTCGCTGAGGCGGCCACCCACTTATAGTTGTTCTTCCGGAACTTGTTGGTTCGACAGGATACCAGCATCGAGGGCTCCCTGGTCTGCCTGGGTCCAACAGCAGGTCTAGCTGGGCCTACCACTAGGCCAGAGGCGGCGGAGGGGCCTGAGAGGCTGGTGTTCACGGCCCCACCCCCACAGAGCTGTGCAGCACAGTTGGCCACAGAGTGCGAGCCCGCCTTCCGGCCTGGGGCCATGCCACCTCGCTGGGGCAGACTAGAGGGCAGGAAGCGGGCCTTGACTGCAACTGCACTCTCACTGACCGTCCGCCGGGGCTCCAAGGGGTTCTCACTCACGTTGCTCACTGACTTCACCACCCGGGGCTTGCCAGGGTCCTTCTGGCAGACCAGACGGGGATCCTCCGCGCTGCAGCTCCCCTTGGCTCTTCCTTGCCTTGAGGGCTGCCGCTGCCCATCGGCGGACTCACCCTCACCTTCCTGAGGCCTGTGATCGTTCCAGGGGGGGTCCTCATATTCTTCCAAGGAGGTCCGCAGGACCCCCGCAGTGCTGGCTGAGCCCGGCCTGGATGGTGGTTTGATCTTGATGACCATGTTCTGGTCTGGACTGAGCTGCACCTGCCTCTCCAAGATGTACTGCTGTGGTTCAGGACCCTGGCTGTCCTGTGCCCTGAGCGGCGGCTGCGCAGCACCATCACCGGGCGGGTCCGAGGAGCCCAAGGGCCGATTCACGAGGGAATATTTCTTGCGCCACGCAGGCCCATGGTTCGGGGAGAAGCCCCTCCGGCTCGGACGAGGGTAGCGAGCACTGAAGGTCCTGCTGCTGTTGTAAGTGGGCGGCTGCCACTGGCAAGTGGTGGAGGTGCCCAGGGCGGCGGAGGTACCTGGGGCAGAGGCACTGCCATGGAGGCTTTTGTAGTCATCAATCAGACCTGAGGAGGCAGGAGCATAGACTCTGTCAACCGGAGGGTGAGGAAAATCAGGGAGAATCCCCTGGAGAGGCATCAGCTGACCAGACACCCTGTAGACCCCACTGGACCCTACCAAATCCCAGTACAGGAGGGGCAGCCCCAGGGCCTTAGAACCACTGACAGTCAGCCTAAATCCCCTAGGCCAATCTTTCCCATGAGCCTCTTCCCATCAATCCTACTTCAATCCTATTTCTGGCTGCTTATCCTTAAAATGCACTCTTGTGGCATAATATTCCCTATTTACCAGGGATATTACGCTGGGTTCCCAATCCTCTGAGGCGAAGTGCCACCCAGCATGAAGAGACCAGCAGGGCCCATGCTGCAGTGCCTCGAGAGAGACACGGAAGGCCTTCGGCTTGCCCCAAACACAAAGGGGCAGGGCTGCACCATCACGACCTCCCTGCCTGGCACACACAACAGCGAGTGTAAGATAACTGACACCCCGGGTACTCCACACGTGACAAGAATGTCACATCATCCTCCCACAAGAAGAGAAGAGGCCTAACATTTGGAGTTCCAGTACAGGGGACCACCAGGTGCCTTTCCAAGGAAGCCCCTGGACCGCATGGCTGTGCAGGCTGACACAGGCCTCAGCTGGAACCACCCAAGCTGTCATAACTCAGCCAACAAGCTCTCCAGTTACAGCACCGCCCCCCCCCCCCACCATATGTCCCACCTCCAGGCCCAAAGAGAGTCATGTCCAGACCTGGTGACACCTCAGGGCAGGAAGTGGCTGGTAGATGGGCTCAGCCCAACTGAACTGTTCCCAATACATACTTCCCAAGTTCTTAAGTCTTCTCTTTGTGGGAATAACCTTTAAAACGATTTTTTTTAAAATGCAGCAAGCCATCTCTCATGACTCAGTGGTAAAGAATCCATCTGCCAATGCAGGAGACACAATAGATGCAGGTTCAATCCCTGGGTTAAGAAGACCCCCTGGAGAAGGAAACAGCAGCCCGTTTCCTTCAAAGCCCTGGCAGACTGTAGTCCACATGTGCTCAGTCGCCTCACTGACCATAGCCCGCCAGGCTCCTCTGTCCATGGGGCTCTCCAGGCAAGAATACTGGAGTGGGATGCCATGCCCTCCTCCAGGGGATCTTCCCTAACCAGGGATCGAACCGGCGTCCCCTGTGCCTCCTGCACCGCAGGCGGGTTCTTCACCGCATGAGGGATGGGGCAGCCCCGGGCTACGGTCACTGAGGTCGCAAAAGAGTCAGCCACGACTCAACGACTGAACAACAACATGCCGTCTTAGGTCTAAAAATGGAAAAGTTTGGAAAACCCTGAAGGCCGGGGATTCTGGGCCAGGAATATCAAGGAGAATGCGGCTGTAAGGAGGGACAAAGGGGTCAGAACCGGGCGTCCAGGGAAGAAATACACACCACTGGCCCCGAGCAAGGGAGCGCGTCGTGGGGGCCGAGGCCGCGCACGCCCGCGGCGGCGGGGAGGGTCGCTTCCCGCCGGTTACTAAGTGACAGCCCCGCCGCCAGCGGCCGCAGCGCCGGTAACGCCCGCACCCGCCGCGGAAACCCGAGCGGGGCTGAGCTGGGCCAGCCGGGAACGCCCCCGCTGGGTCCCCAGAACCCGGCCCGACCCCACCCACCTCCCCACCGACCCGACCCGGCCTCCGACCCGCGGGCGGGAGCGGCCCCCTTCGGGGAGACGGGCAGGGGCCCGCTGTAAAGCAAGGGGGAGGAAGGGGACGCGCGACCTGGGCCCGGCGCGACCCACCCTGCAGGAGGCGGATCTGCCGCCGTAATTGCTCCTTTTCCTCCATCTCCGGAGTCCGCGACGCTCGGCCAGGCCCCCGCGACGTCATCGCCGGGCGACCGTTTTACTGAGGGCGGGGCGGAGTGGGAGGCACTGCGACTGCGCACTGTGGCTGGGCCCGGGCTACCGCCGGCCGGAAGTGGGGCCTCGGGAGACGTGCGCCCTTGCTCTGGCTGCGCCTGGAGGGGCGGGGTCGCGCACGCGCAATGCTGGGGGCGGAGGTCACGTCACTATGGAGCGCCAGGAAGTCCCCTCTCGGCGCCTGCGGAGGGGACGCTGCAGCGGAAAGTCCGTACCTTGAGGAGTTCTGGCCGGGTTCTTCGCCGAAAGTGTTCCTTCCCTATGGGCCCGGGGCGAGGGGCAGAGCCGGGGACTCCACGCTATCCACGGCGCAGGTCCTCCCGCGTCGAGCTAGTGGGGGGCTCTGCGGAAGTGAGCCGGCGCGGCGAGGGCCCGTGCGGCTCTGTTGTTGGGCGGCCGGGCACAGGGGAAGGGACGTCCGGGATCGGGGAGGGACGCGTCCCCACTGCAGGGACGCGTTAAGCCTCTGAAAGCGTGAAGAACTGTGCCGTTTTGGTAGAAACAAGTATGAAAACAGATGTGTACATCCCTGTATACAGCTGGGGGTGTAAAATGATACGGCCGCTGTGGTAAACTATTGTTTCCTCAGAAAGTTAATATGGACGCTTTGAGCCAGCAGTCAAATACTTCGGGATATATACCCTGAAGAAGTGAGAACAGGGACTCGAAATACTCGTGCGCCAACGTTGGGTGAAGCATTACTTGCCATAACAAAATGTAGAAGTAGCCCAAGTGCCCATGAGGGTGAATGGGTAAGAGGTGTTTATCTGTACGATGGAATAGGATTTTAGTCCTGAAAAGGAATGTAGGACTGGTCCGTGATACAGCGTAAACGAATCGCAAAAACATTAAATGAAATAAGGCAGCCACAAAAGGACAAATAATGGTAAGATCTCACTTGCATGACATCTTGAATAGGCACATTTGTAGAAACAGTGCATCAGAAGTTAGGGAGGGTTGAGGGGAGGAGAGACAGGGAAATAATGCTTTTTGGCTAGAGAGTTTATGTTTGCAGTGATGAGAAAGTTTTGGAAACATATAGTGGTGATGGTTGCACAACCTTATGAATCTACTTAATCCACTGAATTGGACACTTCAAAATGATTATATGAGGCCTCCCCTGATGGGCCAGTGCCTGAGACTCCGACCTTCCGACGCAGGGTGCCCAGCTGTGGTCTCCGGTCAGGGAACTAGATCCTGTATGCCACAACTAAGACCTGGCGCAGCCAAATGAATAAAAATAAAATTTTAAAATAATTATATGACAACTTATATATTTTGTTATTCAATTGCTAAGTTGTCTCCAACACTAGGACCCCATGGGCTGCAGCACGCCAGGCTTCCCATCCTTCAGTATCTCCCAGAGTTGGCTCAAATTCATGTCTGTTGAGTTGGTGATGCCATCCAACCATCCCATCCTCTGCGGCCCCCTTCTCCTCCTGCCTTCAGTCTTTCCCAGCATCAGGGTCTTTTCCAGTGAGTCAGCTCTTTGCATCAGGTGGCTGAAGTATTAGCTTCAGCATCAGTCCTTCCAATGAATATTCAAGGTTGATTTCCTTTAGGGTTGACTGATTTGCTATCCTTGCAGTGCAAGAATTCTGAAGAGTTTTCAACGCCACAATTCAAAAGCGTCAATTGCTGCTGCTGTTAGTATATATTTTACCACAATAATAAAAAGCGGACACAGTGTGTCTGCAGCAGACCTGAACAATAGGAAATGTTAAAGGAAATTCTTCTAACTGAAGGGGAATGATACAATATGGAAACAAATCTTTATGTAGAAAGAGAACAGGAAACAGTATTAATAACTTTAAATTTTAAAATTTTCTCCAAAAGATAGGTACAGCAAAAATAATAAAAACGTGTTGTGGGTTTGTAATGTAGGTAGAGGTAAAACATGCCAGCAGTGAGGCAAGGGGTCACATGCCCTGTGTCTCCTGCAGGTGAGGACGCAACCCCCAGCCTGCCTCCTAGGCCAGCGCCTGAGCCCGCCCCAGGGTGTTAGTGTTACTCTGCTTAACATGCAGCAGTGAGCACCCTGGAGTTTCTTAGTGGTGGCAGCTCCAGGCTGGGAATACCAGGCAATAGAATGGCCCCTGCACTCAGGCTGTGGGGCAAGGTGAGCCATGGGTCATGCTGAACACTGTGTGAGACCCTTAGGCCTTGCCAAAACTGAGAGCAGGGTATGGGAGTTCCCAGAGAATGAAATGGAATTTCCCACCAGGGATCGTGAAAAGCACTTCTTTGGGCTGGTGCTGTCTTGGCTCTTGAGAATCCTGCAGCCATCACCTCCTGAATGTGCCAGGACTGGCCTGCGGGAGGACAGGCAGCACTTGCCCACTTAACACCACTGACCCTCATGATGGCCTGCTGTCTGCCATCAGTTGCTAGCTAGCCACAAACTTGATAAACCCAGGTGATGCCATGTGGAGCAGAGATAAGCCTAAATGTCATGATTTAGGGCACCTCATAATTTTGGGCTTCCCTGGTAGCTCAACTGGTAAAAGGAATCTGCCAGCAATGCAGGAAACCTGGGTTCTATCCCTGGGTTGGGAAGATTCCCTGGAGAAGGAAATGGCAGCCCACTGCAGTATCCTTGCCTGGAGAACCACGCACAGAGAAGCCTGGCAGGTTACAATCCATGGAATCACAGTATTGGACGTGACTGAGCGACTAACCACAACCACAGGCCCTCACAGGAACAGGTGTTGACTGGCTGGGACCACTACCCCATGGATGCCCCCTTGCCTTCTGTCCCAGTGGGGAGGAGCAGGAAGTGACTGTAGAAGAGACCAACCATTGAGGACTCTGGGTTCTCCCATCCCAGACGCTAACCCTCACTCCACCCTCCACCCTCGCTGCAAAGCAGGACCCTCAGAACCAGATCCTTTGGGAAGAAAAGTTGACTAGTTGCTGTTTCCTAGATGGCAGCATTTCCACAAGGCTCTCAGGGGCCACGGAAGATGGATGGTTAGACATCACCACAATGTCCCACATGCCCTAGTCCTGGACAAGCCCGGACAGGGACCTTGCCAGGTGCAAAAGACACCTTCCCCAACCAAGGGATGCCTGGAGGCTAGCAGTCAGGATAGTGGTCCTGCTAGGGCAAAGTGAAGTGAAGCTCAGCAGTAGAGCCCCATCCTCTGCAGGGTCATTCGCGGTGGGGCGGGGCTCTGTGCCGCTTCCCCAGCCCCTGCCGGCAGAAAATCCAGGGAGCCAGGCAGGCATCAGGGCCGGGAGGGCCGTGCGGGAGCCGGGCAGGGCGATGGGAACCGCTCGTCACCCTCCTCGGCCCGGAGACCGGCTGTGAGCCTCCGCTGATCCCGCCGCACCCTTTCTCGATTCGGCCCGGCCTTCCTGCGGCCTCCGCCTCTCCTGACTCTGGAGCTACCCTGGGCCCGAGGCCGCCCCGTCGCCCAGCGATCCGCTGAGCGTGGACCGCGGGCCTGCTGGACAGGCGCTGCTGCCCGGCGGTCCGAGCCACCGCCAAGGGCCGGGGCCAGCAAGGGGGGCGGGGGCGGCGAGCGGGAGGCGGCCCCACGGGGACTCAACCCCGGAGGAAAGGACTCCTGGACTTCGGTGAGCTCCGCACCCCCTCGGCCCCGCAGCGCCGCGCTCGTTCCCTCCGGGCCGCCGCTTGCCGGCGCGGGTTCCAGAGCCGGAGGCGCGGTGCAGTGGCCGACATCGCGGCGCCCCGGGAACTCCTGTGTTACTGGATGGAGGTCCCAGGCTGCAGCCGCTGCTTGCCGCTCCCCACGCACCTCCCCCGTCCCTCGCTGAGGCCCCGCAACCCTGACCCGGCGTGCCCTGAAGCTGAATGGTCCGGGGCTGGGTGGGCCCGGTGGGGCGGGAGCGCGGGTGGGTTCCTCGGGACCACTGCCTCTCCCCTCACCCCACGCCGTCGCCCTCCCGTCTCCCTGTCTCTCTCCGTCCGGCCTCTGCTTTCGCAGCCTGGACACCACCGGCTCCCCCATTTCCTCTGAGGGGGTCCCAGCCTTCCCCAACCAAGGGATGCCTGGAGGCTAGCAGTCAGGATAGTGGTCCTGCTAGGGCAAAGTGAAGTGAAGCTCAGCAGTAGAGCCCCATCCTCTGCAGGGTCATTCGCGGTGGGGCGGGGCTCTGTGCCGCTTCCCCAGCCCCTGCCGGCAGAAAATCCAGGGAGCCAGGCAGGCATCAGGGCCGGGAGGGCCGTGCGGGAGCCGGGCAGGGCGATGGGAACCGCTCGTCACCCTCCTCGGCCCGGAGACCGGCTGTGAGCCTCCGCTGATCCCGCCGCACCCTTTCTCGATTCGGCCCGGCCTTCCTGCGGCCTCCGCCTCTCCTGACTCTGGAGCTACCCTGGGCCCGAGGCCGCCCCGTCGCCCAGCGATCCGCTGAGCGTGGACCGCGGGCCTGCTGGACAGGCGCTGCTGCCCGGCGGTCCGAGCCACCGCCAAGGGCCGGGGCCAGCAAGGGGGGCGGGGGCGGCGAGCGGGAGGCGGCCCCACGGGGACTCAACCCCGGAGGAAAGGACTCCTGGACTTCGGTGAGCTCCGCACCCCCTCGGCCCCGCAGCGCCGCGCTCGTTCCCTCCGGGCCGCCGCTTGCCGGCGCGGGTTCCAGAGCCGGAGGCGCGGTGCAGTGGCCGACATCGCGGCGCCCCGGGAACTCCTGTGTTACTGGATGGAGGTCCCAGGCTGCAGCCGCTGCTTGCCGCTCCCCACGCACCTCCCCCGTCCCTCGCTGAGGCCCCGCAACCCTGACCCGGCGTGCCCTGAAGCTGAATGGTCCGGGGCTGGGTGGGCCCGGTGGGGCGGGAGCGCGGGTGGGTTCCTCGGGACCACTGCCTCTCCCCTCACCCCACGCCGTCGCCCTCCCGTCTCCCTGTCTCTCTCGGTCCGGCCTCTGCTTTCGCAGCCTGGACACCACCGGCTCCCCCATTTCCTCTGAGGGGGTCCCAGCCGCTGCATCCTACGGCTGGTCCTGGTTATCTCTCCGTCTTAGGACCTGCTCTGTTCCTCCCAGGGGCTGGGCATTTCCAGGACAGGGACCAGCCCCCACTGCCCAGCTCCCTGCAGGGTCTGGCCGGGTGCCGCCCCACTCTGGGTGGTAGAGGCCTGCGGCTGCAGTGAACTTCTTCCTTCCAGCTCTCTCAGAGGTGCCACAGCCTCCCTGCACGCAGCCCAGAGTCCCTCCCGGCCCTGGTCACAGTACTCCATCAGGCACGGTGTCCTCCCTGGCTCTGGACCCCAGGGCCTGCCCGGAGCTTGCCCAGGGAGGCCTCCGCACCCTCATGTTGCCTGATGTTGCCCCAGACTTCCTGGGGCTCCCTAGGCCTGCCATGGGGGAGGGGGTGCAGGGCCAGCCCCTCCCACCTTCCTTCTGCTGCTTCTCCAGTGGATTCACTTCCTGCCCTTTCAGACTGACCTCTGCCTTCAGGAGCCTAGTGACACCACGACTCACCAGCCCAGTGCCTCTTGTGTAGGCTGTTGCTAAAGAACTGAACCCTGGACTTCCCTGGCCCTCCAGCAGTTAAGATTCCTCACTTCCACTGCAGGGGCACTGGTTCCATGATCCCTGATCAGGTCAGGGAACTAAGATTCCCCATGAACATGCAGCAACAACACCCTTCCATGGTTCATTTAGCCCCAGGTCACTGCCTGAGGCAGGGGCCACAGTGTAGGAAGACACCCCCGTTACCATGGCCACTGCGGCCACCGCACTGCTCCTCGGTGTGGACGGCACCTGCCTCCACCAGTCCACCCACATTGCAGCAAGGCCTTCTAGAAAAATAAACCCGGGGCCAGTCATACCTCAGCTAGAAGCCCACAATAGATTCACCACATACTGAAGAGGCTGCTACACCTACCCTTGGCCTGGAACCTGACCAACTGGAGAGATGGAAGTTAGGGGCCACTAGGAGGCTACACAGCTTTCCAGAAGCTTTGCTGTGGGAACAGGGAGAAGCAGGAGAATGCCCGGTGGGCCCAGCACACACCGTACAGAATACAGGACTGCACATAGGAGCACACACACACAGACCCAGGTACAAGCACATAACACGCAAAACACAGCCATACGAATACACACGCATTCGTGCGTAGACCTACATCATGCACGGATACCCATACTTGTGGACATGTGCATACGTGCTTACGTTACATGCTCACGGGAACACGGACACGCACTCAGCCTCCTGGAGCATCCTGCCACCACCAGCAGGATTCCCTGCTCGTATTGGCAAATGGGGTCCAGCAACTGGGTGGGATGTGGGAGCACCACACAGCTGGGTGGGGACCCACTGCCCCAGAGGCCCTCAGCCAGCAGAGTTCGCTGGCCTGCACTCTAGTCCCCTGATGTGGAGAGAGAAAGGGCCTCAGAGACCCCAGTGAGGCACTGAAGCCACCCTGCTCCCCACCCCACCCCCTCTGATGGACGGTGCCTTCCTGTGTCTACCCAGAGTTCACCCCGGCTCCAAACTTCTGCTTTCACAAGATTGCTTCCTTTCTGTTTGAATCAGCATTTCCACTTATTTGCAGCTGCAGTGTTCCAAAACACACAACCCCTGCACTGGCATCGGGGCTGATGCCAGCAGCTCTACCTGGCGGGGCCCTCATCCAGTCCACTTCAGAGCCCTCATCTGCAGGAGCACGTGGTGCCGGGTGCTGACACGCAGCCACCTCGCGAGTGAGTGTGCACGGTGGAGCCTATGGGCTGAGTCTCGGGCCAGCCAGCCGGCAGGGGCCCTGGCGTGAGCTCCAGAGGGTCAGGAGACCTAGAGGCAGGATGTGGCAGTGGAGAAGCGGGGTGTGGGGCTCCTGGGCGCCTTGCTCCGAACATGATCCACATACGGCCCAGGAAAGAAGGACATCAGGAGCCTGCGCCAGGCCTGGATGTCGTCACTTGGCTTCAGGTTTTCATAGTAACAGCTCTGAATGTTACTGTGGTATGTGAGATATAATCCACAAACCATGCAATTCACCCAGTAAAAGTGTAAAACTCTGGGAGTTTAGCATATCCAGACTCCGGCAACCACCAGCACAACCAATCTGAGAACATTCCCGTCACCCCAAAGACGCTGTGTCACGCCCCCCACCCCTGCCAGCTGTAACTCTGCTTTCTGTCCCTGCAGATCTGCCTGTTCTCATTTCATACGCCTAGATCCTGAGAGCTGTCGTCCCGCGGGCCTGACTTCTTGTCTTGGTGTAATGCTTTGAGGTCCATCTACACTGTGCTGTGTGTCAAAACTTCCTCTAAGTGGCTGAACACCGACCGCTCCATTGTGTATGTTGACCACGTTTTGTTTGTTCATGCTTCCATAGGTGGACATTTTCCACAGATGGACATTTTCAGTGCATGCTGGCTGTTAAGAATAACGTTGTGAGAGCATTCACGCGCGGGTTTTTGCATGAACATGTTTTCATTTCTCTTGAATGCACACCTAGCCTTGGAATGGAAGAGCCTATAGTAGTTCTCTGTTTAACTTTTTGAGGAACTGCCAGACTGTTTTCCATAGGCGCCTGCACCCTTTTACAAGCCCAGCGCTGTGTGCTGCCAGATTCCCCCAGGTCTTCTCCCACACTTGTTACTCCCCCTTTTATATTACAGTTAACCTATGGGTGTGAGGCAGCCTCTAACCTTGCTTTGATTCACATTTCCCTGACGCTAATGACCTGAGTCTCTTCTTCCGAGCTCACTGGCCATTTGTACACTTTCCCTGAAGAAATGTTTTTTCAGACCCTTTGCCCAGGCCTAGGGTTTTAGGAGAGAAGGATCAAAGGAGCTCGGCGTGGTTGGAGGCTATGGGGAGTGGGGTGAGAGCCTCCCGGCCCCGCCCCTGCAGTCCCACTCCCAGCCGGCCTGCGGGGCGGGCTCACCAGGGGCGTTTCCGGCTCCTCTCAGTGCCTCTGGTTGCCCCGCGGAGGTTTCACTTTTGGGTCTGGGAACCTTCAGGCTGTGTGTGCACTGGGCAACTCCAGGGCAGAGGCTTCCAATCGTGGCCTGCAGGGCAGCCTGGCTTCGACTTAGTGGGCACAGGCGCGCGACAGTCACGGTCACTGGTGAGCTGCCCCCGCCCATGCCCTGCGCCCCTGTGCCTCTCAGGGGGCTGCCTGCCCTGGCTCCTGGGGTCGGTCCTTGCTTCTCCTGGGTGGGGAGGCCAGCACCTCTGGGTGAAGACCAGGTCCTGTCACCTTCCTTGGGCTTCCCCAAGCCCCCCAGGACTCCCCGCATCCCAGACCAGTTGGGGAAGCCCCAGGCCTCTGGGAAGGGGGCTCCCTCCGAAGTCTGACTGGTTTGGGCTTAGCTCCAGGCAGGCATCTCCAGGTGCCCCTAGGCCCACTCTGGGATCTCAGGCCAGTGCCAAGGCTTAGAGGCTTCCCGCAGCCCAGACGTCCTGGGTCCTGAGTCAGGCCCGAAATGGCTCCTGACCCCTGAAGACAGACGAGTGACTCACAGAGCTCTGGGCACTGAGGAAGTCCTGGAGGACAGGCCTCGGGGCTGGGGATGCTTGGGCCGGGCCTTGCCTGGGCCTTCACACCAACTGCCCAGGAGGTGATGGCTTCTGCCTGCTCCCTGCTCTCTGAACACCTCGGCCAGGGAGGCAGCTGCTAAGGCACAGAGCCCTGGCCTTGCCCTGCCCTTCCTCAGTGGCTACTTTTCACGAGCAACCCAATGTTGTGCCCGAAGTCCGAGTCCCCAAAACTGAGAGAATAAGACATCCACAGCAATGCAAAAGCAAAAAGGGGTTTTATTGCTAGCTCAAGCTAGGGCTCCCATCTCATCCAGTGCTGTGGAGTCTTGACGAGAGCCCCGAGCCCTAAATTACACCGGTATTTATAGAGTTAAGACAAAGACAGGGAGTTGGTAAGGGTGGATTGGTTGCAAGGGTTTTATGGTATCTACTAACTGGCTAAATTTTCACGCTTCCGGGCTTTCTTAGAGGATTTCCACCCTCTTCCTGATAGGCTGAAACTAGCCCTTTTCTTCCTGGCAATGACTTAGCTCCTCTGCAAGGGAGATTTTGGCCTGCCTTGGCCCCCTGAAGCCTGTTATGGCACCTGTTTGGGTCCTAACACCCAAAGCCTTGCTGAAGTAGCAAAGTGATTGAGGGCTTGGTGGGCGGCCAGGGCTGCCCCCTTCCCGACAAGTGTTGAGTCCCAGGGCTTTCTTGGGCTTCCTGTGGGCACTCTGGTCACAGGATAGATGGTGTGCGTGGCTGGCCCGAGTCCCGTGGAGGGCTGCAAGTGACGTCCAGCCTGGAGGCAATCAGGGCCCCTTGCAGAGATGGACAGTGGGTGACAGGGTGCACTCGGGGGCCAGCATTGCAGGCCTGGCCAGGCAGGACTGCCTCGCAGACACCCGAGCGGCTACCTCTCTGCTCTTCCCCTCCCCTGCCCTTTTCCAGCCCTGAGGGTGGAAGGCCTGACCAGCTGCCCTCCTCAGGAGCATGCCATCGGCCTTTGAGAAGGTGGTCAGGAGCGTGGTCCGGGAGCTGGACCACAAGGAGCTCACCCCCGTGGATAGCCTGCGGAGCTCCGCCAGCTTCCAGCCCTACAGCCTTTTGAGCAGGAAGCCCTTGAGCTCACGGTTCTGGAGACCGCGCTACATGTGTGTCAACTTGTCCATCAGGGACATCCTGGAGCCCGATGCGCCGGAGCCAGGTACCCGACTGGTGCTGAGTCTGAGTCGTGGGTGGGCAGGGGGTGGGCCAGCTGGCTCCCGCTTGGGCCAATGGGCTGTCTCCAGAGGGCAGGCGCTTTCCAAAGGCCCCTCCACCAGGCGGGACAGGCAGCAGCTGGCAGGCGGGTCCTCAGCTGTGCTCTCGCTCCAGCGCTGGAGTGTGGCGGCACCTTCCAGTTCCACGATGCGATGGACGGGCAGCTGCAGGGCAGCATGAAGCTGGCAGCCCCAGGACAGGGCAGGCTCTCAGGCGGGGCCGCAGTGTCTGGCAGCTCCAGCACCTCGATGGACCTGTGCACTCTGAGAGTGGCCCCCAACACCTGGGAAGCCATGCACCATGAGAGGTGAGCCCAGGGCCGCGGGCCCACTGATCCTGGGCAGCTGACCCTGGTCAGGCCCTCAGGGCCACAGCAGTCACAGGGTGTCTGTGCAGGCTGAGGGACGTCTCTGAGTCAGGGGCCGAGCGGGGACCAGTGGCTGGGAAGGAGGTTGCCGAGGTCCTGGGAGCCTGCATCCTGCAGGTCGAGGGGCCAGGGGTCAGACTGAGCCCTGCTGCAGAGAGGCTGGGGTAGAACACACACAGGGACCCTGGTGAGAAGGACAGTTAGCTCAGCACACAGACATGAGATCTGAATCCAGGGAGTGGAGAGAGACAGCAGACAGGAGAGCAGCCAGCCGCAGAGTGGGCCCCTCCAGAGGCCCGCAGGCTTCCTTGTCCCTTCTTCCTGCCCTCCGTCTGCCCACAGGCACTGGAGCACCCGGGGGATGGGGCGATAGGGGTCCCGTGCTGGGGCATCCACATCACCCCATCATGGCTGCAGACACTGAGGTCCAGGGAAGGGAAGGCCATCCCAGGGCAGGGGGAGGGGAGGGCAAGGCTCACCCTGCAAGCTTCCCACTGGCTGACTCACCGCAGGCGCCTGCGGCAGCCTGTGCCCAAAACCCTGCAGCAGCTGCGGAGTCGGGGGGATGACGTGTTTGTAGTGACCGAGGTGCTGCAGACACAGAAGGAGGTGGAGGTCACCCGGACGCACAAGCAGGAAGGCTCAGGCCAGTTTGCACTTCCGGGAGCCCTCTGCTTGCAGGTGGGTGGTGAGGACCCTGCAGTGGGCACAGCGGGGGAGGCAGCAGGGCAGTGTCCCCACGCAGACCCCCGCCACCAGCACCTGGCTGCCCCCAGCCCCACCACCCGGAACCCAGTCCTGAACCCATACCCGTCCCTCAGGGCAAAGGCGAGGGCCACCTGAGCCGGAAGAAGACGGTCACCATCCCCTCGGGCAGCACCCTCGCATTTAGGGCGGCCCAGCTGGTTATTGGCTCTGACTGGGGTGAGCTGGGGTCCAAGTGACTTCTGGGGCCCAGGCTCTATCGCAGGGGCGGGGAGGTCTGGAAGAATCACCGGCTGCCTGGGGGTGCTGGGGACATCTGGTGGCATGACTGTGGGCTGGGGTGGCCGAGAGCCCCTTGTTCAGGCAGGTGGGAGGTTGGGGCACAAAGCAGGGCTGCACAGGGAGCCCAGTGGGCCAGTGGAGAGGCCAGGTGTTCTGCCAACCTGCCTCCCTCATCTCTGCCCCTCCCGGCTTCCAGACATCCTCCTCTTCCCAGATAAGAAGCAAAGGACCTTCCTGTCGCTGCAGGCAGGTGAGGCCCATGCACCTGGGAAGTGGGACAGGCTGATAAGGAGAGCCTGGAACAGCACATCTGGGAGACACACACACACACACACGTGCACGCACACATGCACANGAGGTGCCACAGCCTCCCTGCACGCAGCCCAGAGTCCCTCCCGGCCCTGGTCACAGTACTCCATCAGGCACGGTGTCCTCCCTGGCTCTGGACCCCAGGGCCTGCCCGGAGCTTGCCCAGGGAGGCCTCCGCACCCTCATGTTGCCTGATGTTGCCCCAGACTTCCTGGGGCTCCCTAGGCCTGCCATGGGGGAGGGGGTGCAGGGCCAGCCCCTCCCACCTTCCTTCTGCTGCTTCTCCAGTGGATTCACTTCCTGCCCTTTCAGACTGACCTCTGCCTTCAGGAGCCTAGTGACACCACGACTCACCAGCCCAGTGCCTCTTGTGTAGGCTGTTGCTAAAGAACTGAACCCTGGACTTCCCTGGCCCTCCAGCAGTTAAGATTCCTCACTTCCACTGCAGGGGCACTGGTTCCATGATCCCTGATCAGGTCAGGGAACTAAGATTCCCCATGAACATGCAGCAACAACACCCTTCCATGGTTCATTTAGCCCCAGGTCACTGCCTGAGGCAGGGGCCACAGTGTAGGAAGACACCCCCGTTACCATGGCCACTGCGGCCACCGCACTGCTCCTCGGTGTGGACGGCACCTGCCTCCACCAGTCCACCCACATTGCAGCAAGGCCTTCTAGAAAAATAAACCCGGGGCCAGTCATACCTCAGCTAGAAGCCCACAATAGATTCACCACATACTGAAGAGGCTGCTACACCTACCCTTGGCCTGGAACCTGACCAACTGGAGAGATGGAAGTTAGGGGCCACTAGGAGGCTACACAGCTTTCCAGAAGCTTTGCTGTGGGAACAGGGAGAAGCAGGAGAATGCCCGGTGGGCCCAGCACACACCGTACAGAATACAGGACTGCACATAGGAGCACACACACACAGACCCAGGTACAAGCACATAACACGCAAAACACAGCCATACGAATACACACGCATTCGTGCGTAGACCTACATCATGCACGGATACCCATACTTGTGGACATGTGCATACGTGCTTACGTTACATGCTCACGGGAACACGGACACGCACTCAGCCTCCTGGAGCATCCTGCCACCACCAGCAGGATTCCCTGCTCGTATTGGCAAATGGGGTCCAGCAACTGGGTGGGATGTGGGAGCACCACACAGCTGGGTGGGGACCCACTGCCCCAGAGGCCCTCAGCCAGCAGAGTTCGCTGGCCTGCACTCTAGTCCCCTGATGTGGAGAGAGAAAGGGCCTCAGAGACCCCAGTGAGGCACTGAAGCCACCCTGCTCCCCACCCCACCCCCTCTGATGGACGGTGCCTTCCTGTGTCTACCCAGAGTTCACCCCGGCTCCAAACTTCTGCTTTCACAAGATTGCTTCCTTTCTGTTTGAATCAGCATTTCCACTTATTTGCAGCTGCAGTGTTCCAAAACACACAACCCCTGCACTGGCATCGGGGCTGATGCCAGCAGCTCTACCTGGCGGGGCCCTCATCCAGTCCACTTCAGAGCCCTCATCTGCAGGAGCACGTGGTGCCGGGTGCTGACACGCAGCCACCTCGCGAGTGAGTGTGCACGGTGGAGCCTATGGGCTGAGTCTCGGGCCAGCCAGCCGGCAGGGGCCCTGGCGTGAGCTCCAGAGGGTCAGGAGACCTAGAGGCAGGATGTGGCAGTGGAGAAGCGGGGTGTGGGGCTCCTGGGCGCCTTGCTCCGAACATGATCCACATACGGCCCAGGAAAGAAGGACATCAGGAGCCTGCGCCAGGCCTGGATGTCGTCACTTGGCTTCAGGTTTTCATAGTAACAGCTCTGAATGTTACTGTGGTATGTGAGATATAATCCACAAACCATGCAATTCACCCAGTAAAAGTGTAAAACTCTGGGAGTTTAGCATATCCAGACTCCGGCAACCACCAGCACAACCAATCTGAGAACATTCCCGTCACCCCAAAGACGCTGTGTCACGCCCCCCACCCCTGCCAGCTGTAACTCTGCTTTCTGTCCCTGCAGATCTGCCTGTTCTCATTTCATACGCCTAGATCCTGAGAGCTGTCGTCCCGCGGGCCTGACTTCTTGTCTTGGTGTAATGCTTTGAGGTCCATCTACACTGTGCTGTGTGTCAAAACTTCCTCTGAGTGGCTGAACACCGACCGCTCCATTGTGTGTGTTGACCACGTTTTGTTTGTTCGTGCTTCCATAGGTGGACATTTTCCACAGATGGACATTTTCAGTGCATGCTGGCTGTTAAGAATAACATTGTGAGAGCATTCACGCGCGGGTTTTTGCATGAACATGTTTTCATTTCTCTTGAATGCACACCTAGCCTTGGAATGGAAGAGCCTATAGTAGTTCTCTGTTTAACTTTTTGAGGAACTGCCAGACTGTTTTCCATAGGCGCCTGCACCCTTTTACAAGCCCAGCGCTGTGTGCTGCCAGATTCCCCCAGGTCTTCTCCCACACTTGTTACTCCCCCTTTTATATTACAGTTAACCTATGGGTGTGAGGCAGCCTCTAACCTTGCTTTGATTCACATTTCCCTGACGCTAATGACCTGAGTCTCTTCTTCCGAGCTCACTGGCCATTTGTACACTTTCCCTGAAGAAATGTTTTTTCAGACCCTTTGCCCAGGCCTAGGGTTTTAGGAGAGAAGGATCAAAGAAGCTCGGCGTGGTTGGAGGCTATGGGGAGTGGGGTGAGAGCCTCCCGGCCCCGCCCCTGCAGTCCCACTCCCAGCCGGCCTGCGGGGCGGGCTCACCAGGGGCGTTTCCGGCTCCTCTCAGTGCCTCTGGTTGCCCCGCGGAGGTTTCACTTTTGGGTCTGGGAACCTTCAGGCTGTGTGTGCACTGGGCAACTCCAGGGCAGAGGCTTCCAATCGTGGCCTGCAGGGCAGCCTGGCTTCGACTTAGTGGGCACAGGCGCGCGACAGTCACGGTCACTGGTGAGCTGCCCCCGCCCATGCCCTGCGCCCCTGTGCCTCTCAGGGGGCTGCCTGCCCTGGCTCCTGGGGTCGGTCCTTGCTTCTCCTGGGTGGGGAGGCCAGCACCTCTGGGTGAAGACCAGGTCCTGTCACCTTCCTTGGGCTTCCCCAAGCCCCCCAGGACTCCCCACATCCCAGACCAGTTGGGGAAGCCCCAGGCCTCTGGGAAGGGGGCTCCCTCCGAAGTCTGACTGGTTTGGGCTTAGCTCCAGGCAGGCATCTCCAGGTGCCCCTAGGCCCACTCTGGGATCTCAGGCCAGTGCCAAGGCTTAGAGGCTTCCCGCAGCCCAGACGTCCTGGGTCCTGAGTCAGGCCCGAAATGGCTCCTGACCCCTGAAGACAGACGAGTGACTCACAGAGCTCTGGGCACTGAGGAAGTCCTGGAGGACAGGCCTCGGGGCTGGGGATGCTTGGGCCGGGCCTTGCCTGGGCCTTCACACCAACTGCCCAGGAGGTGATGGCTTCTGCCTGCTCCCTGCTCTCTGAACACCTCGGCCAGGGAGGCAGCTGCTAAGGCACAGAGCCCTGGCCTTGCCCTGCCCTTCCTCAGTGGCTACTTTTCACGAGCAACCCAATGTTGTGCCCGAAGTCCGAGTCCCCAAAACTGAGAGAATAAGACATCCACAGCAATGCAAAAGCAAAAAGGGGTTTTATTGCTAGCTCAAGCTAGGGCTCCCATCTCATCCAGTGCTGTGGAGTCTTGACGAGAGCCCCGAGCCCTAAATTACACCGGTATTTATAGAGTTAAGACAAAGACAGGGAGTTGGTAAGGGTGGATTGGTTGCAAGGGTTTTATGGTATCTACTAACTGGCTAAATTTTCACGCTTCCGGGCTTTCTTAGAGGATTTCCACCCTCTTCCTGATAGGCTGAAACTAGCCCTTTTCTTCCTGGCAATGACTTAGCTCCTCTGCAAGGGAGATTTTGGCCTGCCTTGGCCCCCTGAAGCCTGTTATGGCACCTGTTTGGGTCCTAACACCCAAAGCCTTGCTGAAGTAGCAAAGTGATTGAGGGCTTGGTGGGCGGCCAGGGCTGCCCCCTTCCCGACAAGTGTTGAGTCCCAGGGCTTTCTTGGGCTTCCTGTGGGCACTCTGGTCACAGGATAGATGGTGTGCGTGGCTGGCCCGAGTCCCGTGGAGGGCTGCAAGTGACGTCCAGCCTGGAGGCAATCAGGGCCCCTTGCAGAGATGGACAGTGGGTGACAGGGTGCACTCGGGGGCCAGCATTGCAGGCCTGGCCAGGCAGGACTGCCTCGCAGACACCCGAGCGGCTACCTCTCTGCTCTTCCCCTCCCCTGCCCTTTTCCAGCCCTGAGGGTGGAAGGCCTGACCAGCTGCCCTCCTCAGGAGCATGCCATCGGCCTTTGAGAAGGTGGTCAGGAGCGTGGTCCGGGAGCTGGACCACAAGGAGCTCACCCCCGTGGATAGCCTGCGGAGCTCCGCCAGCTTCCAGCCCTACAGCCTTTTGAGCAGGAAGCCCTTGAGCTCACGGTTCTGGAGACCGCGCTACATGTGTGTCAACTTGTCCATCAGGGACATCCTGGAGCCCGATGCGCCGGAGCCAGGTACCCGACTGGTGCTGAGTCTGAGTCGTGGGTGGGCAGGGGGTGGGCCAGCTGGCTCCCGCTTGGGCCAATGGGCTGTCTCCAGAGGGCAGGCGCTTTCCAAAGGCCCCTCCACCAGGCGGGACAGGCAGCAGCTGGCAGGCGGGTCCTCAGCTGTGCTCTCGCTCCAGCGCTGGAGTGTGGCGGCACCTTCCAGTTCCACGATGCGATGGACGGGCAGCTGCAGGGCAGCATGAAGCTGGCAGCCCCAGGACAGGGCAGGCTCTCAGGCGGGGCCGCAGTGTCTGGCAGCTCCAGCACCTCGATGGACCTGTGCACTCTGAGAGTGGCCCCCAACACCTGGGAAGCCATGCACCATGAGAGGTGAGCCCAGGGCCGCGGGCCCACTGATCCTGGGCAGCTGACCCTGGTCAGGCCCTCAGGGCCACAGCAGTCACAGGGTGTCTGTGCAGGCTGAGGGACGTCTCTGAGTCAGGGGCCGAGCGGGGACCAGTGGCTGGGAAGGAGGTTGCCGAGGTCCTGGGAGCCTGCATCCTGCAGGTCGAGGGGCCAGGGGTCAGACTGAGCCCTGCTGCAGAGAGGCTGGGGTA
Source organism: Cephalophus harveyi (assembly GCA_006410635.1). Taxonomy (NCBI): domain Eukaryota; kingdom Metazoa; phylum Chordata; class Mammalia; order Artiodactyla; family Bovidae; genus Cephalophus; species Cephalophus harveyi. The sequence continues at coordinate 175,971 of SJYT01048726.1, read as the reverse complement.
GAACACACACAGGGACCCTGGTGAGAAGGACAGTTAGCTCAGCACACAGACATGAGATCTGAATCCAGGGAGTGGAGAGAGACAGCAGACAGGAGAGCAGCCAGCCGCAGAGTGGGCCCCTCCAGAGGCCCGCAGGCTTCCTTGTCCCTTCTTCCTGCCCTCCGTCTGCCCACAGGCACTGGAGCACCCGGGGGATGGGGCGATAGGGGTCCCGTGCTGGGGCATCCACATCACCCCATCATGGCTGCAGACACTGAGGTCCAGGGAAGGGAAGGCCATCCCAGGGCAGGGGGAGGGGAGGGCAAGGCTCACCCTGCAAGCTTCCCACTGGCTGACTCACCGCAGGCGCCTGCGGCAGCCTGTGCCCAAAACCCTGCAGCAGCTGCGGAGTCGGGGGGATGACGTGTTTGTAGTGACCGAGGTGCTGCAGACACAGAAGGAGGTGGAGGTCACCCGGACGCACAAGCAGGAAGGCTCAGGCCAGTTTGCACTTCCGGGAGCCCTCTGCTTGCAGGTGGGTGGTGAGGACCCTGCAGTGGGCACAGCGGGGGAGGCAGCAGGGCAGTGTCCCCACGCAGACCCCCGCCACCAGCACCTGGCTGCCCCCAGCCCCACCACCCGGAACCCAGTCCTGAGCCCATACCCGTCCCTCAGGGCAAAGGCGAGGGCCACCTGAGCCGGAAGAAGACGGTCACCATCCCCTCGGGCAGCACCCTCGCATTTAGGGCGGCCCAGCTGGTTATTGGCTCTGACTGGGGTGAGCTGGGGTCCAAGTGACTTCTGGGGCCCAGGCTCTATCGCAGGGGCGGGGAGGTCTGGAAGAATCACCGGCTGCCTGGGGGTGCTGGGGACATCTGGTGGCATGACTGTGGGCTGGGGTGGCCGAGAGCCCCTTGTTCAGGCAGGTGGGAGGTTGGGGCACAAAGCAGGGCTGCACAGGGAGCCCAGTGGGCCAGTGGAGAGGCCAGGTGTTCTGCCAACCTGCCTCCCTCATCTCTGCCCCTCCCGGCTTCCAGACATCCTCCTCTTCCCAGATAAGAAGCAAAGGACCTTCCTGTCGCTGCAGGCAGGTGAGGCCCATGCACCTGGGAAGTGGGACAGGCTGATAAGGAGAGCCTGGAACAGCACATCTGGGAGACACACACACACACACACGTGCACGCACACATGCACACACTAGTGCAAATGCGTACACACACCCAGGCAAACACGCATGCACACTCACACATATACACACACGCGACATGCACATTTGTGTGTACAAATGCACATACTCGCACATATACACACATGTAATACACGTGCACACACGCACACTCGCGTACATGCACACTTGCATAAACACATACACACACACGAGTAGCATGGTGACAGGCTGGCGCCAGGCGGGTTTGGCCTTGCTCCTTGCCCCAGGCTGCCAGGACTGGGATGACAAGCTGTGAGGGCCTAGAGGAGGCCTCAGCCCTCTCTGGCTTGGGCCCCTGCCCCCAGCACTGACCAGCCCCGCCTTGCCCAGGCCGCAGGCCCTCCAGCAGTGCAGACGGACATCCACGTTCGTGCTTCAGCTTTGCCTCCATAGGGGCCCTCTCTGACTACTTCCAGTTCCAGTCGGGTCAGTACCTTCTGGGCCACCCTGGGGCCCCTGCTCCCCTTTTGCCCCCAGCATCTGCCCTCCCTTACCAGGGCTCCCTGGGGCCACATGGGCACCTGGGCAATTGCAGACCTGTCCCCACAGATGGGTCCACGGAGCACTGGCTGGTGACCACTGACGACTTCCAGGGCCTCCGGTCAGAGGTGAAGGCCTGGGCCGTGGGCCTGGAGGGCTTGTCCAAGGGGCCGTGTGGGCGGCTGCTGGGTGGCCTGGGGCAGGTGCTACGGGACGAGCTGGCTCTGCAAGCCCTGGAGGAGTCGGTGAGTGAGCTGGGCTGTGCATGCGGGGTGGTGGGGGTGGGGTAGCACGAGAGCTGAGTGGGGCGGTGGAGCAGGTGCCTGCCCGCCCTGCTCACCCCCACTCCCCCAGGCGCCCCCACCTAGAGCAGGGCCTGCCCGCCCTGCTCACCCCCTGGGCCTGCCCGCCCTGATCACCCCAGTCTCCCGGATGCCCCCACCTGGAGCAGGTGCCTGCCCGCCCTGCTCACCCCTGCTCCCCCGGGCGCCCCCACCTGGAGCAGGTGCCTGCCCGCCCTGCTCAGCCCCAGTCCCCCAGGCACCCCCACCTGGAGCAGGGCCTGCCCGCCCTGCTCACCCCCGCTCCCCCGGGCACCCCCACCTGGAGCAGGGCCTCCCCGCCCTGATCACCCCAGTCCCCCAGGCGCCCGCACCTGGAGCTGGGCCTGTCCCGCCCTGCTCACCCCAACTCCCCCGGGGTGCCTCCAGCTGGAGCAGGGCCTGTGTGGCGGGCAGGTGGAGCCTCGGGACGGCCCAGTGGGCGCCATCCTTGAATCCCTGGTGTTGCCCTCTGGACAGCTGGAAATGGAGCTCGCAGGCCCCATATTCTACCTGCTGCAAGCGCTAGCAGGTAAGGGGCTTGGGGCGGGGCAGGGAAAAGGCAGGGATGCAAGCTCCTCTGGCTGGCCCCTGGAAACCCTTTCACCCGGGGTCTCTCCGCAGCGCTGAGCGAAGCCCAGCACGTGCTGCTGGCTGAGGTGCTGGAGACGGGGGCCCTGTCAGGGACATTTTGGCTGGTGAGAAGGCCTGGGTGTAGGGGAGGGATGGGCCAGTGTGCGGTCTGGTGCCCCGCGATGGGGTGGCGTGGGCGGATGCCCGGTGCCGGGCCCTCTGACTGCCCCCACTCTGTCTGCCAGGTGGAGCGCCTTGTGGAGCAGAGCAGCCCGTGGCAGGAGCACCGGGCTGTGTCCCTGCCGCCAGAGCACCTGGGTGACAGCTGGGGTTCAGAGGCACCCGCCTGGGCTCTGCTGGAAGTGTGTGGCTTGGAGCCCCAGGTGGGCACCCCCCAGGTGTGCTGGGAGCCTGGGGCCCGTGGCTGCATGTGCGCGCTTTATGCCTGCCTGGCACTGCTGCTCAGGCTGAGCTGGCTTTGCTAGTCTGCGGCCCGCCCACCACGGGCACAGCTAGCGCCCACCGGCTGCCAGGAGCCACACCCAACCGTGTGGGCGGCTCTGCACAAGACCTAGGGGGTGGGGACAGCCAATAAATGTAACAGATGACAAACACAGGAAAAATGACGCATGAGCTTTTGAGGAGCCCTCTATCAGGGGTCGGGGGCCCAGTGGGGGTTGCTCACACAGGACAGGGAGGGACCTGAGGGCCAGGAGCAGGCACCAGGGGCCTTCCCTGTGCTGGACCCGGCCACTCCGGAGCGACCGGCCACATGGCCAGGCTCCTCCCTGCCCCTGCCCCCCCCAACAGCAGGCTGGCCTGGAAAGAACGGGGCATGGCGATGCCAATCCCCGGGACTGTTCTCTGTCTACCTCAGGGAGTCTGAGAGCATTCTGACATTCTGATGCAGGCAGCGGGCCGCCCTCCCTCTGCAGAGCTGCAGAGGGGCAAGAACAGGGCGCTAACAGACAGAGAACTCTGCACTCCTGGGGCTGGGGGCCTGGGGGAAATGACCCGAACCAGAGAAACTGGGCTTTGGGGTGTGTCTCATCCAAATTCATTCACTCAAAGGTAAGAGTCTGTCAAGAGGAGGGGAAACCTCCCGGCCCTGAGCCGTGGTCCCTGGGCCTCGCCAGGCACAGAGAGGGGGTGACTGACTCAGCCAGACAGTTACTCTCACCTTGGAGTTGTCACAGCCAGGAGAAACTTGCCTCTCCCTACGGGAGCCGGTCTGCACTCCTCCACTTGGTGGAAGGCAAGGGAAGCCATGTTCCCTTCCTGTCCGGCTCGCCGCGGCCCTGCAGCCCCAGGATTGGCTAAACAGAAGGAATGGAGAATCCCTGGTGGTCCGTTGGTTAAGGACTCGGCACTTCTGCCACTGGGGCCCGGGATTGATTCCTGGTTGGGGAACAAAGATCCCACAAGCAACATGGCCAAAAAAAATAAAAATAAAGAGAAGAGGTGGTTGGCCCAGCTGTGGCCAACCTGAGAAAACTCAGGATTGAGGTTGACGGTAAAATTAATATTAAAAGAGTGCTCCCTAAACATCCCAGATCCCATTACAGAAATGCCTAGCAATTGTCCCCTCACCCAGGGCAAGGGAGAAGTTGGACACCTCCCAGGCCTGTTTGTGTTCCCCAGAGCCCAAGCTCCTCCTTTGGGAACCTTGCTAGGACACTGAAAGTCACCACCAAGGCAAACGAGACTGGACCAGCACAGGTCTTAGAAAGCAGCAAGTGAGTGGGCCCACCGGCGCTTCTTCTGGCGCCCCGAGACACTCCCCACAGGATCAGGTGGTGAACGGCCTGCTGAGCCCCACACAGGCGCCCTTTGGAGGGTCTCACTGTTGGCCCTCAGGCTCCAGGGTCGCCAGTGCCCGGAGGTCTCCAGTGACAGCTCATTTGAGAGCATCTAAGCATCAAGATCAAGGCGTGGCAGGGGGACCTCTGTGTAAAGCAGCGTACCCCAACCCTAGACCCTGGGGGGAGGTGAGCGCTCTGTGGGCGGCTCTGCTGGGCCTGGTCACCTGGACGCCCACCAACCAACAGCGCTCACCCAGGAGCAGGGCTACGGTGTCGCCGCCCCGACTGGAGCCTCCCTGGGGACCGCAGCAGAGAAATCTGAGAAGTGTCCCACTCCCAGGACAAATCGGCAAGCAGGGTGTCTGGCGGGGGCTCAGCTACAGGGCAAGGGACGCCCTCACGGCGGGGTGGGGGGCAGGCTCACTCCAGATGGCCTGCGGAGTGGAGGGGAGTGGGCTCCCAAGCCAGAGAGGCCAAGGCCCTGCGGGGAGGCATGGAAGAGGCAGGGCGCTGCCTGCCGAGCCCCTCATGAGGCTGGACCCCGCTTTCCAGTGAGCCTTGCTGGGGGCTTTTCCCCTCACCTGTGCAGCCACACCCTGTGGTTGGACAGGCTCGTGCCTGGTGGGGGCAGTGGGCCTCAGACATTGCCCCAGCTTCTGGCTCCAGGCTGCAAGACCCTGAGGGGCCTGACCATCAGGCGATTGAGGGAGGTCTTCCCGCCACCTTGCCGGCAGCAGTGGAGGGGCCGCAAGACTGGGACCTGGCGCCTCCCTGATGGGGTCGGGCTGGAGACCCCCGAGGACATTCTCACCAGCCTCCCTTCCTTCTGCCTCCCGGTCTCTGACGGCCTCCTGGACTCCCCAGTGTGTCCCCAGATATTTCTTGTAGTTTAATCCAATTTTGGCATTCATCTTGGAGAATTGTGAATTAATACACCAAACTATGCCCCTGGCTTCTCACGGGCGAGTGCCCTTGGCCGGGGCCTCCCCTGCTCTCAGAGTGACCAACGAGGAGACCCCGGCCTCTCCCCACTAAGCTCTGACTGCTCAGGGCCTGTGTGGGCAGCACAGCTTCTCAGTCAGGGCAAAGCCTGCCTGACTCTGCCCAGGGCTGGCCCAACCCCCAGCCACATGCTCAGTTCAGTTCAGTTCAGTTGCTCAGTCGTGTCTGACTCTTTACAACTCCATGGACTGCAGCACGCCAGGCCTCCCTGTCCATCACCAATTCCCAGAGCTTACTCAAACTCATGTCCATTGAGTTGGTGATGCCATCTAACCATCTCATCCTCTGTCATCCCCCTCTCCTCCCACCTTGAATCTTTCCCAGCATCAGGGTCTTTTTGCATCAGGTAGCCAAAGTATTGGAGTTTCAGCTTCAACATCAGTCCTTCCAGTGAATATTCAGGACTGATTTCCTTTAGGATGGACTGGTTGGATCTCCTTGCAACCCATGGGACTCTCAAGAGTGTTCTCCAATACTACAATTCAAAAGCATCGATTCTTTGGCGCTCGGTTTTCTTTATAGTCCAACTCTCATATCCATACATGACTACTGGAAAAACCACAGCTTTAACTAGATGGACCTTTGTTGGCAGCCACATGCTGCCTTCCTTGTAATCTTAGCCCAAGCCTGATCTTGGACCAGGCACAGCTCATCAGAGCCCAGCCTTGGCCCAGACAGACACCAAACCCCTAGGATCTGTGTTTTTATTTTGGCTGCACGGTGCAGCATGTGGGATCTTAGTTCCCTAACCAGGGATCGAACCTGTGCTCCCTGCATTGGGAGTGCAGAGGCTTAGCTGCTGGACCACCAGGGACGTCCGGCTATATCTTTATTTCAAATGCTTTCCATTGGGATGGGCAGGACCAACCCCAGCCTCCAAGAGGCTATGTGAGTGGAGGCCTCCTCCTCTGAGGAGGCAGCTTTGGGGACCCTGAAAGGGCAAGAGGACACCTCAGGGTGGGCATTCCAGGTGGCAGAAGCCACTCGTCCCGGATCTGGAGAGCCTGGGTCACTGCTTTGGAACAGTCCTGAGGGACCTCTTCCCTCACCCGGCCCTGAGCAGGTGCTGGGATGCGGGTGTGACAGCTCAGCCTGGTGAGGGGCAGATACTGGCACCCAACACCTGAGCCCTCAGGTATCATCTCAGACCTGTGGTGTCCAGTGGGAAGTCGGGGGCCGCATCCAGAGAAGACCCCAGGGGTCTGAGACAGTGAGGTAGAGGGGAGGGGCAGGAATGGGGCCAGGCTGCTGGGCAGTGGGTGTGGACAGGAGGCCAGACGGATGCTTCTTGAGCAGGGAGGGTGTGGCCGGAAACCTCAGAAACTCCCAGCCAGCACGTGGCAGGCAGAGGCAGCCTTTCACGGGGATGGCTCCCAGGGCGGCACCCACTTCCGTGTCCCCACCCGGCCTGGGCCCAGAAGGCCAGGTGCCATCCAGGCAGGACACATGCCAAGGGGCTGGGAGAGGCACAGGCCTGCTGAGGAACAGATGGACCGAGAGGTGGACGAGGCGAAAAGCTGAGGGTGAAAGTGCTGCGTCAGAAACTCGTGGTCCATCTAGTCACAGAGCTGTCGGGGTGGGGGATCTTTGTGTGCAGCAGACCGTGCAGAGCCCTGCCGGGGTGGGGGACAGGCACTGGTGCCCAGCACTATGCCCAGTGTGCCTCTCAAGGCGGACCTCTTCTGCAGATCTGCCCCCTAGCCAAGACAGGCCACAGAGCAGGGAGCCCGAGTCAGCACCGTGGCCCCCATTGGAGGGCCGGCCGGTTAGCTCAGCCTGGACCTGAAAAGCCCCAGCGGCCGGGGAGGCTGCGGTGCTGGAACGGGCTGTCGGCGTAGACGGGCGGGGGCCGGGCCGGCTGGGGGCTCAGGCCTCCCTGTCCATCACCAATTCCCAGAGCTTACTCAAACTCATGTCCATTGAGTTGGTGATGCCATCTAACCATCTCATCCTCTGTCATCCCCCTCTCCTCCCACCTTGAATCTTTCCCAGCATCAGGGTCTTTTTGCATCAGGTAGCCAAAGTATTGGAGTTTCAGCTTCAACATCAGTCCTTCCAGTGAATATTCAGGACTGATTTCCTTTAGGATGGACTGGTTGGATCTCCTTGCAACCCATGGGACTCTCAAGAGTGTTCTCCAATACTACAATTCAAAAGCATCGATTCTTTGGCGCTCGGTTTTCTTTATAGTCCAACTCTCATATCCATACATGACTACTGGAAAAACCACAGCTTTAACTAGATGGACCTTTGTTGGCAGCCACATGCTGCCTTCCTTGTAATCTTAGCCCAAGCCTGATCTTGGACCAGGCACAGCTCATCAGAGCCCAGCCTTGGCCCAGACAGACACCAAACCCCTAGGATCTGTGTTTTTATTTTGGCTGCACGGTGCAGCATGTGGGATCTTAGTTCCCTAACCAGGGATCGAACCTGTGCTCCCTGCATTGGGAGTGCAGAGGCTTAGCTGCTGGACCACCAGGGACGTCCGGCTATATCTTTATTTCAAATGCTTTCCATTGGGATGGGCAGGACCAACCCCAGCCTCCAAGAGGCTATGTGAGTGGAGGCCTCCTCCTCTGAGGAGGCAGCTTTGGGGACCCTGAAAGGGCAAGAGGACACCTCAGGGTGGGCATTCCAGGTGGCAGAAGCCACTCGTCCCGGATCTGGAGAGCCTGGGTCACTGCTTTGGAACAGTCCTGAGGGACCTCTTCCCTCACCCGGCCCTGAGCAGGTGCTGGGATGCGGGTGTGACAGCTCAGCCTGGTGAGGGGCAGATACTGGCACCCAACACCTGAGCCCTCAGGTATCATCTCAGACCTGTGGTGTCCAGTGGGAAGTCGGGGGCCGCATCCAGAGAAGACCCCAGGGGTCTGAGACAGTGAGGTAGAGGGGAGGGGCAGGAATGGGGCCAGGCTGCTGGGCAGTGGGTGTGGACAGGAGGCCAGACGGATGCTTCTTGAGCAGGGAGGGTGTGGCCGGAAACCTCAGAAACTCCCAGCCAGCACGTGGCAGGCAGAGGCAGCCTTTCACGGGGATGGCTCCCAGGGCGGCACCCACTTCCGTGTCCCCACCCGGCCTGGGCCCAGAAGGCCAGGTGCCATCCAGGCAGGACACATGCCAAGGGGCTGGGAGAGGCACAGGCCTGCTGAGGAACAGATGGACCGAGAGGTGGACGAGGCGAAAAGCTGAGGGTGAAAGTGCTGCGTCAGAAACTCGTGGTCCATCTAGTCACAGAGCTGTCGGGGTGGGGGATCTTTGTGTGCAGCAGACCGTGCAGAGCCCTGCCGGGGTGGGGGACAGGCACTGGTGCCCAGCACTATGCCCAGTGTGCCTCTCAAGGCGGACCTCTTCTGCAGATCTGCCCCCTAGCCAAGACAGGCCACAGAGCAGGGAGCCCGAGTCAGCACCGTGGCCCCCATTGGAGGGCCGGCCGGTTAGCTCAGCCTGGACCTGAAAAGCCCCAGCGGCCGGGGAGGCTGCGGTGCTGGAACGGGCTGTCGGCGTAGACGGGCGGGGGCCGGGCCGGCTGGGGGCGGGACCGGCCGGGGCGGGGGAGGTGCAGGAGGCTCCAGCCGCAGGGCTGGGGCTGCGCGCGGGCCAGCAGCACCACCTGCTGGCCAGACACGTGTGCTGCCGCCGCCACAGCGGGCTCAGGGTCGCTCCGCAGCCGCCCCAAGTCTGCGGGGACAGGGCGGTTCATGCGGCGGGGCGGGGGTGGCTCGCGGGCTGTCCCCCATTCATCCCGTTCCCCCACCCATCCACTCCTATCCACTCTGCCCTGGCAGCCACCACCTCTCTGGAACCCTGCAGAACCCTAGGAGGCGAGTTGGGCTCACCCTGGAACAGAGAGTCCAGCAGGTCCTGGTTGACGTGGCTGGGACTGGAGTGATGGACCAGAAAGCCTGGACCAAAGCGAAGCCCTGAGTGCTGGCCCCGTGCCCACAGCAGTGAGGGGCTGGCCCAGCGCCCAGAGCCCTGGGTGCAGGGAGCAGTGTGACGCCAGGCCTGCCTCACCTGTGAGCAGGACGGCTGCCCGGCGCAGGGGGCCCTGAGGGCTCCGCAGGTAGCCCTGGGTCTGGCTCAGGAAACTGGGCACATGACTCGGGTACCACTGGACCTGGGGACAGAAGGGCTCATGGGGCAGGTGGGCTAGTTCTGCGTGGAGTGGAGGCCTCAGAGGTGAGGCCAGGCTTCAACATGCTACCACCTTGACGGGAAGGGTGAGGGGTCTCAGTCTGGGGGGGAGTGGCCCTGGTGTATACTGGACCAAGTGGGCAGCTGACCGCACCCCGTCATTCTCACCGTCCCCCCAACTGACCAGGCGGTGGCAGATGCGGCTTAGGGCCTCAGGGCTGTCGTAGTGGGCCACCGTGACCATCTCCTCCAGCAGGCCCCAATGCAGGGCCTGGTCACAGCGGGCCAGGGTCCATTCTGAGCTCTGGAACGGGTAGGGAGCGAGGTTAGAGGTCTGAAAGGAAAGTGGCAAGAAAGGACCTGGGAGGCAGGAGGTGGCCAGGGTGAGGGGTGGAGGAGTCCTGCTTGCCCAAGCCTCCTGCGGTCTTCGGGGAAGTCCCTGACCTGCGCTCTCTGGAGAGGCGTTCTGTGTTGGGGAAGGGTGGAGTGGTCAGGACAGTGTCGGGGGCTGACCTCAGCGGTATCTGGGCTGGGGTCGTGCAGGCGCAACAGCAGCGGAACGAGACTCTGCAGCACCAGCTTCCGCAGGGGGCGGAGGAGCCCCACCCGGAGCCCGCCCCGGCCGCGCCGCACCAGCGTCCCGAGCAGCCCGACTGCGGAGGCGCGGACCGAGTCCCGGGCCTGCACAGGAGGGCGCGATTAGAAGCCTGCAGGGAGAGGGCGTCCGGAGGGCTGCAGTCTGCGGGAGTGCCCTGGGGACCCCAGCGGGGCCTGGTGGGGGAATAGTGGGAGGCCCCTCGCCCAGCCCGCCCCGCCCCGCCCCGCCTCTCCCTCACCTTCCCGTGGTTCAGCGCCAAGTGGCCGAGGCCCAGCAGGCCCAGCCAGCGCACGGTGGGCTCAGGGTCGCCCTGCCAGGCGCGGAGCCGCTCCAGGATCACCTCCTCCCGCAGGAGCCGCGCGGTGGGCCGGCTCTGCAACAGCTGGGCGGTGGACACTGGGTCAGTGCGCTGGCTTTCTGCGCAGGCCAGAGCCGCTTAGGGGCCAAGCTCACTGTCACCCCTCCCCACTCGTCCTGGAAGCGGGCTCACCCCGGTGAAGAAGGCCATGGCCGTCAGACGCTGTGCGTCGTCTGTGCTGCGCAGCCGCGGCAGCAAGTCAGCGAACAGGCCTCGCAGGTGGTGGTCGGCGTGGGCCACCAGGGCACTGGGACCGGGCCAAAGGGAAGCGCTCTCTCAAGAAACCGCACCCCCCACCACCACCCCCATGCCCCTGCTTCTCCCACACCTGCTCACCCCGGTGAAGAAGGCCATGGCCGTCAGACGCTGTGCGTCGTCTGTGCTGCGCAGCCGCGGCAGCAAGTCAGCGAACAGGCCTCGCAGGTGGTGGTCGGCGTGGGCCACCAGGGCACTGGGACCGGGCCAAAGGGAAGCGCTCTCTCAAGAAACCGCACCCCCCACCACCACCCCCATGCCCCTGCTTCTCCCACACCCCCGCCCCGCACCTGGCCAGCAGCAGGACACCCTCCAGGTGGGTGCGGGCTCCCACCAGTCTCCTCCAGCCTCCAGCCTGCTCCATGCACGTTACCACCATGCGGCCTCCATCCCCAGTGAGCAGGGCCTTCAGGGCCTCCAAGGTGCAGCTGGAGGCGGGGGCAGTGGCGAGTGGGCAGTGAGGGCCAGGAGGGCACTGGGCCAGCCCTCACACCCTGGTGTGCACCCCCTCACCTGGCATGACTGTGCGGTGGCCCTCGGTGAGATGGGGCCCAAACCTTGGGTGTGTCGGGGGGGTGTGCGTCCCATGCCAGCTCGTGGAGCTGAGTGACCAGCACCAGGAGAAGGTGCGGGTAGAAGCCTCGGGTGGCACCCACGCAGCCGGACACAGCCAGCATCTCCCCAAGGGCGCGAGTGGCCTGTGGAACCAGGGGCTCATTCAGGCTCAGACATGGCAGACAGGGAGAGGACAAGGCCTCCACACTCAAAGGACGTTATGGATGGGTGTGACTAGGGTGAGCGCCTGCTGCCCCCAAGCCCCTGTAACCAGACTCTCCTGGCCTCTTGGGCCAGGGCTGGGGTGTCCCCTGGCAAGCTGGACAGAGCCACCTACCGCCAGCGCCTCCAGCTGGGATCTGGCTGAGCCCTTTAGCGCCCAAAGCAACTGCACCAGCACCTGTCCGTTCACACGCTGGTTCCGGCTCAGGCTTTGCCAGAGCTCAGCGGCTGCCCTGGGGGCATGGGGCGTGTGAGACAGGGTCGGGGGCTGGGGTGAGGAGAGCCCCCAAGTCGGGGAGGCAGCCACTAGGACCCCAGCAGGAGGAGGGAGGGTTAACTGCCCCCCACCCCACCCTGGCAATCCCTGAGGAACAAGATGAGTGGCATCTGTGCAGACCACATGGGACCCCAACGGGCCAGCAACAAGCCTGGCATCATGAACAGTCACCATGGGGAATAAAAGCAGAGATAACGTCCCCTGGGGGCAGACTAACCAGAGCCAGGGGCATTGGGGGTGCAGAAGCCACCCGGCTTGCTCAGGCGAGCACCCCCAGACGGGGAGAGAGAAAGCCAGGCTGCAGCCGGGAGCCAGCAGAGGACCCGAGGTGGGAGGGGCAGCGGGAGGACGAGAGGGAGGAGGGGAGGGGGAAGGCTCCCTCCTCTGTCTGCCCTGGGCCAGACTCCAGACCAAGCTGGAAGGGGGAAGGAAGCCGTGTGGGGCCCCAACGCGCGACGCACGCCTGGTGGGGCGGGGCAAGTTACCGGTCCGGGGCCGGTGAGAAGCGCAGCAGTGCGAACACCACGTCCCGGGAGTGCTCCAGGGCCAGCACGCTCAACACCCGCAGCGCCGCCCGCCGGGGCCGCCCCTCTGCCAGGTGGGGCACCTGCGCCAGCAGCCCCCGCACGAGCCCATGCACCTGGCGTGGGGGGCGGCGGGCGGCGGTCAGGGCTCTGTGAGCACTGCCCCCGCCAAGCAGGCACACCTCACCCCCTCCCAGCCTTGGAGGGGCCCGGCCGGGGTGGGGCCCGTGGGGAGGCGTTGGGGGCTCACCTGGTTCTCCAGCCTGTGTCCCCGCGCCTCCAGGGCTGAGGAGAGGGTGAGCACTGTCGCCTGGGTTCCCACAAAGCCAGCCTCTTCCAGGCAGGCTGCGGTGTACATGGCCAGGTCTGCGAGGGCCCCCTCCTCCCAGGAGCTCCGGGGAGTCTGGGGGTGGGGGGGTCATGTGGAGCCGCCTTGCCTCTCTCACGCTCTTCCTCCCTCCACAGAGCCTTTCTGCCGTCTCCCAGCCCCCTCCCTCGTTACCTCCCCTGCCCCCCAGGCAGCCCTCCTGCTTACCAGCTGGGGCCCCTCGGGGGCTGGCTCCTGGGGAGGGGGCGGGGAGAGGGGCTCACCACCAGCCTTGGGGGTGGTGGTTGCCCTCCCGGGCTCTGCCACTGCAGGTTCAGGTTCAGGCTGGGGCTGAGGGCCTGGAGCAGGGGGTCCCGTGGGCTGTCCCCGGCTGGCCCGGATCCCTTCAGCCAGGGCTGTCAGGGTCAGGGCCCCCACGGGGGCCCCACGGGCCGGGCCCCACATGCCTCCAGCCATGGCCGTGGCACACGCCAAGCTTGTAGCACCTGTCGCTGGTTCTCCCAGGAAGTCGTGCCCAGGCCTGACCTAGAAGCAGGCCCCAGGCAGGCGGGACCAGGTGTGGTGGCATGTGTGTGTGTGTGTGTAGGGTGGAGGTGGGGAGCCAAACAGGGGTGTATCCAGGTGTGGTACCCGCCAGGGGCTTTGGGAGGGCCCTCCTGCCCAGGCTGCCTGCAGCCTGTCTGGGGTCCAGTTCTGCCCACCGGGCCCTAGGAAAGGGCCAAGCAAGGTCCCTGGGGGACAGAGGATCTGCCGGGGCAGGGAGTACAAGGGGATGGTGGCAGGGAGGCGAGCCCTTGACCTGACCACCAACCTTGCTGGGCAGGGAATCCCAGCAAGCATGCACAGCTCTTGAGGGTCTGGCCCAGCCCTGAGCTGAGACCTCGCCTGACTCAGCCCTGAAAGGCAGTCGAGTCCCGTGCTGGGCCTGGGGCTGGGGCTGGGCTGTCCCCTCCGTGTTCCCACCTGACCGGACCTCCGGGAAGGGGACAGTCAGAGAGCTGCCGCCCCCTCTGAACTCAGAGCAGCCCTGGGGGTGGGCCAGCAGAAGAGGAGCTGCCCAGTGCCTCTGGTGCCCTCACAGGTAACTAACGTCACTGGATGGGTCACTGGGGGAGGGTCTGGGTCCTGGCACCAGAGTGTAAAGCTCAGAAGTGGTGACATGAGGGGGACTTGGGCCTGGGTGTGTTCTGTTGTGTGCATGCTGGCAGGGGTGTGTGTATCTCTCCAAGCCCCCCTCTCCCCAGGAGGCCTGACCAGGCCTGTGTCCCAAATCCCCACTGTCATCCTTACCCAGCAACGTAGTGGCCACTGCCCAACCTGGGCTGGGGGAGCCAGAAGAGCTGGCTCTGCCAAATACCTGAGCAGGCGGGAGAGCCCGGGGGCCGTCCCCTGGACAGTCAGCATTCCCCCACGCCCTTGCTGGTTCCTTGAGCTGCCCACCGCCTGGACAAGAGACCGAGGCCTTGACCCCCGTGTCCTGCAGAGCCTCAACCCTCTCTCCTGGAGTGGAAGCAGGTGGAGACCTGACAAGCCTGCTGCACAGAGGCGGGGCAGCCAGGACTTGGCCGGGTGCCCAGGGCAGGCCTCTGCTCCCTAACTTCCTCCCTGGCTCTGGTCAGGCAGGCCCCACCGCTCCAAGCCTTTCCTGGCACTTCGGGGGCAGCAGCTGGGTCCCCACGACCAAGGCCTGGTCCACACTGTGACACGCCAGAGCCAAGAGGGAGCCGGATGGGCGGAGCCCAGGGGCACCAGGCCCGTGGAGCCTGCCAGCAGCAGCAGCAGGGGACACTCAGGCCTCCCCTTGGGGAGGTGGAGGTATCCCAGCGAGCCTTCCCAGGGGGAATCCCAGAGCCCCTCCAGCTGGCGCTTCAACCCCACCCTGTGGCTCCCTCCTCCAGCCTCATGGAGAGGTCTCCCAGCCACTCCCCCAGCTCTTAGTTGGGCACAAAGACTGCCCCCCCCCCGTTCCCTATACCCCTGCCCTGCCCTGATCTTCCCCTAGAGTCCAGCTCCTCAAGCCTTGGACACCCTCCCAGAAGCCTTAGCTGACTTCAGGCATCAGCATAGGGCTGCGTCCTGAACCCTGGCCAGCCTGGGGTCTCCCCTGGGAGCATAAACCCTCTCACTAATTCCTGACTCCAGTCCACCCCAGGAAGCCCTGAGGGTCCAGCAAGTGGCAGGCTGGATGAAGAAATGACACATGACAAGTGGAGTCAGTGAATGACTCATGTTAATTTCAGGCATCTCCCAGCACAGGTTGTCAGAGGGCTCCTCTGGCACTCAGTCTGTCCACCAGGGCCTGGAGCTTCTCAGACAGCGCGACCTGCAGCGGGGAGACGTGGGGGTGATGGGGCCATGGGGGCAGACAGCATGGTCCTCGGTCAGCTTCATCAGCGGCTGGCAGGGTTGAAGGCGTGGCCTCGCACTCACCTGGTACAGTGCCGGCTGCTCCAGCCGCCTGTGGGCGGGGCTCAGACGGTGCAGGGACTGCTGGGCAAAAGCTCTGGATTCAGCCAGAGATGGGAGTGGCTCACACAGCTGAGAAGAGGCTCAAGGTCAGATGTCAGAGCTTGGTCTGGGTTGAAGGTGCAGACTCAGGGGGTAGGTAGGGGTGGTCACCTGTCCCTGCTGAACCCAGAGTTGCAGCAGCGGCTCCACGTGGGCCGGCCTCACAGTACGGGACTCCCGGGCCCCTCGAGGCCAGACTCTCAGCTCCTGGCCAGCCTGAGGAGGTGGCTCCTCTGCCAACTGCAGCACATCTAACAGCAGAGACCCTGTGTGTGTGTGCACGTGAGGGGCGCCAGGAATAACGTGAGGGGCCTGGGGCTTGGAACTGAACTGAGGAGGGTGGAGAGGCCTCACCATCAGAGCCCAGGAGCCGGAAGGCAGCCTTGCTCCCAGGCAATGTCTGCTTCTCGGGGTCCTCGGTCAGCTTCATCCGCGGCTGGCCTCCCACAGACACCAGCTGTGGGGACAGGGTGCTGGGCTAGCTGGACCTTCTTCCCGGACCCCTGGTCCACCCCCAGCCCACTTGCACTGTGCCCCACCTTGTAGACACAGCCCAGGGAAGGCTGGCGAGGGCAGGTGACCACGCTAGTGCCAATGCCAATGACGTTCACCTCACTGCCCTGGAAGGTGAGTGGGTGGGCACTGAGCTCGGCCAGCACATGCAGGCCCAGGGCCCCCACGCCACCCTCTGGCCTGCCGCTGCCCTGCCCACCTTCTGGGCCAGCCGGGCCAGTTCCTCCTCGTCAATGTTGTTGCTGACAGCAATGGGGACCGACTGCAGCCAGGGCACCCCGAACCTGTGGCGGGGCAGCTCCTTGGATGTTCCCGACTCCCATGGCTCCCCCTCACCCGTCCAGCCGCCCTCTACCACCTGCTGGTCTGGCTCAAGCCTTCGTGCCTACAGGCCCCTGAGTGAGCCCAGCACAGCCTCCTCGCCCGCTGCAGCATTGCTACTTGGGTAGCATCAGAGAGCCTCCCTCCTGCTTCCCCTCTCAATATCCCTGAGCTGGAGGGGGTCTCTCAGCAGACAAAGCCCCTCCCAGGGACTCACTGGGCTGCAGCTGTCCGGAAGACCCCGCGGATCTCCCGAGCCTGCTGAAGCAGGTCGCCACTGTCCAGCCTCACGCCCACTGCCTGGTAGCCCAGCTCCTGAAGGGCCAGGGCTACAGCCAGGAAGTTGGGGAGCCCGCTCCTGGGGACGGGGACAGGAGGGTCAGCATGGGGGATCTGCAGCTTCTCTGCTGAGACCGTCCCGGGGGATGGCCGGGCCTCACCTCCGCACACTGTAGGTGTCCAGCAGGCCCTGGAAGGCCCGGGGAAAGGCCAGGGCATAGGCCACAAAGGCTGCCCGCTCTCCCCGGTGCGGCTCTTGCACACCCAGCCCCAGGTGGCCACACACACGCTCCAGCCACGTCTCCACACTGGCAGCCAGATCCACCTGGGAGCCGTGACCAGCCGCTGGAGCCAACATCTAAGGAGAGGGGTAAAGGACGGAAGACCCGGAGCGTAGTGGGGGGGGGGTGGCTGGCTCGCACCAGTAGACAGTCTGAGCACCCGTCTGCCAGTGCCACACTGAGACACCAGCCCAGCGTGGCTTGGCTGGGCCAGGCGTGCTGCCTGCCTGAGGGCTGAGCAGGGACTGGCGTCTCCTTCTTGGGGAAGGGATCGCCCTGGGGGTCTGCCCTCTGGAATGCAGCTAGGGGGACAGGGGTACTGACCGGGTCAGGGGGCACCTCGCTGCCTGAAAAGGAAGTGACAAAGGAGTGCGCCAGGGTCCCAGCCACCGGCACGCCCCGCAGCTGTCCTGCGAGCACGTTGCTACTGGCATCGAAGCCTGGATCAGGGTAAAGTTGGGGGACTTCAGACATTGAAGGGGGCAGGTCTCGGGGCTAGACTCCTCCTCCCTTCCGTCTCCTTGCCCTCACCGCCCAGGTAGCTGTAGGTAGAAGCAGTAAGACCCCCGTCGGGGCCCTGAGCACGCCGAAGCCCCATCTCCAGCAGCCGCTTGTCGGGCCCTGCGATCAGGCGAAGGCGAGCGGCATTTGTGGCGATGAGGCTGTAGGAGCAGGGGAGTAGGGGACCGGAGTGACGGCCAGGAAGCTACTCGGCCCGGCCTCTCTCTCTCTCGAGACTCTGCGCAGTGGGAGCGGGTGCGGACCCGCGCTCCAGCCCCACCCCGCCCCCACGGGGCCACGCCCCTCCCACTCGCAGGATCCGGCCTTCCCACCCCCGGCCCCACCTGGCGTAGCTGACCAGGCAGAGGAGCGGCGTCTCCAGCAGCTGCACCACCAGCAGCGGCCCGGACACCTGCAGTAGCGGCACCTACGGGGCGGACTGTTACTCGGTGCCGCCCTGCCCCGTTCGCCGCCCCCCGCAACCGCATCCCACCCCCCGCACTCACGCCGGGGAAGGCGAGGGAGCCCTCGGGCAGCGCCCGCACCGTCACACCAGAGCAGTCGAGGGCACGAAGGTGCTCAAAGAACGCGGGGTCTGTGTCTGGGGGCAGCGCCGAAGCCAGGAACTGCACGTCTGGGGGCGACAGAGGCCGTGGCGGGCGGGGGCTTCGGGACGTGGGGGCTGGGGCTCGCCGGGCCGGGGCCTACCTGCGTCTCGCAGGCGGAAGGCACGCAGGAAACGCACGCAGTCTCGCAGCCCCGCGGCCAAGGCAAAGGCTCCGCCGAACGGGCACTGGCGGAAGAAGAGCTCGAACTCGGCCTGGTCCTGCGCGCGGCCGGCGCGCCAGTAGCCCAGCGCCATGGTGGCCTGGTACAGGTCGGTGAGCAGCGGCCGAGCCGCCGCGCGCCCCTCGGAGTCCTGCTCCACCGCCATCGCCCCGGACTCTGGCCGCCCCGCCCGCCCGCTTGACGTCCGCGCTCACCAGGGCCCGCCCCGCCAGCGGGTTGGAGCTGGGAGATTGGGACACCGGGGCGCGACCGCCTCTCTTGGCAACCAGAACCCACGGGGCAGGCCGCCGGCCTCCAGACGCTGGGGAGCCGTTCCTTCAGCGGGACGAACGTGGCTGGAGCTGGGGCGTCCACTCCCTCTGGTCGGCCCCGTGGGGCACGGTCTGTCTTTTCTCCTGCCGCCCGCGGCTCCGTGCAGCGTACCGACGGTAAAAGAGGGCAATGCAAACTCCACATCCCCTCCCGCCCAGACCCACTGCGGGCGTGGGCAGGGCAGCTCAGGGTCACCACCACACCGCGGCAAGCCCACACTATCCTGGGAGGAACGTGGTGCTAACCCAAGTAAGGGGCTGCTGGTCAACCAGCTGGCACAGAAGGCTCTTCGGTCCTGCACTCTAAGCTCCACAGGAATCCTAAGGGGCCTTAGAAGCCCCAACAACTCACTCTTCCTCACCAGTCACACTGGCTCCACGGAGGGACCACTAGTGACACAGTCCTGCCCAGACCAGAGGGTGAGGGGGGCACAGGTGGGCCAGGGGCACAGCTCCATGGGGTAGTGTGTCCTGGGGTCTGTCAGGGGCCCAGGTCTCTCTCCAGTGTGTGTGGCAGGTGCCCTTCCAGGGCTGGAGGGAGAGGGGCAGGGCTAAGGGAAGAAACCCCACCTCCTTCCTAGACATGGACAGATATGTGCAGGGTTTCCCACAGGTGACTATCTTTAGTCACAAGAGCAGGGCCAGGACGGCCACTGGGACCTCTTCCCTGGATGGTTCCAGGCTGGCACTTTCGTACCCATTGGGATAACTCAAAAAGAGGAGGCAGAGTAGAGATGGTGGGGGACCATCTCCACCCCCAACCCAGTGGAGGAGACAATGCATGTGTTAGGGCTCGACCTGGGCATGCCACTTTCAACTGAGAGCTAAGTGAGAAGAGGATGGGAGGGGCAGGCAGAGGGGTGGGCCCACACAGCCACACCAGGGACGCAGGCCCAGGGCGCTCCCTGAATGCGCCCACCCACAGGGCCCAGACCAGGACAGACAAGAGCCAGAGGGCTGGAATCTCAGTCTTTATTGGCTGCAAGGCTGCACAGGCTCAGGCCAGCGCTCAGATCTTGTTGAAAGCAGCAATGTCGACGCTCTGCACCTGCAGGGAGGGAGGCTGGTGGTCACACAGGGCCTTGTTTCCCAAAGTCCCACATGCCTGGCCAGGGGTTCCCGTGGGACACCCCAGCACCCCCGAGTGCGCCCCCTCACTCACGTGCTCCTCGAACTTGGTGATCTCCTCTTCC
Organism: Cephalophus harveyi; assembly: GCA_006410635.1. Taxonomy (NCBI): domain Eukaryota; kingdom Metazoa; phylum Chordata; class Mammalia; order Artiodactyla; family Bovidae; genus Cephalophus; species Cephalophus harveyi. The sequence goes on along the minus strand of SJYT01048726.1, from coordinate 156,661 downwards.
AGCTGGTCTGTCCCCACCTTGTCGTCCTCCACCACACACTGGATCTGCAGCTTGCGGATGCCGTAGCCCACGGGCACCAGCTTGGAGCTCCCCCAGACCAACCCGTCCAACTGGACGGAGCGCACACAGGCCTCCAGTTGGGCCATGTCTGTCTCATCGTCCCACTGAGGTGAGAGGAAAGGAGCACAGGCTGAGTTTACACTTGCCCTGCCCGTCGCTGACCCCTCCAGGGCTCCAGGCATGGAGAGGAGAGGGGAAGGTCAGAGGTGAGTCACTCACAGGCTTCACATCCAGGAGAATGGAGGACTTGGCCACCAGGGCAGGCTTCTTGGCCTTCTTCTCTGCGTACTGCCGCAGCCTCTCCTCCCGCAGCCGGGCAGCCTCCTTGTCCTCCTCCTCATCGCTACCAAACAGGTCGATGTCGTCGTCCTCGTCGTCCTCCGTGGCGGTGGCCGCCTTCCTGCTGGGCAGCTCCACTTGGCGCATGGGAGACACGTGCTACCGTGGCGGGGGGAGCCAGTGTGGAGGCTGAGACCCATGCAGGCAGGATACCAGGCCCCCGCCCCTCACTGTTGCCTGGGCCGGTCCACAGAGGGCCCCCCCTCTCCTCAGCGCCAGGCCGGGGGTCCCTGGTGGAGGTGGGCCCTCACCTGGGTCTGTGGAGTGGTGGCCCGGTGGGCAGGCAAGCTCTTCTCCAGGGCACTCAGCCGCGCCTCCAGCTTGGAGACAGCCTGCTGCAGATCCTGCACCACTGTGGGGGCACAGGGATGCTGGTTGGACGGTAGGGCCCAGGGAGGGACCCCCACCCCATCAGCTCAAGGCCTCACCCCCTCGCAGGCTCTGGTTCTCCACTTCCAGGCTGGCAATCCGGGTGACCAGCTCACTGTGGTCTCCACTGGGCCCGCTGGAGGCCCCGGGGCCTGCGCTCTGCAAGGCAGGAGGAGGAGGGGCTCACAGCTTTGCCTGCCCCTCGGGCTCCCCCGTTCACAGCTGTGCTGAAGCAGAGCCCCGAGCTCAGCCTAGGGGGAAGCCATGTGAGCTCCCCAGGCTGAGGCGGCACCAAAGCCAAGCGGGAACTCAGCCCAGGAAGCCGGGGGCTCGGGCAGCCCCAACAGGGAGGCAGCGCAGAGCCTCAGCTGCTGCCGCCTGTGGGGGTGGAGGGAGGAGGCCAAAGACTCACAGCTCCAGGGGCGGCCAGACCCAGGGCAGGGGGACCAGGCAGCACAGCCTTGAGCAGGGGACAGCAGGGGAGAACCTGCTGGGGGCGGGAGGATGAGCAGGAGGTGCAGGAGCGCCAGCCCAGCCCTGCCTCCCCAGGCCACACGGCTGCCCGCCTTGCAAAGCTCCGGTGATGCAGCCACTCAGCCCAGCTGCCAGCCTGCTCCGCTCCTCCCTGAGGGGGAGTCCCTGTCGTCTACCCCAGGTGGCACTACCCAAGGAGCTCACCCACAGGGCGCCTTGGCTCGAGCCCGAGCTACACGCCAGGACCCAGCATGCGGTCACGTGTACCCTGCACCCCAATGGAACGGCTCCCAGGACAGGCACCTGGCCCTTTTCACATGGCTGCTGCCTGCCTCCAGCGTCCAGTCATGAGAGACCTGGGGCCTTGAGCCTGCCCACCAAGCCCCATTCGGAAGCCACATGGCTCCTCCATGCCCTGCACACCCCCAGAGGCTGACAGACGCTGGCTCCCCGTCCCAGGGCCAGCAGGCAGGGTTGGGCTGACGCCATATTCCGTGGGCCATCACTCCCACCACAGAGCACCCAGCAGAGCCGGCCAGTGGAGCCTGGTGACGGGAAGGGGCAGCGACCAGCCCCCGGACACCCCCCCCCCTCACGTCAGCCCAGGAATCCACCCCAACCACCCCCACCTTCCTACTCTGGTCAGTGGCTGGCCGCCCCACCCCCCACGGCTGACCACCCTCGGCACATCTCTGCCTCCGGCTCGCAACTCGGCTCGCATGGCCATTCCCACAAGGAGGATCCGCGGGTCCCCTGGCTTGGGGACATGATCCAGAACCACCTGCTCCTCAGAAGCCCACCTCCCTCCAGGGCTCCACCAGCCTCAGGCTCCCCCATGACCCTTATACACATCTGGTGGGGGTGGTGGCCCCGATGTGTAGGGGAATGAGGAGGAAGTGGATGCGGTGCCCACAGGTCCATGGGGAACACAGCCGCCTTTCCTGGATGCTTCTGCGGAGCAGGCCCCAGAGGGCTGCGGACTGCTCTCTACAAACCCCCCCGGCCAGGGAGCCCAGCACAGAACATGACAGATGTGAAATGGACCCACCCACATGGAGCAGCAAGGCGGGACAGAGGCTAGTTTTCCAAAGAAATTCCAAGTTGAAAAAAAAAAAAAATCCCCCCCCCCTCACGTCAGCCCAGGAATCCACCCCAACCACCCCCACCTTCCTACTCTGGTCAGTGGCTGGCCGCCCCACCCCCCACGGCTGACCACCCTCGGCACATCTCTGCCTCCGGCTCGCAACTCGGCTCGCATGGCCATTCCCACAAGGAGGATCCGCGGGTCCCCTGGCTTGGGGACATGATCCAGAACCACCTGCTCCTCAGAAGCCCACCTCCCTCCAGGGCTCCACCAGCCTCAGGCTCCCCCATGACCAGGCCAGGCCCTCCCTCCTGGAGGATCCGCGCCCACAAAGCGGATCAAACAGGTCCAGGAGCCTCGAGGCGGCTGCAGCCTCAAACCTTTGCCCTGCTGTGCCTGCCACCCGGCCCTGGGAACCTCCCAACACACCCCTGGCGACAACACTGATGGGTCCCCAGGGCACAGGTTCCGGGCCACGAGGACACTGCCGCTCAGCGCAGACCAGGCAACAGGCCACCCCACGGCCTCCAGACCCCGGGCCTAGCCTCCCACCCTGTCTGAGGAGGAAGCCATGGGCTCAGTGAGGTGGCCATTCCACGACGGTCGGGCGTGGGCGGTGCCACCCAAGGTTCTGTGCCTGGAAGTCTGAGTCCCTGCCTGCAGCCTGGCTGGCACCAGCAGCCCCCAGGAACCTCTGAAGCCCCGGTGTGTGCTGGGCCTGTGTGCCCCAACCCAAGCCCAGCGCTGGGCTGGCACCCTTTCCGGGCGGCTGGAGGCCCCGCCACAGGGCTTCAGGGTGGGGGACACTGTCAACAGTGGGGACTTAACAGGGGTGATCAGCTGCAACAGGGTCATGAGAGGGGTCCCAACGCAGTGACTGGTGTCCTTGCCAGCAAAGATTTGTTCACAGAAAGAAGATGGAAAGACACAGGAAGAATACAGCCACCAACACGCCGAGGCCCCTCCTGAGAGCCTCAGAAGGAACCCACCGCATCCACACCTTCTCCCACTCTGACCCTCCAAGTCGTCAAAACAAGTTTGTGTTGTTTCGGTCACCTGGTGTGTGATGCTTTGTCATTACAGAGCCACCTCGAAGTCCCCCAACCCTGTGGAAAAGTGACCCCAGGGCAGAAGTCTGAGGAGCTGGACGGGCAGGCTCCTGGATTATCCCAGTTGGCCCGGTGTCGTCACAAAGGGCCCCATCAGGGACAGGTAGGAGAGAGAAAGAAACTAGATGGAAATGGGTGCCAGGGTCCCGACACCGCTGGCTGGAAGCCACAGGCCAACAAGGCATGTGGGCAGCTTCTCAAAGCTGGAAAAGGCAGGAAGGTGGGTTCTCTCCTGGAGTATCCAGGAGCAGCACAGCTCTGTGGACAGTGAGGCCGAGGCTGGACACTACCCTGCGGCCCTGGGCGGGCGAGCAGCAGGGTTGCCATCCCTGAGGGACGTGCCCCAGCCAGGCTAGGGACAGAGCTGGACAGGGCCGTGCTCCCCTCCTGACCTCAGGTGGGCCGGTAGGCCATGCTAGGCTGCAGGCCCCTCTCTGGGCCTCCAATCAAGATGGTAGCTTCATGCCCTGTGAAAGCGTCACGCTGGGAAAGACTGAAGGTGGGAGAAGGGGACGACAGGATGAGATGGTTGGATGGCATCACCAACTCAATGGACATGAGCTTGAGCAAGCTCCAGGAAATGGTGAAGGACAGGGAGGCCTGGCGTGCTGCAGTCCACAGGGTCGCAAAGAGCCGGACATGACTGAGTGCCTGAACGACCATGACGGCACCGTGACCCACTCCTCCGGGGACAGCCTCAGCTGACAGGGGAGGAGGAAGCAGGGCAGGTGCCAGCACGCAGGCAGCCGCGGCCCTAGGACAGCAGGAGCAGCCACCGCAAGGCGGGCAGTGCTGGGTGACCGCCAGCTCGGCGAGGCCACGGGCGGTGCGGTGGGCAGCCCTGCACGCCTCACCCCAAGGTGCCCCGAAGGCCATGCTGGGGGAAATGCTAGACAGGCCGCCTGGTGTGAGGGCAGTACTCACTCCAGCCAGAGACTTCTGGATGTTTTCTCTGGCTCTCGCGATGTCACGGAGGATCACACTGGCGCCATTCTCCTGCAGACAGTGCAGAGAGAACCTGTCTGTTTTTTTTTCAATTAAAATTTTTTTCTACAAATAAGCAAACCTCAGCTACCCCAAGGCCCAAGTGCAGCAGCCCCTACCTGGCGTGAGGAGCCAGCCACGGGCCCGTTCATCTGCTCATAGAACTTCCTCTCTGCATCATCGTATTTGAACTTGTCAAACCAGATCTTCTCATGCACGAGGAAGTTTGTGGCCATTTTTCTGTTGAAGAGAAGAGAGACTAAGGCCTGCCGGGAGGAAAGGCTGCCCACGCCAAGGCCCCAGGACCTGCCCGCACGCATGCACTTCCAACGACCCGGACCCCAAGGGAGCGGGGCAAGCTGTCCAGTCCTGGGTGGCAAGAACTGCAGGTCCCAGAATAGGGCACCAGAGGTTCTCCGCGTGGGCCACAATGAGCCTGGGATCCCCCTAACCCCAAGCCCGCTGTATGGACTCCTTTCAGGGCTAAGGCCGGTGGTCTCCAGGCCAGTCCCTAAGACCAGTGACTCTCAAAGCATGGCCAGGGACCTCTGGACCTGGGGTCATCAGGGTCCTCCCTTTCCCCACCAAGTATCTGTTTAAGGCTGGATTGATCAGACAATACACACCCACACACTGAATGCACAGCAAGTTTAGGAATCCAACTGCCTCCTATTAAGCCAGACGCAAGATTTGCAAAAATATAAAATAAGGCCAACCTACTTCACTGAATATTTGTTACAGAAAAACTGTTCCTCACATAAGTGTCAGTAATGTGTAACAAGATTCTTATCTGTCAACTAGTAAGTAATGCATTTAACTACTACAGTGGGACAACCGAGAGAGAAAACAAACACTCTCTAACACCCTGAGACCGGTTAAGTGTGAGTCCAACTGCTCCAGGTGGGCCTGTGAGCCAGATCCAGCCACATTCAAGGCTGCAGCTGGTGGCTTCTCCACCACTCGGCAGGCAGGGGAGCCGCCAGACCTGGGCCACAGCCCAGACTCCACAAGCAAAGTCCGCTGCTCAGGGTTGCCCGTCCCTCAGCCAGTGCAACAGAACAGGACCCAATCCTGCCAACACTCTTTGCTGCAGATCCCTGGCCACCACCGGACCTCAGTGACGAGAGGAGCGGGACCCTGAAACCCTCCCCAACCCTCCCCCGAGAGGCACAGTGAAGACTGTTTTAGACCCACACCTCGCCTCCAGCCTTCTGGGGAACATCTGACCACAACAGACTCCACACCAAGGCCAAGACCCTATCAAAACAGCATGTCCATGCCCTCTGAGGGGTGGAGGGGCTCCTGCCAGAGTCTGGGATCCAGGAAGCTCTCTCCACACACCCACTGGCTCTCTGCACCCCAGGCCCTCTCCCTACTGTTGTGCCTCCAGGCTGCCTAGGGTCCACCCATCTCTGCCCACCTGCCTAAGCCCCGCAGGCTAGCAGACCCCTTCCTCGGCCAGGCCCTGGCCCCCAGAGATCAGCTGGCACCACACAAAATCACTCTGGGGCCAGATTCCCGGATCCACAGGCAGGAGGCAGGCTGGCCTTGTCCAGTGGGTATTTTTCAGACTCAGGCGGAGCACCGGAGACGCCCACCTCATCTCAGGTGGCTTCAGATGAGGGAGGCGGGGAGATGGTAGAAGAGGTGGGGGGCCAGGCCCAGTGGGGCTCAGAGACGAGGACCCACCATCGCACGCCCCTGCCCCAACCCGTGACTGTCAGGGGGGACTCTGCAAGCTGCCCGGCCAGAGGGGAAACACCATGCGGGCCACATTTGGGCCCACCCCAACCCCGTGGGGGTGACCAGGATGCAGTGTCCCCCCAGGCAGAGCCCAGAGGCAGCAGTGCCCGGGGCAGAGCCCTATCCCTGGAGAGCAGCTCGGGTAGCCCACTCGGCCGGGCCGGCAGTCTCGGGATGAGCCCTGACAGGGTGGGAGCAGGGAGGGGTTGCATGCTGGCCTGGGAAGCCCAGGTGCCTGGCCAGCACGCTTCTCCTACTTGGGTCTCAGGCTGGACATGGATGGGCCCGGCCGAGTACCGGGTCGGTGAGCCAGGGACGCAGCTTCGAGGCGCCAGGCCATGCGCAGGGCCTCAGCCGAGTGGTGGCGGCACTCCGCGCTGTCGTAGGTGGGCTTGCTGAGCCAGGGGGCCTCGGCGTCCTTGTGCAGGAAGTACCAGTAGGGCAGGGCACAAGGGGCTTCCCCGTCGGCCCGCCGCGGCCCGAGGCGCTTGCTTCCCGCAGCGTTGCGGCCCCTCCGGTCTCTGCGGCCCCGCCGGGCACCTTCCGCCTGACTGGCTCGCTCCTGCAGGCGCACCTTCCCGGGGGGATGGCCATCAAACAGGGCCTCGTAGAAGCCCCTCTCGGCTGCGTCGTAACGGGGTTTCTCCAGCCACACCTCCCGCACCAGCGCCTGCAGGCTGCCCAGTGGCGGCTGGCCGTTGGCTGGTGGACCAGGCTGGCGGACGAGGCACAGATCGAGGGCGGCTGCCCGCTGACCCGTGTCGGGAGCCCCCGGTGCACCACTCCCCTCTGTGGCCAGCAGCAGGGCCTGAGACCACTCCACAAATGCCCGCTCAGCCTGGTCGAAGGATGACTTGTTGACCCAGATGCCCCAGGCCACGTGGTGGCAGGCCACCTGACTCCCGTGGGTGCAGGGGGCCCCGGGCGCCAGGGCAGGATGCTGGGCTGCCTGGGCGGCCACGTCAGCCAGCCTCTGGCGGTACAAGCTCTCCGCCTGGTCAAAAAGTGGCTTGTCCAGCCAGATGTGGTCGGCCGAGAGGCCTACGAGGGCCAGGTCCGCCTGGCCGAGCCAGCCCTTTGGGGAGCGCTTCCTCTTTTTCTGCAGCGGCTTCTTCCCGTCGAGGTTCTTCTCAGGCTCTCTCCTGCCGCCGCTGTCCTCCTCATCCTCCTGACCTGGCCCGTTCACGGCCAGCGTCTCGGCCAGGAGCTGCTGGGTGGCGGCTCTCGTGGCCTCGTGCTCATAGAACCTCCGTTCGGCTTCCCCATACTTCTGCTTGTCCTCCCAGACGGTCTCCAGGGCGCAGGAGGCCTTCAGGCTCCTCATCTTGCGTGCAGCATTAAAAAGCAAGCACAAGAGGGCAGTTGCAACACAGCCCTTCCCGGTCAGCCCTCCCTGCTTTGGCCTCCTGAATGGGGTGCCCTGGGGCAGCATGCACGAAGAGCTCGGAAGGCATTCAACACGCGTGTGCAGGGCTGTGGCAGGGTGGGGGCACGTGTGTGTGTATTGTCCTAACTGCAAAACTTGTCTCATCCAACAAGTACCCAGGCTCTCTTCAAGAGGTCCAGAGAACACTTTCCAAAACCTCTTTGGTTATAGAAACCTTTCCTGTGAACCCCCAAAATGGCCACCAGGTAAAACACAGGACACACTCAGCTAATCTGACTTTGACGTCGACAGCAAATGATCTTGAGAACAAGTTTGTCCCATGAAACTGTTGAGACTCCCATTGAAAAGTGAGTTGCTGTTCATCTGAAATTTTAACTGGACGTCCTGTGCTTTCACTAGGCCTGGCCAAACCCCCTGAGGCACCAGAGCTGTTCTACGGAAATGACTTGGTGGTCTCAGAGGACGGCCCTGTATGGCACATCCCGCCTGACCTGAGTCCCCCACCTGCATGGCCACACTGCCATCCTGAGCGGGGCCTGTTCCAAGGGGGAACTGGAAGGTCGGGGACAAGGGGCAGCCAGGAGCAGAGGGTGAGAGCTCACCCCCGTGGAGGCCAAATCCGGGGACACAGTGGGGAATCACTGCCTAAAACGGAAGGTACCCAGTGGCCCAGGCAGAACCTGGTCAACCCGTCTCCAGAGCAAGAGGCAATCAGGCCCCACCATGGGTGCACCTCGAGGGGCCGCACAGGAACCTGAGTCCTGTCCCTGTGCTTCAGCACCTTTTGGTTAAGGGGCTCCGTCACCAGAACACTGGGAGGTGGACACAGGGCTCCGCACCTCCCATCATGGCCTCTGCACAAGCTGCTGCTGCAGCCCGATCCTGCTGTTGGCAGGATGATGCCCCATTCTGCTCTGGGCATCAGGTTCCACAAAGACTGGACCCCGCCCAGACAGCCCAGAATGCTAAAGCACCTCCCACCACCAGAAGCAGCCTTGTCCAGGAAGCCAGCCTGCTCTTGGGGTGCACCAGGGGCCACAAGCCCACACCAAACCAGCCAGTTCTCGAGTGGGGCTGGACTGGCTAAGGTCTCCATGCCCCTCAGATCCTACTCTGAACCCTGAGCTGGAAGCAGAGGTGCCAGGCCAACTGGCCCAGGGGCTGGGCAGCTGTCCCCCAGAATGTCCCATGTCCCCTGCCGCCACCATGAGGTCTGTGGAGCCCTCACCCAGGATGAGGCCCCAGGGGGAGGCAGACTGTCGCCCTGATGGCACACCCTCCCTGCCGCTCCCTGCAGGGTCTACAGCCCTTTCCTAAGAACCCCCCCACCCCCAACCAAAACCCGATTCCAATTACCCTGCAATGCACAGGCTAAGTCCCGACCTGCCCAGGACTTCAGAGACTCCTGTACTGTGAGGGCAGGGGCCCCAGGCTTAAAGGGGTCCCTGGTTTCCCCCTCAAGCCTCTCCCCCGGGTGGCAGCGGCACTTACCGAGGCCAGGCTGATGGCAGAGGCAGTGTTGGGGGGGTAGGGCCGGGTGCCCAGCGGGCAGGGGCATTGTGACATCACCCACTGTCTCCAGGGGCTGCGGGCCTACCAGGCTGGGCCTATTTGCCCTCTGCCCTTCCCCACAGGCCCTCACACAGCAGCCTTCCCCACCAGGCTGAAACCCTGCCTGAACCTAGCAGCCTAGACACGTGGCTCCTCACACCAGGCAAGGCTCCGCTTGGAGCCCTCTGAGCCTCTGCTCCGGGCAAGGGGGCCATTTCTGAACATGCCTGAGAGCCGGGCTGGCCAGGTCAGTGGTGGTGCCCTGCCCTCCCACAGGTGGAGGAATGCAGGCTGATCCCTGCTCAGGGGTACCCCCCACTGCCGGGGCTGGGGCTGGCTCGGCCTGGGACAGAGGCTACCCCCCAGGCCCAGCCTCCACTCCAGATGAGGTCAGGCGCCCCGGAGGTGTCAGGATGCAGCAGGCACGGGGGCTGGGCTGCGGTGCTCCGGCGCCTGGGGCAGGAGGGTACTTACTTTCCCTTTGGTCTCCTAGGACAGCATGAAGAGAAAGCAGCAAGGTTAGAGGTGGTCTGACAGGGTGGCCCGAGCAGGCTGGGGGCCTTTGCTGAAGCTGCTTGGTGAGGTGGTGTGGAGGCAAGTTTGGTGGAGGAGAAAGACAGCCAGAGCTCACCCCCAAATCCCCATTCAGTTCAGTTGCTCAGTCATGTCCGACTCTTTGCGACCTCATGGACCGCAGCGTGCCAGGCCTTCCTGTCTATCACCAACTCCTGGAGTTTACCCAAACTCATGTCCATTGAGTCAGTGATGCCATCCAGCCATCTCATCCTCTGTCGTCCCCTTCTCCTCCCGCCTCCCACCCACCCAAATCCCAGGGGGTGGCCAAGTCCACGCTTGGGGCAGCACCACTCCATCGTCACTAAAAATGGACCAGTCCTGGGGTTCCTGGGGCTGGAGCCCCCGCAGCACCAAGGCCCCAGCTGGGCTCTGCCCTGAGCCCACCTGGGCGTGAGCCAGCACCTTCAGTAACCCACTGTCCACGGGGAGCGGGGTGGGGATCCCCCACTCCACAGGGTCCAGGCCTCTGGACCAAGTGCAAAGCGACAAGGACCCCACTGAAGGGCCCCACATGGGCACCCAGTGCCCATGCTGGACAGGGTGCCACTGTTCCCGCAGGCCTCTCAGGGACAAAAGGAAGACGGGGCGCCTGGCCCTAAGCCGGCAAGGGGCGGCAGCCCAGGAACCAAGGACTTGGCCAGCCCTGCCCCAAGGCCCCTGCCATCCCCCCCAGTTCATGCCATGCTGTGGCCAGCACTAGAGCACCAGCATGACGTCAGCAGCACATGGGGTGCACCAGGAACCTCAGGGGGCATGCCACAAGACTGGGAGGAGGAGGACCGCGCGGGCCAGCCACCCCAGCAAGGCCGACCACACAGTGCAGGCCAGCTGGTCAAGCCGGTGTCTGGACAGGGATGCTGGAAGGCGGGGCACCAGGGTATCTCAGGACAGCTGGACCGCTGACTCCCCTGCAGGGCCAAGAGCAGGCTGCTGGCCACTGAGGTCGGCTGAGACCTCTTGCACGAGAGGGGCTGCGAGGGCTGCCAGGCCCTGGGGTCAAGGCAGTGAAGCAGCTCACCCCTGGCCCCCAGCCCAGGCCCGGGGAGTGAGTACCCCAGCTCTGCCCAGAGGACCGTCTCCAAAGCAGGGCCAGGCTGTCTCCAAAGCAGGGCCAGGCTGGGGCTCCGCGTAGCAGGAGAGTGTTCCTGCAGTGCCAGAGGGACCTGGCAGCGGCCCCGCCCAGAACACTCTGGCCACAGGGTCCTGAAGGTGAGGACACCATGGTGGGGGGCCCACAAGTCCCTGGGTGAAAGGAGGTTTCCAGGTAATCCAGGGCTCACACAGCTCCATCACAGCCACACCGAGGGGCTCCTAGGTCATCCACCCGGGGGTCAAAGCGCTCCGCCCACCTTCCGCAGTAGGGGGAATTGGGGTGAGGCGTGTGCAGACAGGGCCCCCGGCTAGTATGGCCTGGCCGAGAGCTGCCGGACAGAGCACCCCGTGTGTACAGGGTCCAGGAGGGCTGGTGAGGGCAGCTATGCCCCGGGGGAACTGCAGGGCCATGATGCCCCCTGCCCTTCCCTAGGGGTGACTGCCACAGCCCTAAGTCCTCAGATGCTTTCCCACCTGACTCCTGGACAGTCCAGCCCCACTCAGAAATGCCAACCTGCCTCGCTGGCAGGAAGGGGGGTGCCTGCACCCCAAGACTCAGCCCCCATGCTGTGGCTGTCCATGGCACTCCACCTTGGCCAGCGCCCCGTCTACACTGCAATGCCACAGCCACGGTGCTATTTTTGCCCGGTCTCTAGTGCCCCGTCAATCCACCCTGGCCGCCGGGTCCTGCGCCCCTCCCCTGGCGAGGCTCCAGCAGCATGCACCCAGTACCCATGACCTCTCACACAGCTGGGGGGCTGGAGGGGAGGAGACACGTCCCGGGCCAGTAGGTGAGGGCTTGGGACTCCACGTCTCACTCTGACACCAGTCCTTCACACAAATGTCACACTGCTGTCCACCTTGAAATCACACATGTCATCTTAAAACATGGGCACAGGGCCAGAGCTCACTTCTCGCCTGCAGACCCCGGAAACCTGACACCCGGGCACAAACACTGGAGATAAGCTGTGCTGAGCCCTGCGGCCTCACCCAGCTTCCCAGGACATAGACCAGGGTCAAGCCCTGCAAGGGGCTCTGCCAGGGGACAGCGCCACCCACCCAGGCTCCAGTGAAGCCCACAGCGGCCGCGCTCCAAGGTGAAGAGCTGGAGGGCACCCCCAGCGCTGGCTCAGGACTGACCTTCCGGCAGAGCTGGCCCAGGGCACCTGCTCCTTGGAGTCTGTGTGCCACCACTTCTCAGCAGACACCTGCGTCTGGAGCTGGGGAGAGTGGTCTCAGGAAGGACACAGTCACCGTGAGCTCAGCCCACTTACCGGCTGAGGACTCTCAGAAGAGCTGGGAGTGTCAGAGTTGCTTCTAAAATAAGACCCAGGGCCTTCCCAGCCCCAGGCCCGGCCCACTCCTTCACTCGTCAGGGTCAGCTTACTCTCCTGACAAGGACCACCCACACAAACGGCTTTCTTGCTCTCGGAGGGACTTTGCTCCTCAAACCTGAGGACGCCTCCAATGGGACCCCATCCTACTTGGCTCCAGCACAAGCCTCTCCCTTCTTCGTTCCAGCGACACTGCCCACTGCCCGAACCACCTTATCCAAACTTAGCCCCTTTACCACTCTCAGGGAACGCGGTGTTTCAGTCACCCAGCAATCACGTCCTTACTCTTCCCCGCGTCCGTGAACTGTCCAGGCTATGAGACAGCTTGACAGAGCTTGGGCCCGCGCCTGGCCCCCAGGCCCAGAACAAGCGTGCATCAGTCAGGTGCTCAACAAACGCGGGAAAACGGGAAGCTACAGGCCCAGGCCACAGCTGGGCAAACACCCATGTCACCCACCGAGGCGGGGGGGCAGAGCAGCCCCAGCATCCCCGCCGCCGCCCTCCCGCCGGGGCAGCCGCAGAGGTCCGGCGGGCACGTGGCCCGCGCGCCCCGCCCCTCCGCGAGGCCACCAGCCCCAGCGCCGCGGATTCCGCGGCACTGCGGCCCGCCCCCGCCAGCGCAGCGGGGGCCGCCCCTCCCCTGGGGCCGGGGTCCAGGCAGCACGAGCGGCGGTACTCACACGGCAGCCAAGGACGCGGCGACCAGCGAGGAGGGATCGACGGCGCGCGACGGCAGAGGAAAAGGAGGGCCACGCTGTCCGCGCACGGGAAGTGAAGCGACGGGCTCTACCACGCTCCGGGGCGCAGGGGACGCGGCCCGCGCGCACACCCTGCCGCGCGGCCCGGGCCCTCCGCGTGACGATCCCCGCGGGAGCGAGGGCAGAAGCCAGTGGGAGACCCCCGCGGAGTTCGCCCTTTCCGGGAGGAGCTGGAGCAAACCACTGGGCACGGCGCCGGCCCCGCCCCTCCGCCCCCCTCCGCCACAGCTAGGGTGGACTCGGCGGGCGGGGGCCAGTGACGCGCGGCGCGGGGCGGGGACGGGGCCCCAGCGCGCTTGCGCGCGCCCCGCGGGCAAGACAAAGGGGAGGGCCCGGCCGGTCCCGCCCCCGGCGCCCGCCCAGCGCGGCCGGCCCGGCGGGCGTATGGCTCCGGCTCCCGCACACCCGCTGCCGTCGCGGTCACCGCAGCAGCCATGTACTCTGCGGGACCCCCGGCTGTTCCGGCCCCGCGCCGCGGTCGCCGACCTCCGGATGCCCCATGCAACCGCCGCGGGCCCCCGCGCCCGCCCCGGCCCCCGCCGCGCGGCCACCGCCCCCCGCGCCCGGGCCGCGGCCCCGCGTCGCCGTGAAGATGGCCTTCCGCAAGGCCTACTCCATCAAGGATAAGCTGCAGGCCATCGAGCGCGTCAAGGGCGGCGAGCGGCAGGCCAGCGTGTGCCGCGACTTCGGCGTGCCCGGTGGCACGCTGCGCGGCTGGCTCAAGGACGAACCCAAGCTGCGCTGGTTCCTGGAGCAGCTGGGCGGCGAGGTGGGCACGCAGCGCAAGAAGATGCGGCTGGCCAACGAGGAGGAGATCGACCGCGCCGTCTACTCGTGGTTCTTGGCGCTGCGCCAGCACGGCGTGCCGCTGTCGGGGCCGCTCATCCAGGCGCAGGCCGAGGCCTTCGCGCGCCAGATCTACGGGCCCGAATGCACCTTCAAGGCCAGCCACGGCTGGTTCTGGCGCTGGCAGAAGCGCCACGGCATCTCCAGCCAGCGCATCTACGGTGAGGCCGAGCCCGCGGCCGCCGGCCCCGCGCCTGGCCCGCCTGTCAAGCAGGAGCCCGGGCAGCCCACCCGCGCCGGGCCCCTGCCCGACCGCGCCGCGAGTACTCCAGCCCCCGCCGAGGGCGGCTATGGCGACGAGCAGATCTACAACGCCAACGTCACGGGCCTCTACTGGAAGCTGCTCCCAGAGCAGGCCGCGCCCGTGGGCGCGGGGGGCTGCGGCCGCCGCTGGCGGGGCGACCGGGTGACAGTTCTGCTGGCCGCTAACCTGACCGGCAGCCACAAGCTGAAGCCGCTGGTCATCGGGCAGCTGCCAGACCCACCAAGCCTGCGCCACCACAACCAGGACAAGTTCCCTGCCTCCTACCGCTACAGCCCCGACGCCTGGCTCAGCCGCCCGCTGCTGCGCGGCTGGTTCTTCGAGGAGTTCGTCCCGGGTGTCAGGCGCTACCTGCGCCGCAGCTGCCTGCAGCAGAAGGCCGTGCTGCTGGTGGCCCACCCGCCCTGTCCCAGCTCTGAGGCCAGGATGCCTGCCCTGGAGGAGAGCGAGGAGACCCGCAGGAGGTGCCGGCCCGAGCCCACCGGTCCCCCGGAGGAGCTGCAGACCCCCGACGGGGCCGTGCGGGTGCTGTTCCTGTGCAGGGGCAGCGGCCGGGTGCACATACCCGCCCCCCTGGAGCAGGGGGTGGTGGCCGCGTTTAAGCAGCTGTACAAACGGGAGCTCCTACGGCTAGCCGTGTCCTGCGCCGGGGGGTCCCCGCTGGACTTCATGCGCAGCTTCATGCTCAAGGACATGCTCTACCTGGCCGGCCTCTCCTGGGACCTGGTGCAGGCGGGCAGCATTGAGCGCTGCTGGCTGCTGGGCTTGCGGGCCGCCTTTGAGCCCCGGCCGGTGGAGGAGTGCACTGGGCAGCCTGCTGGCCAGGCCGAGGAGGCTGCGGAGCGCAGCAGGGTGCTCAGCGACCTCACGCACCTGGCAGCCCTGGCCTACAAGCGCCTGGCTCCTGAGGAGGTGGCCGAGTGGCTGCACCTGGATGATGATGGGGGTCTGCTGGACGATGGCAGAGAGGACTGGGGCCCCAGCCGGCCTCCCGTGCTGGTCCCCGGGGGCCCCCTGCTCCCCGCCAGCCTACCCTCAGCGGTGGCAGGAGAAGCGGAGGAGGAGGCCATCCCCACTGCTGGGGAGGCTGTAAGGGGTCTGGAGACGGCGCTGCGGTGGCTAGAGACCCAGGACCCCCGGGAGGTGGGGCCACTGAAGCTGGTGCAGCTGCGCTCGCTCATCAGCACAGCCCGGAGGCTGGGGGGCATCGGGCCCTCGCCCACGGTTCCCGATGATGGGCTGTGACCAAGCCTGCCCCAGCAGCCTCCGGTGGCCTTCCTCCTCAGGCACGTGGAGGCAGGAACAGAGACCCTGTCTTGCCTTGCTTCCCCTGGGGTGGCCCACCTCCAGGGCTCAAAGGTTGACAGGGATCCCGGCCTGGCCCAAGGGAGCCCTGTTGGTGAAGGGTCGGCCCCTCATGGCACCCCGTCTGGTGCGGGGGTAGCTGGAGGAGAGGCTGCAGCCGCCTCTCCTCCCCGGGCAGGCCCACACGTGGTTCGGCCAGGCTCCCTCCCACGCGGACCTGGCACACGCCACAGCGCTTAGCAGAGCAGGTAGCCATGTTCTCCCTCTGGCCCCCATGGGGCTGCCCCCAGCCACATTCCTGTGGGGGGTCGGGGGTACCGGGTCGTGAACGGGACCTGTTCCCGGACCGTAGGTCAGGGGTACCTGGTGCCGAGACACCAGTAGGGTCTTCCTTCGTGGGGTGAGTAGAAACCAAACCGCGTAATTGAGAACAAAAAAGGTCCATGAGAAGTCCGTGGGTCCCGTCTACGAGCCCCCCGACCCTTTCTTCCTACCCCGAAACTCCAAGACCCACGTCGGTCCCCACATCCAAAGACAGATGAACAAAAAATAGAAGGAATTCCTTTACGTAAGATTTGTCGAGAGAATAAGGAACCCCAACTACTCGTGATCTGGACCCGGGGCTGGGACGTGGGGTGGTCGGAGTCCCGGACCTCGGTACGGCCTCCTCGTCGGGACGTCGTGGCGGTCGGTACGGTCCTGTTGGGAGTCACGGAATCGAGGGGAGGCTCCGACGGGGCGAGGACCGTGACGGTTCTCACATCGGCTCATCGGTGAAGGTGTCCGGCACTTAATCCGAAGACCCACCATGTCGAACTTACCTCCGCCGCTCCCGAGGCACACTGGGAGGTCGAGGGTGTGACAAGACGACGAGGTGAGTCGAGATCTAAGTCCTGGGACAACCTCCGGACTCTGACTCTGTGGGTCCAGAGGGTCCCCGACGGACCGTCTCTGCGGGTCTCGGGGTCCCTCCCGACCTAAACTCCGCGACGACGGACGGAACCACGAGACGTGAGGAGAAATGGACGGGGGCGGAGGACCACCAGGACCCGACACCTCCGGTGTGGGTCCACTACACAAACACCCTCCCTTCCCGGCACGTACCACCGTCCCGGTGCCCCCACGGGGGCCTCGCTCCTGCAGTCGAGAAGGAACCTTGGTAGAGATCAGTTTTGTGGGTGTGCACATGCACATACACAGTCTGGACTTTCGACTACCTACCACGTCTCCAAAGGTCCGCTCTTCCCTCCACACCGGTGGTCGGGACCGGTTTCGGAGGTGGAGTGGACGACGGGAGCGAGACGATTGTCGACACCGTCCGGACGTGGGCCGGACGCGGAGACGGAGTCCTACAGAACGCACAGTGTGGTGGTCCCCGGGTCCGCTCGTGGCCGTTTCACCATGGCCCACCTGTGGGGCTCTGTCCTGCAGGGCCCTGCGAGGGGTGGACTCGGAGCCCAGGTGGGTGCTGGGCCAGGTGGTCTCTGGTGGTGTCCTCGGTGCCACCCCTCTCGCCAGGTTCCCAGTCTCACCTCTGACCCTCTGTCCTCGGGGTCTGGGCGTGGGGCTGCGGTTGATGTTGAGAACTGGGTGTCGGGACGGAGCCTCCTGCCTCGTCCCCTCTGGGGCACTGAGGCTGCACCCCAGAATGCAGCTCTGGCCAGCACCCAGCCCCACATGGCAGCACGGGAACGAGGCACAGCGCAGGAACGAGGCACAGCGCAGGCTGGTCTGGGCCTTGAAGAGCCAGGGCCCCGTTGAGGGTGGGGCTGGGGACACCTCACAAGAGGACCTCTGAAGTCCTCCTCCCTAGAGTGCAGGCCCAGCTCCCGGGGCTCAGCTCTGAACCGTGGGGAGGACGGCCAAAGTGCCTTGCTGTGGTTACCACTGGGCCTGCAGCATCTCAGCTGCCAGGCTCTCTGGTCCTGTTCACCATCATCTGCTGAACCCTTAAGGCTGCAACGGTCATGACTTCCAAGCCAGCAGCCCCCAGGCAGGACCTCAGGGCTGGCCTGGCAGGCTCGGCGGCGGGCAGAAAGCGCCGCCCGTGGCTTCTGCTGATACCAGCCCACCAGGGGGGTCGGGAGAGCGAACCCACCCATGTGAGGCCAGCCTTGCCTGAGGAGCCGCACACCAGGGAACAAGCCCCCAGGTGACAGTCATACCACAGATGGAGCCCTGGAGCCTGCGGTGAGGAAGGGGCCTTGCTAGTGCGGGGTTGGCCCCGAGCCTGTGGGCCTGAGAGCAGGTCAGGATCTTGGGGGCAGGAGGGCTGGAGTGGGCTGTGGGGTGCCTGCTCTGTCAAGGGGTCTTTTCACAGCCAGCCTCACTTTATAATAAAGGCTGAATATGCCCACTTCACACAAGCTCTGTCCCAGTCTTACTTTTGTAACTGCATCCAGCACGTGGCTCCAGAACACCATCTGAGAAGCAGGGAGAACAGCAGTGGGCCCACAGACGCCTCATGCAGACTGGCTGCCTCAGGGCAGGGCTCTAGCCTGGGCCCAGGGACTTTGTTGGCAGATGCATTGCTGAGGGGAGGGGAGGTGATGGGAGACGGAGGGGGAGCCCCGTCTGTACCACCTGCTCAAGTCTGAGCCCAGGGCCTTGCTGATGGGCCTCCAGGCACCAGGATTTGGTTTTATCTACCTCCAGTGAAACACTGATCGCTCCATGCTATAGGACAGCATCTTTATTTCCATTTTAAAGGTTAAAAAAAAAGGTGAAGAAATGGACTTTGGCTGACCCTTCTAACTAGTACAAGGGCTGGGGTCAGATAAGCAGTGCCTGGCTGAGGGCCAGCAGGACAGAGGCTGGAACTCGGGGAGGGGCTTGAGGCTGGGCGGCAGAGTGCGGGCAGCCGGTGATGCGTCAGCCCTGTTCACAGACACCCCGCAGGTGGCAGGAAGGGCCTCCGGCAGGAGGGGGCTCCGGCACTTGGGCCTGCGTGGGATGGGGCGGCCCCCCAACAAAAACTCCACGTTTCTGGCTTTCCTGGCCTGTTGGTCCCTTCACGGACATGTTGAGAACCAAATCCTGCAGTCAGAGGCCAGGCCACAGGACCCTCCGGGGCTCCTGACCGAGGGAAGGGTCATCAGGGCCAGCTTTCCCTGCCCTTGCCGGGAGGTTAGGGTCCAGGGACGAGCCACACCCTGCTGTGTTCCCTGCAGGCCAGGGCCCCTCCTCCCTGCAGGGCTTGCAGGAAAGAGGGGACCCGAGCCACCACAGGGGAGGGGCGTGACCCACACCTACTTCCTGCTGAGCTCCCTGGCCCGGCAGGTGGCAGCCTCCACAGCACTCATGGCCGTGGCCCGCAGCCCGCCCTGCTCCAGCACATGGAGCCCATAGATGGTCGTGCCGCCCGGCGTGCACACGTCAGTCCGCAGCTGAGCTGGGTGCTGCCCCTTCTGCAGAAGCACCTTGGCCGTCCCCTGGGGAGAGGCGTTGGGGTTAAGGGGGGGGACGGTGCTGGCAACCCGTCTGCAGCTCACCACCCCCAGCACCCTGTCTCAGCTCAGACCGGCTGGCCACCTCCCCATGCTGACCTTCCCCTTCCACACACTCCCTGGGCTGTGCAGCAGGGTCTCACCAGCAGGGTCTGGGCAGCGATGCGGTGGGCCAGGCCACTGGGCATGCCCATTTTGACGGCACCTTCGGCCAAGGCCTCAGAGAAGGTGCACACCTGTAGCAGTGGGGATGGGGTGGGAGTCAAAGCTAGCCCTCCCTGGGACTCGGCACCCAGCCTGGAGAAGGCCGGGCACCTTCAGAACAAGACCCAGGGCGCCAGCCACCAGAGCCAAGGCTGGAGCCCAGAGGTCTGCCAAGGGGCCAGCCTCAAAGGCCCAGGAAGGTACTGACGGGGGGAGGGCACACACGGGCAGCTGAGGACCACGGGTGGATCCCTGGGGGCAGGGGCTATTGCGGGGGCTTAGGAAGGCCCCACTTTGCAGAGGGCTGCCCACCACACTCACAAAGGCTACTCCGCTACCACTGAGGCCGGTGTGGATGTCCACCTGGGCCTCAGGCACCTCCTCGCACTGCCCGCAGGCCTCCAGCAGGGACTGCAGGAGCCGGACCTCGTAGCTCCCAGCGTGGCGGCCCCGCGCCATCACCATGGCACCCTCCTGGACGATGCAGGGCAGGTTGGGTGAGACCCTGAGCACCCGAGCTGTTGGGGGCAGCAGCTGCCAGAGAGAGGCTGCGGTCAGTGAGGCCTGTCCCGGCCAGCAGAGAGACTCTGCTCCCCAACCCACCCATGCTGGCTTCCGGAAGGGCTGGGCCTCGGCTGCAGCTGGTCTGGGATGGCCGGGGTGGGAAGTCGAGTCTGGTCAGCAGAGCCCAGCTTGGGATCAGCATCTCAGCCCCACCGCACCCTCAAGGGCTGCTCACCTCCTCCAGGGTGCTCAGGGACACCCCGGCGGCCACGGACACCAAGATGTGCTCAGCAGTGACGGCAGGAGCCACCTCCACCAGCACGGCTGGCAGGATGTGGGGCTTGGTGGCGAAGAAGACGAGGGAGCAGCTGTGCAGCACCTCTGGGTTGGAGTGGGTGGTCTGGCAGCCCATGGCCTGCAGCAGGGACGCCGGGGCCAGGCCTGTCAGCAGGCATCCTCCAGACCGCAGGACCCCTGCTGCAGACGGCTCTACTCCCAGTGGCCAGACCACCCGTCCCTGCTCAGGACCCAACCTCAGGTGGGCCCTGATGGCAGCACAGCCTCAAGCCCTCTGAGCCCGTGAGTGCCCATGACATTCCTGCCCACCCATCACACACACCCCTTTACCCCACCCTGGACCTCCACAACCTTGACATTCCTTCTGGACTTTGACCTCCCCTTCCCCAGCCCAGGCCATCTCAAAACTTTAGCCAAGTAAGCAGACTTCCCTGGCCCCAAGGAGCGTCTGAGGCACAGGAGCCAAGAGCCACCTGGGAGCTGCCCGGCTCACCCGGAAACGGCAGAGGTTCCTGTCGGAGGGCGCACTGGCCAGCACGTGCTCAGCTTCCACTTTTCCTGGAGGGAAAGGCAAAGAAGAGTGGGGGTGTCAGTAAGGAAGGCGGGGCAGTGGAGCGAGCCTGCCAGGTCTGCAAGTCTCTGAGGCTCAGCCACACCTGGGCCATCCTGAACCTCTCCAGGAAGCCAGGAGCTCAGCGGGGCAGCTCCACTTGGCTGGGACCAGACCAGACCACCAGCCTCACTTGATTCTACCCGGCAGTCATCACCACCTACCTGCTGCTGCTAAGCCCAGATGCATTGCTGGACACAGGGACCAGGAGTTCGCCTTGTCTTGTGAGGACACGGATCCCAGGGACTGCTGCCTCTGGGAATGGGAAGGCTGGGGAGGGGGCATGGTGGGTACGGAGGCCCAGGAAGGGAGGGTTTGGGGCAAGGGTGAACCCTGGGAAGAGGGTGTCTATGGGTGTGTCTGTGCTGGGACATCCAAGCAAATGCCTGTTTGGCAGAATCCGCTACAGGTCAGATTTCTACAAGGTCTAACAAGAAGGCAGAAATACACCCCACAACCTAGACAGATGGTGGCAGCCACCGTGTGTTGCCTGCACTGTGTCAACACGAACTCTATGGAGCTGGGGGTAGCAGGTAACACTCCAAGTTTTACAAGTAAACAACTGAGGCCTGCAATAAACTGCTTTCTGATGATTTTCATCTCTCTAGACCCTGACATATAGCTAAAGGCAAAAAGCTAGTCCATAATCACCACATAAAGATCCTAAATAATGTGGAGCATGATCAGGACAGCACCACCATTCCTGCTGTAGTTCAGTTCAATCGCTCAGTCGTGTCCGACTCTGCAACCCCATGGACTGCAGCACGCCAGGCTTGCATGTCCATCACCAACTCCCGGAGCTTGCTCAAACTCATGTCCATCGAGTCGGTGATGCCATCCAACCATCTCATCTTCTGTCATCCCCTTCTCCTCCTGTCTTCAATCTTTCCCAGCATCAGGGTCTTTTCCAAGGAAGTTCTTCACATCAGGTGGCCAAAGTATTGGAGTTTCAGCTTCAGCATCAGTCCTTCCAATGAATATTCAGAACTGATTTCCTTTAGGACGGACTAGTTAGATCTCCTTGCAGTCCAAGGGACTCTGAAAAGTCTTCTCCAACACCACAGTTCAAAAGCATCCATTCTTCGGTGCTCAACTTTCTTTATAGTCCAACTCTCACATCCGTATATGACTACTGGAAAAACCATAGCTTTGACTAGATCTACCTTTGTTGGGAAAGTAATGTCTCTGTGTTTTAATATGCTGTGTAGGTTGGTCATAACTTTTCTTCCAAGGAGTAAGTGTCTTTTAATCTCATGGCTGCAGTCACCATCTGCCGTGATTTTGGAGCCCCCCAAAACAAAGTCTGTCACTGTTTCCATTGTTTCCCCATCCTTTTGCCATGAAGTGATGGGACCAGATGCCATGATCTTCTCAACCAATGATTTTGCCTGGCCCCAACACTGGCAAGGTCTGGAGACATTTTTGGTCTCACAACTGGAGATGTTACTGACCTCTTGTGAGGAGAAGCCATGGAAGGGAACTAAACACCCTACAATGTGAAGGAAAGAGGATGATCTGACTCCAAATGTGCAGTGACGGATACTAGGAATGCCGCTGGCAAACAAATCAAAAGAACAGTCGTAGGTTCAGAGCGGCCAGGCAACTCAACAGAGGCACAAGATCTCACTCTAAGCTAGGACTGTCCAAGAGAAACATCGCTCAACCCATACATGTCACTTTACAACTTCTAGTAGTCATATTAAACAACCAGGAAAAAACAAGTTTAATTATAATACATTTTATTTAACCTAAGGTAGCCAAAATGTTATTCTTCCAACAGGTAATCAATATTAAAAATTACTAAGATACATTACATTTTGTTTGTGTGCTGTATCTTCCAAACTTGGCATATATGTTGTTTTATGCACTCATAGTGTAATACCAAAGCACCTGACCTGTCTCCTGAGAAATCTGTATGCAGGTGAAGAAGCAACAGTTAAAACTGGACATGGAACAACAGACTGGTTCCAAATCGGGAAAGGAGTACGTCAAGGCTGTATATTGTCATCCTGCTTATTTAACTTACATGCAGAGTACATCATGAGAAACACTGGGCTGGAAGAAGCTCAAGCTGGATTCAAGATTGCTGGGAGAAATATCAATAACCTCAGATATGCAGATGACACCACCTTTAGGGCAAAAAGCAAAGAAGAACTAAAAAGCCTCTTGATGAAAGTCAAAGAGGAGAGTGAAAAAGTTGGCTTAAAACTCAACATTCAGAAAACTAAGATCATGGCATCTGGTCCCATCACTTCATGGGAAATACACCGGGAAACAGTGTCAGACCTTATTTTCTTGGGCTCCAAAATCACTGCATATGGTGACTGCAGCCATAAAGTTAAAAGACATTTGTTGCTTGAAACAAAACCTATGACCAACCTAGACAGCATATTAAAATGCAGAGACATTACTTTCCCAACAAAGGTCAATCTAGTCAAAGCTATGGTTTTTCCAGTAGTCATGTATGGATCTGAGGGTCGGACTATAAAGAAAGCTGAGAGCCCAAAAATTGATGTTTTTGAACTGTGGTGTTGGAGAAGACTCTTGAGAGTCCCCTGCACTGCAAGGAAATCAAACCAGTCCATCCTAAAGGAAATCAGAATATTCATTGGAAGGACTGATGCTGAGGCTGAAACTCCAATATATGGCCACTTAATATGAAGAACTGACTCAATGGAAAAGACCCTGATGCTGGGAAAGATTGAAGGTGGGAGAAGGGGACAACAGAGGGTGAGATGGTTGGATGGCATCACCGACTCGATGGACACGCATTTGAGCAAGCTCCAGGAGTTGGTGATAGACAGGGAAGCCTGGCGTGCTGCGGTCCATGGGGTCGCAAAGAGTCAGATGTGACTGAACTGATACACTCACAGTTCAGTTCAGTTCAGTTCAGTTGCTCAGCTGTGTCCGACTCTCTGTGACCCCATGAATCACAACATGCCAGGCCTCCCTGTCCATCACCAACTCCTGGAGTTCACCCTAACTCACGAGCATCGATTCAGTGATGCCATCCAGCCATCTCATCCTCTGTCTTCCCCTTCTGCTCCTGCCCCCAATCCCTCCCAGCATAAGGGTCTTTTCCAATGAGTCAACTCTTCACATGAGGTGGCCAAAGTATTGGAGTTTCAGCCTCAGCATCAGTCCTTCCAATGAACACCCAGGACTGGTCTCCTTTAGGATGGACTGGTTGGATCTCCTTGCAGTCCAAGGACTCTCAAGAGTCTTCTCTAGCACTTACAGTTCAAAAGCATCAATTCTTCGGTGCTCAGCTTTCTTCACAGTCCAACTCTTACATCCATACATGACCACTGGAAAAACCATAGCCTTGACTAGATGGACCTTTGTTGGCAAAATATCTCTGCTTTTTAATATTCTATGTAGGTTGGCCATAACTTTCCTTCCAAGGAGTGAGCGTCTTTTAATTTGATGGCTGCAATCAACATCTGCAGTGATTCTGGAGCCCAAAAAAATAAAGTCTGGCACTGTTTCCACTGTTTCCACATCTATTTCCCATGAAGTGATGGGACCAGATACCATGATCTTAGCTTTCTGAATGTTGAGCTTTAAGCCAACTTTTTCACTCTCCTCTTTCACTTTCATCAAGAGGCTTTTTAGTTCCTCTTCACTTTCTGCCATAAGCGTGGTGTCATCTGCATATCTGAGGTTATTAATATTTCTTTCGGCAATCTTGATTCCAGCTTGTGCTTCTTCCAGCCCAGCGTTTCTCATGATGTACTCTGCATATAAATTAAATAAGCAGGGTGACAATATACAGCCTTGACGTACTCCTTTTCCCATTTGGAACCAGTCTGTTGTTCCGTGTCCAGTTCTAACTGTTGCTTCCTTACTTTCATATAGATTTCTCAAGAGGCAGGTCAGGTGGTCTGGTATTCCCATCTCTTTCAGAATTTTCCACACTTTATTGTGATCACACAGTCAAATGCTTTGGCATAGTCAATAAAGCAGAAATAAATGTTTTTCTGGAACTCTCTTGCTTTTTCCATGATCCACTGGATGTTGGCAATTTGATCTCTGGTTCCTCTGCCTTTTCTAAAACCAGCTTGAAGATCAGGAAGTTCACGGTTCGCCTATTGCTGAAGCCTGGCTTGGAGAATTTTGAGCATTACTTTTCTAGCGTGTGAGATGAGTGCAATTGTGTGGTAGTTTGAGAATTCTTTGGCATTGCCTTTCTTTGGGATTGGAATGAAAACTGACCTTTTCCAGCTCTGTGGCCACTGCTGAGTTTTCCAAATTTGCTGGAATATTGAGTGCAGCACTCTCACAGCATCATCTTTCAGAATTTGAAATAGCTCAACTGGAATTCCATCATCTCCACTAGCTTTGTTCGTAGTGATGCTTTCTAAAAGCGCATTCCAATTCCGACCGCCTCGCGGTTACCGTGCGGACGGCTGACCTTGAGCTTCTCCACTATATCCCCTCCAGCCGCGTTCCCAGAGGAAAGAGAGTCTCCGGAAAGGCAGAGTCCGCTAGCTGTCTTGGCCCACGCCCGCTGGCGAGCTCCACCCTGGGGCCCCTGCGTCTAGGATGCCGCGCTGCTCTGGGATCCGCGGGGCAGGTGGGCACGGGACAGGTAAGCCCGCCCTTCCCACCTCAGGCCGGTCTCGGACGCCCGCTGGCCCCGAGCCCGGGGGTCCCCACGCGTCCTACGCCCGTGGCGCCCCACCTGCTTGGATGAGGCCCTGCGCGATTGCCTCCGCCATGCGGCCCGCGCCCACGAAGCCCACTCGCCTCCAGCAAGATTCCTCCGCCGCCGCCGCCATTACGCCGCCGCGCCGCGCCCCACCCCCGCACTCAGCTGCGCCAATGGGCTGCGCGGGCCTCACCTGCGCTCGTCCACTGGCTGCGGAGACCTAACGCTCCGCCCTCTCCCGGGGTTTCCGTGCGGGGGCGGGGCTCCGCGCAAAGCGTCTGGTACACAGGCGGGCTGCTGTACCTGGGTGCTCCACTGGTGTGTGAATTTCTCAAGTAGCAACTTGAGAGGGTCCATTTATATGCGAAGGGTCGGAAAGGGTGGAGGCTGCTGTGGGACGGGGTACCTCGCGGGGCCAATGGGAAAGCACTGATGGACACCGGCCAGCTGAGCTTCCAGGAAGGGGCGGCTGAGCAGATTCTGATGAAACTCCTGGCAGCCAGAATCCGGACTCCCGCTTATCACTGGCACACATCAGGGGCTATCGAGTGGGACTCTGCCGGCCTCGGGCCGGTTTCTGGGTGGGAACAGCGCGCGCTGGTTCTGTTTGGAGCCTGTGAGCAGTCGGGTATGGAGCACAGGGCTGCCTATTCCGAGCTTGTGGTAAGATTTCCCCCAAGTTGTAGTGGGTCCGAGTGACAAAATAAAATTGACGCAGCCAGTGAAACGTGGGAGCAGCGGTCTGTGGCTTTGCTGTTAAAGAACCGCCTCAGGCCAGCCTGGGTTTTGGCTTCTGAGAGCCTCTCAGGGAGCTATGTAGGGAGGCAGGGGAGACCTTCCTGAGGTGTAGGCCCCCAGGAGAGACCTGGACCCTCTAGTTGGTTCTAAGGAACAGAGTGTGAGGCTAGGGACAGGAAGCACCTTAGAGACTGAGAGGGGGAGGTGGGTGTGGGGTGTGCTTGTAATTTTTGATTGACCTAGGAAAAATAAGCTAAGACTGCAGTTTTAAAGATTACATTTTAAAAACGTTTTGATATTTTCTTTAAACTCTGCTTTAGCACGTTCTAAATTCTTCAACGGGCTTACCAGGTGGCTCGGTGGAAAGAATCTTCCTGCAACACAGGAGATGCAGGTTCAATCCCAGGGTTGGCAAGATAACCTGGAGAAGGAAATGGCAACCCACTCCAGTATTCTGCCTGGGAAATCCCATGGATAGAGGAGCCTCACGGGCTCCATAGGGTCACAAAAAGAGTGAGACACGACTTAGCAACTAAAAAATTCTTCAACAATGAGAGTCCCTCACTCACTCAACACTGTCCCTTCAGTGAGAAGCCCTTGCTCTGGTGCTGGGAATGAAGCCCTCACAGCAGCAGAATGGACAGCCAAAGCTCTACCTGCAGACCTGCCCCTCTATGATACACACACCCCTCAAGGGGCAGCTCAGGACACGCAACCACTATTAGTGTCCTCCCAGGCACGTCCAGGCCTTTCTGCTCCTGCCCCCTTTCTCACTGGGCTGATCCAAGATCCATCTCAGGTGCCACCCCTACCCATCTCCCTTAACCAGGCTCCCTTAACCACCCGGGTCCTGGAGCTCTGAGTCCTGTGGGTGCAGGAGGGGAGGAACTTCTGGAGAAGCAGGCAGGTGGGGTGGGCCTCAGAGAGGAATAACCGTCTGGACAGAGACAGAGAAGGTAGGGAGGCACTGACACCATTGGGGAGAGTAATGGGGTGCTGACAAACGCAGTGTGTGGTCAGCTGGATGGGGTGCAGATGTTGGGACTGTGTGCCTAGCACAGGGGAGACAGCCATCGCTGCCCAGATAAACAAAAGATGTCATGACCACGTTGGGACCCCAGTCACTGGTCCACACTCATGAAGAGGGGACCTGAGAAGAGGGGGATCCCAGAGCCAGGGAAGGTGCCTGGGTCCTGAGGGAGGCAGTCCCGCTCCGGCCTAGAGGCTGGGCACCCGCAGCACTGCCTGAACAGCCAGGGCGCCAGTGGGTCAACCCGTCTAGAACTTCCTGTTGAGGAAGGTGCCACTCACCTCCCTGCCCGCCAGCCCACTCCTGTGTGACAGCTGTCACTGTCCTCGGGAGAAGGACAGGCTGGGCCCCAGCACCCAAGCCACCACATGAGGGCTAGGGAGATGAAGGGCCAGGTCGGGCTCCTCTCTGCTGGGGCCCCAGGGGAGCCTGAACCAGCAGACCGACACTTTCCTCAGATCCCTCTGTGCCTGCCTGGCCTATCCAAACCCAGACCTGGCCTCTTTCCCCGAAGTCCTGGGAGGAACCAGGGGAGCCTTGGGGAGTGCGGTTACCCAGGCCTGCATGTGGCCGTGTGGGGAGAAGCTGGCTCTGACCACCGCACTGGGACCATTGCAGGTGCCCTGCCCTTTGTCCCTACCAGCTGACAGCCCACCCTCTCCTGCCACCTGCCCACTCACCGCTTCTCTGTGTCTCCGCCCACTGCCACTCTTCTGCCCCAGGGACAGTTGGTCACCATGGCCCTGCAGCTCTTGGGGGCTGGCCGGGCTTAGGAGGCAGTGCTGGGGTGGGGATGAGGGTGACTGGCACACAGGCCTGTGAAAATGCTCTTTATTGGCTCCCAGGGATTGGAAGCGGACACTCAGGGATGGAGTTGGAGAGCAGGGTGCTGGGCTTGGCTTCCCTGACGTGGATGGAGGCCCCACCAGACAGTCACTGAGGCCTGCCTCAGCAGATGGAGTGGAGCAGAGGCCACCATCAG
The DNA here is from genome assembly GCA_006410635.1 of Cephalophus harveyi. Classification (NCBI taxonomy): domain Eukaryota; kingdom Metazoa; phylum Chordata; class Mammalia; order Artiodactyla; family Bovidae; genus Cephalophus; species Cephalophus harveyi. Next base: position 128,926 of record SJYT01048726.1, on the reverse strand, counting down.
GAGGGCAGGCGGTGCCCCTGGCTCCTGGCAGGTTCTGAGAGTGGCTGCTGCTGGGCGCTGCCGGCCGGGCGCTGGGGAGGAGGTGGACCAGCTCCCACCACAGGCTTCACTTCCGGGCCTGCTCATAGTTGTCCGTGAACCAGGCACAGGTCTCCTTCACAGCTGCAGAGGCAGGCAGGTGAGGGCCAGGGTGGTCCTGACCTCCCCGGAAGGAGGATGGGGACCCAGGGAGTCCTGCCTCTGCGGTGAGGGCACGGAGGCCAAACCCGCAGAGTGTTCCCCCCAACTGGCACTGGGAAAGCTGAGGCCCGGGCAGGGGCAGTGGTGGGCCCCGGGAGAGGCCGGAAGGCCCTGAGGAACAGGGTGGGAGGCTCACCCTGCTTGAAGGGCGTGAACCGGAAATCAGGCAGGTAGGCCCGCAGCTTCGCATTACTGGCCGTCTTCTTAAACTGCCCATCTGACTTGGTTGTATCAAACTGGGCACATGGTCAAGGCCTCAGCACGAGGGGAAGCCCCACTTCCCCCCGCCTGCCCTTGAGCCTGTCCCAGCTTTCCCAGGAGAAGCCTCCAGGGCAGAGCAGCAGTGCCCCCACCCCCTGGCCACCAGGGTGAGTGCCATGGGGGCATCAGGGCACAGTCTCCTGCAGGGAGGCCCGAGGCACCCCAGCCTCCGACCAAAGGATACAGTGACCTCCCCGTGGAAGTCCATGGCCTCCACCACGGCCTCAGCTGCCTCCTGGATGGACACCTCGTCCTCCTCGCCCACTGTGGGGAGCCAGGGGCCAAAGGCCAGGTCAGGCCCTCGCTGCCCAGCCCCCAGAAGTCCCCTCCCTGGTCGGCAGCTCCAGGGACAGACAGGGGCACCCCCGGCTGGTGTGGGTGGGAGTGGGGCTGCTGGGCGCCCACCTGACAGGATGATGGGCTCCACCTCGTCGTATTCCCGCAGGGCCCAGATAAAGAGCCGGGCTAGGTCCTGCTGGTCAGACATCTGGGGTCAGAGGCCACCAGTGACAGTCCACGGGTGCATGTCCCCTCTCCAGCCCAGGTCCCTCCCTTTGGGCAGTGGCCAGCCAGCTGTGCCCCAACTCCCTCCTCCAGATGAGCTCAGAGCTACCCCAGCGACTCTCCAGGGACAGGAACCTACAGGGCCCCAGCAAGGATAGGGGCAGCCTGGACCCCTACACTTTCCTAGGCTCCCTCCCGCCTGCCCACGGCCAGCTCGGCGGCCCCAGGAGACGTTCTGGGGGACAGCCGTGCCCCTCTGCGGCACCAACCAGTGAGTAGATGAACTGCCTCCGGGGCCTCCCCGTGCCCCACACCGTCAAGGCTGAGCCGCTGCCTGTGGGTCAGGAGGGCAGGTGTCAGAGGGGCTGTGGCAGCATCAGCCATCCCCCCCTACCCGGGCTGTGCCCCAGGGGTCCCCGCGGGCAGCGGGCACTCACTCTTGGCCAGGTGCACCTTGTGGATGAGGCCAGGCAGTACATGGCCATCCTCGATACTGAAGTTGTCGTGGGGCCCGAAGACGTTGGTGGGGATGACAGCGGTGAAGGTGCAGCCGTGCTGCTGGAAGTAGGCCCTGCGGCGGCAGAGCATCCCCTCTGGCCCTCACCCTGGGGCCACTGGCCTGTCCCACCCCAAGTCCCACCCCAGCCGAGGTCTGGGAGCCCTGACAGGCCGCCCCCTGGGCCCACCCATCGCGGGGCACCCAGGCCCCCTTCCTCAGCCTTGACTGGCCTCTGCCCAGGGAGAGTAGGAGGAGAACCTGTTCTGCACGTCGATCATCCTCTTGGCGTAAGAGTAGCCAAAATTGCTGCTGTGCGGCGGCCCGTTGTGAATCTGGGGGAGCAGAGGACCTGCTGCTTCTCAGCCCCGCCCCCAGGCCAGGCCCCACCCTGCCCAGGCTCCTCCCCTTACCATGGTCTCATCGATAGGGTAGGTGGTCTTGTCTGGGAAGATGCAGGTGGACAGGCAGGAGACCACCTTGTTCACGCCCACCTCGAAGGCCGAGTGTAGCACATTATCATTGATGTGTATGTTTTTCCTCTGCAGGGCAGTGGGAAGCAGGGGTCAGGCCCCTCCAGGAATGGTCCAAAGCCTCACCTGCTCTTCCAGGGACTGAAGTGGGGACGGACCCTGGAGGCCGCATCTGAGTCTGAGTTCCAACTACTCCCAGCGCCCACCCCCAGGACTGCAGGAGGGTCTAGGCCTGCCTCCCCTGAAGCTGGGGGAGGACCTTGGAGGAGAGGGCTACACCCCAAGCTCAGGGCTGAGCCCCACCCTCAGGGGCTGCTGAGGTGGTTCAGGAGCTCAGGGGGCCCAATCTGGCCCTGAGGCAGGGAGGGAAGATGGGGCCCTTCCATACCCCCAACCCAGGAGCTCACCCCTGGCTCTACTGCTCAGTAGCAGTGAAGCCTTGACCGGCCACACCCCTCCTCGGGCCTCACTTCCCTCTCTGAGGACATGAGCTGGCCGGGGCATTTGGGTGGTCTGGGGAGAGGGGAGAGGTGGTGGTCAGGCAGCCTCCTGGGAAGGCTGTCACTGAGACAAGGAGGACAGACCCCCGCGCAGAATCTGGTCTAAGCTTCCACCATCCCAGGCCCAAAGCAGGGCTGAACCACACCAAGGCCAGTGGCAGAGACAGGGACAGCCCTCAGGGGCAAAGCCTGGCAGGGGCAGGGCCCTGGGAGAGCCCAGCTTACACCTCAGCAGCCCAGGGTGTACCCCAGGCTCAGTGCAGCTGGACCTCCTGGGAGCAGGGGCATTTGGAGGCCCAGGAGGCAGGAAGCAGTTGGGGCAGGGTCACACGGCAAATGCTGGCTTCTCTCAGCTCACCCAAACCCCATTTACCTCTTGGGTTTTCCCTATTGGGCCAAATGTCCCCAAGCCTACCTGTGTGTCCCTCTGCCTACAGTCCAAGTGTAGGGCATTGGGGGCCCTCGGGGCTGCCCCATCTGCTGGGCCAAGCCCTGACCCTCAGGAACTTCGTGGGGCCAGAACAAGAGCTTGGGAAGCTGGCCAAAAAGCCCCCAAAATCCGGATCCTGGCTCCAGTGCTCACTGGGGCTCTCCCTTACCCAGAAGTCCAAATTGTATTTGATATTCCGGAACAGGCCCCCCACCATTGCAGCAAGATGGATGACGTGTGTGGGCTGGACCTGTTGAAACAGCGCCCGGGTCTGTGCAGCATTCCTGTGGGGAAGCCAGGCCATCAGGGGCTACTTGGAGGCCTGAGGGAACGAGCACCCTGGCTCAAGGCACTGGGGGCAGGAGCCAGGCAGGGCCAAAGGCGGGAGGGGCTGCCAAAAGGGAAAGTGGCCAGGCCAGGCTAGGCCATGGCTGGTAGGAGAGTGTGGGCTTTCAGGAAGAGAAAGGAGGAAGTTTGCCCAAGAGCAAAGCTGTGCACATCCTGGCCAGGCCAGCCACCTGGCAGGGAGGGCCCGGATGCGAGGCCCCGCCAGGGACAGGGCTGGCCCAGAGCGCTCAGTCTGGAGAGGGCACAGTGGGTGTGCTCCAGGGATGGGCAGACTCACGTGAGATCGGCATCCTTGGAAGAGACAAAAATCCAGTCCTCTCCAGGCAGCCTGGCCCCATCTTCTACCACCTTCTGGATGGCTCTGCCCACCAGCCCTGAGCCCCCAGTCACTAGGATCCGCCTGGTCCCCCGAGGATCACCCATGGTGGCTACACCTGTAGGGCCAAATGGTACAAGGCTGAGGCCATTGCTCCCATCCCACAGAACCCCACTCCCCTGAGCTGCCCCAGCCCAAGGTCACTGCCCCTAGCACTGGGGCACAGTATGAGATCACCAGGCCAGGGAGACTGCCTGCTGGGGACCAGGCAGACCCAGCTAGCCTGAGCCATCCACTCCTCTCAGCTCTGTTCCCCAGGGAGCCCTGTGCCTACCACTCAGCCTGGAGAACCAGACTCTGCCCTGTGGGCCCAACCCTAACCCCCACTGGGCCAAGAAGGAGAACATTTGTCTCCTTTCTGGCTCACAAGAGGGAAGGCAGCCAACCTTGGGTCTGGGGCTTTCTGGCCAAAGTCCATATGCTACTGACTGCGGGAAGGGGTGTCGCCTGTGTTTGCAGCCCAGTGCCCACTTCAGCTAGCCTTGGAAAGCTTGGTTCCTTTTGGGCAGGCAGAGCTTCTGGCTACCTGGAGAAATGGACAGGCCTCAGGGCACCACCACCTAGTAGCACCCTATCCTGGGGGTTGGAAATCTGCTCGGGCAGCTACAGGAGGACTTTGAACTCCCCGATGCAGAGCCCGACGGGCAGCCCAGACCAGAGGGGGCCCTTCCCGGACATTCTGATGGCACGAGCAGTGTAGCAGCAGGCCCTGGGGTAGACGCTACCGCGGCCGGACCCCTCCCACGTTTCCCCAGGCGCTTCCCAAGCCCTCCACCCCTGGAGCCACCTCTGAGCCCACTCGCACAGTGCAGTTGGGCCCCTTTCCGTGCTTCCTGGTCTCTCCCACGCCCCCAATTCCCGGCACCCTTCAGGCATTTCTGATTGTCACGAGGCACCCAAGGTCCAGGCCCCGGCTCGCCATGCCACGCCCCCACCACCCCCTCCCGAGGTCCCCTCAGAGCCCCTCGCCGCCTTACCTGCGCCTTACCCCACCTACCCGCAGAGCCGCTTCCGGCGCCGGCTGAGCGCCCAGCCACGCGCCGGAGCCAGGTGGAGTGGGCAGGACTAGGTCGGGCTCTCCCGCGGCACTCTGGGAAGTGCAGTCCTCGAGGGCCGCCCCGGGCGTTGCTGGGACATGAAGTCCAGAGCCGCGCAGTAGCCTGGGAAATGTAGTTCCCGTCGGCTCCGCCTCCCCTAGGCCAATCACTGCTAGTCTCTAACCCCGACGGTGCCGGCGTTGGGGCTGTGGGAGAAGACGCATGGCTGCGCATCTCCGAAAGCCCGCAGACTCTGGACGGAGGAGTAGCGGCAGGGCCAAAGAATATTCTGAAAACGGAGGAGCTGCAGCTGCTCGGTGCTCTCCTAGGGTAAAAACTGCATTTGTGAGAAGCAACTGCAACAGTTACTATATTCGGGACACTGAGGGGGACAGTATATAAAATATACTTTAATAAATACATTAAAAAGACAAACACATTTCACGATATTATTAATAGCAGGAGATCGCTTGGGGCCACTGCTGTAGTTCAGGTAATAAGGACTCAGTTTACTGACTGAAGCAACATCAAGTTGGAAGAATTAAGAGGATTCCTGCTTCATTGGCTAGGCAAGCTAAGGGAGGAAGTTAGGTACAAGGCCTGGTGTGATGGTTGGTGTCAACTGGTTATGTGTCAACTTGGCGATGCTGCAGCACCCAGTGATTCACACACAAATCTAGGTGCTGCCAGTGAAGATACTTCATAGACAGTAGCATCTTAGATCAGGTGAGTTGAAGAAAACTAGACTTTCCTTGATAATGTGGGTCTCATTCATTCAGGAGGCTTCCCAGGTGACACAGTGGTAAAGAATCCACCTGCCAATTTAGGAGGCACAGTTTTGATTCCTGAGTTGGGAAGATCCTGTAGAGTAGGAAATGGCAACCCACTCCAGTATTCTTGCATAAGAAATCCCATGGACAGAGGAGCCTGGTGGGCTACAGTCCAGGGGGTCTCAAAGAGCCAGACACAACTGAGTGAGCACATCCATTCAGTTGAGAAGCCTTAAGAGCAAAATTGAAGTTTCACTGAAGGAGAAGACATTCTACTTCAAGACTGGAGAGTTCCTGCCCTAGAGTTCCAGCCTGCCAGCCTGTCCTACAGACTTCAGACTTGCCAGCCCCACAATCATGTAAGTCAGTCCTTTGAAATATATCTATATCTACCTATCTATAATACATATATGTATTTGTTATATATATAGTTTGCGTTTCTGTCTAGGGCACTGCAGTATGGTGAATGGAGTTTTCACCAAGGGAAGTAAAGAGTTGGAATAAAAGCAACTGTAAACTGAATCCAGCAGCATAGTAAAAGGATTATACACATGACTAAGTGGGATTTATTTCTGCAATGCAAGGGATGGTTCAATTAAAAAAAAGAATCAAATACAGCACATTCATAGAACAAAGAACAAAAATGATCTCAGCTGAGGCAGATAAAGCATTTGATAAAGTCTAACACCCTTTCATGATAAGAATACTCAATAAACCAGGAACAGAAGAGAACTTCCTCAACTTAATCAAGGGCATTTATGAAAAACCCACAGCTAACATCACACTCCTTTAACATCCCAAAGGAAATCAGTCCTGAATACTCATTGGAAGGACTGATACTGAAGCTGAAAATCCAATACTTTGGTCACCTGATGCGAAGAACCGACTCATTGGAAAAGACCCTGATGCTGGGAAAGATTGAAGTCAGGAGGAGAAGGGGATGACAGAGGATGAGATGGTTGGATGGCATCATCGACTCGGACATGAGTTTGAGCAAGCTCTGGGAGATGGTGAAGGACAGGGAAGCCTGATGTGCTGCAGTCCATGGGGTTGCAAAGAGTTGGACACAGCTGAACGACTGAGCAACAATGTCAAACTCAATGAATGAAAGACTAAAAGCTTTCCCCTTAAGGTAAGAAATTAAACAAGAATGTTCACTTTTGCCACTTCTGCTCAAAATTGTACTGGAAGTTCTGGCCTGAGTGACTGGGCAAGAAAAAGAAAAACAAGGCACCCAGACTGACAGCACCACTGTGACTTCCTACAACGGATCCTGGGAAGTGCTGCAAACAGAAGGGGAGGTACTTTTACAAAAAGAAAGGAGGATGGATTCAGGATGGGCTTAAACAAGATATGTTCATTACAATCCACCCCTTGACGACTCAATATCCACATCAGTACATTTTCTGAAAAAGCACTTTCAAAGCTTCCGTCCATCCATTCCAACACGTAATTATTACATAGTCTGAAGCTGGTCCCTCCTCCACCCCAAAGGAACATCATCCAGCATCTCTTCATTAATTGTGTCCTGTTTCATCCATTGTTTCTGAGCCATGTCTTCTTTATCTCTGACAAGACTCCATCATATTTTTTGCATCTAATGAATTTAATTTGAATTTAACTCTAGCTATTACACCCTAGGAAGAAAGAGGTAAAGGGAAAAGAAGGAAAATAAGCTTTAAAATTTGACTCAAGGACTTCCCTGGCAGCCCAGTGGTTAAGACTCTGGACTTCCACTACAGGGGGCTCAGGGAACTAAGATCCTACACTCCCCGAGGCATGGTCAAAATAAATAAATAAAATATGGTGACACATTAAGGAAATAAATATGGAAAGAGCTGCAGTCTTTGTTAATTAAAGTCTGGGGCAAGCTTATTTTTTCCTGTTGGTGATCTACTTCTTTTTCCTGGGTGTTTGTGGTCGAGTCATTTCATGAAACTTCATGTTCTCTGTTTTTTCTTTCACTCACAATCAGGTCTTTCAGTGTCAAGACCAGGCACTCCTTTAGTTCAGGAAGGTTTTCTTCTGCTACAGCTTTGAATCTAGATAGTCTGGGTTAAACACTGTGGGCAACACCCAAATCCCCCTTTTTCATTGTCAGTTTACCAGGTTCCTTTGAATCAAAATAAAACTTCCAGTTATATTTTTCTCTATTTTATTTGGCTGCACTGCACATAATGTGGGATCTTAGTTCCCTGACCAGGGATCAAACCCATACCCCCTACAGTGAAAGCCTGGAGTCTTAACCACTGGACTGTCATGGAAGTCCCATGTTTTATTTTATGTTTATATATCTGTACATTTCCTCAAATGATCATGTATTGCTTCTGTAATTAAGTTATTTAATCTGCCTGCAGGAAAGTGGCTGAGCACGTTTAGTTTCACTAGACATGTGACACTCAGCCTCTGAACAGTGAAAGGAATGCCAAGAGTTCAGTGGATGGTCACAAAGGCACAGCCTTCCCCTGGCCGCCCCCTGATGCTTGGGCAGTGCTTGCCAACTAACCTTCCTATAGATATCCTGTGTTTGGTGACCACTGTCTTCTTTTATATCTGTTTTCTCTATTTCCACCATGTGTTTTAAATTTTTAATGTTATTATTGTATAGAAAACATTCTCACTATGCAAACATATTCTCTATGGAAGAACTGGCTGGAAAAAAGAACAGTCCAAATGACATGCACGCTCTTAATGTTTCATATGGCCTGACTCAAGCAGAGTTGGCATGCAGGAAGATGAAGCTAAGCAAGCAAATCCACAGCGCCAACAGCAAGGGCTGAGCTGCCCAAGATGGAGCACTCACATCCTGCTCAACAAATCAGCATCTGAAAACAACCAGCCAGGACCAAACGATGACCAGAGTTACATGTTCTTCTCCTGGTGCTCAGGGCTGCTATGTGATGGAAGATTGATTATCCAAAAGTTCGGTAGCCCACCCCACTCCAGTACTCTTGCCTGGAAAATCCCATGGACGGCGGAGCCTGGTGGGCTACAGTCCATGGGGTCGCACAGAGTTGGACACAACTGAGCGACTTCACTTTCACTTTTCACTTTTATGCATTGGAGAAGGAAATGGCAACCCACTCCAGTGTTCTTGCCTGGAGAATCCCAAGGACGAGGGAGCCTGGTAGGCTGCCGTCTGTGGGGTTGTACAGAGTTGGACACGACTGAAGTGACTTAGCAGTAGCAGTAGCAGTAGGTAGCCCATCTGGATTTCAAAGGCATTTAGAACCCACCTATGATGCAAATAAACCAAAGACCTACATTTTAAATTTCAGAAATAAAATCTGGATGCACCTGAAAATAGTAACTTTCAAAGCATCAGTTTGTCCACAGACATCTCACAGCTACACTGAATCCAGCAGGCTACCAGGTCGTGGTGGCTGGGGCAGGCAGGCCTGGGCTACCCCTTGTTGTGGGAAGGACGTGAAACGCACACGTTGATCTCAGGTGGAGAAACAATCCAGCCCCTGGTGCTGGTCTCGCTCTGCGGCGCCACGTGCTGAGGACATCCTTCTGGGACCCTCCTTGCAGCAGCAGCCAGCCTGAAGCTCCCCCTGCCAGCGGCTACTTAGCTTACAGAGATCCACGCCGCCTGGCTGCACAGGTGCGATTTCTGATGAGTCCGAAAGCTGGACTTCCAGATGAAGCTCTTCCCGCACTTTGAGCACCGGAACGGCCTCTCTCGGGTGTGGATCCGCTGGTGCTGGGCGAGGAGAGTGCTGTAACTGAAGGGCTTCCCGCACCACTGGCACCCAAAAGGCTTCTCGCCGCTGTGGACGCGCTGGTGGCGGTGCAGCGTGGAGAGCCGCGTGAAGGCGCGGCCACACTGCCCGCAGGTGTGCGGCTTCTGGCCAGCGTGCGCGCTGCGTTGCTGCGCCAGGTGCGAGAGCTGGCTGAACGCGCGGCCGCACTCCCCGCACGCGTGCGGCTTCTCGCCGCTGTGCGTGGCCCGGTGTCTCACCAGACGCGAGAGGTATCGGAAGGTCTTGGTGCACGTTTCGCACGTGTGGGCTGTCTGCCCTTTAGCGTTTGTCTCGCGGCTACAGAAAAGCTCAGGTCCCCATTTACCGCCTTTCTGGGCCCCTTCTCCTTTGGAGATGGTCCAGAAGGTTCCATGTGATGGTCTTTCCTGGATAAGGAAGTTCTCCAGGCTCCCTAGCCTGCCCTCCTGCCCAGTGGCTTCTTTGCAGACTGCTTTTGGAGGCTCATCCCCGGAGAAGCTTCCAGATGCTCCTCCTGGAGGCTCTACAGCTGGAGTCATTTTCACCCTTGCAGTCACATGTTTACACAAAGACCCCTGGGTGGAATCTGAAACAGAGAAAGGGCCCACGTGTTACCCTGTTTGAGAAGGTCCACCAGGGCCCCCACTCTGTGCCTCCAAGTATCAACCACGTGCTGGCCTTCTCCACGAGGTGTCTCACGGGTGAGTCCAGGCTCACTGGGTGTGCGCATGTGCCCACCTCCTTCATGGACCTTCCCCTCATATGTCCCAACTTTTTCTCAGCACTTTTTTCTAGTTGAAGTCTGTAGCTGACACTGCAAGCACCTTACACCAAGCCCCCGCCTCCCTGGGATTCTGGCCCTGCTGCAGCAGACAGCTCTGAGAGCTCCGCCTGCCAGCATCCTCTGGGGCACGCGTGCCTCTGTCGTAGCCGAGGTCTGCACTTCCAGCCCAGGCTGCAGCCAGGTACCACCCTGGGGGCAGGGACCAAGGACACGTGCCCCCCTCCCTCGCTCTGATGGACAGTCCCAGATGCCTCTTGCAGCCTCTCAGTGGTCATGGTCCTGGAGCTGTGGTGCTCCACACACTGGCAGTGGCAGCTCTGTACTGACTTTTCTCTCCTCTCTCTCTTCCTGCTTTCTCTTGCCTGCTTCCAAAAATTACTGCCTTCCAAATACACATCTATACCTGAAACTCTAAGCCTCGACACTCAGGAAACCCAAAGGACTGGAACTGACCCCCAGGAAGGGTTTCTAGGATGATGCCCTAGCTGCTCAGATGTCCACAGGCGTCCAGTGCAGGGATGAGGTGTCAGAGCTGGACTGCAGGACACCCAGTGGGTGTGCAGAGAGGTGAAGAACTGGGTAGTATGAGGAACTCCCTATATTTGGTGTCAGAAGTGATGCTGTGAGGAGAACAGAAGTTCCCATTTAAGGGCAAGTGGGCAGACATTTCCAGATCGTGCCAAGGTCACCAGGGGCCACTGCTACCCGTGGCCAGCAGCAGTTCTGGGAGGTGGGATGTCTGGCTTGACTGATGTTAAGTGTTCTGGATCTCAAACTTATGCCAACAGCATTATTTGGAGCCTGAGACCCACGATGCTGAGAACCAACCCCAATTTTTACAACTTGAGCCAAGAGCCTCCCCCCAGCTCTGTCTGGTTTGGTTGGGTTTTCAGTTCCTTGTAAGTGAGGGTTCTAACTGATAGCTCATCCCATGGGGCTGTTAGGGGATAAAATGAGGCACAATTTGTTAAGCATTTGGCACGGCGCTGGACTCCCAGAAAATTGTCCTCAATCTGCAATGAAGGGGAAGGGCAACAATCACAGCCTTTACCCCTTCACTGCTAACTGGCTGCCTGTTTTCAACTGATGGGTGTCCATGTGCCTGGGTAAGGACACGAAGGGACAAGCCAACAAAATTGCACTTTATGACTGTGTGACTGTCCTTCTATCTGGCTGTTCATAACACTGGCTGTGTATGCTGAGTGCAAATACTGAACAACCGGAGGCCTGTGGCTCCCCTCACTCACTCATGCCGGCATCTCCCGAAGTCTTTGCTTCCCGGGCCCCCAGCATGTCTGAGCCCCAGGGCTCCCTTCCTTGCTCCAGTTGGGAGATCAGATCTGGTTTGGATCCTGGAACTCCTGCCCGAGAGGAGAGAGGAAATGGGTGAAGTGCTAGGGCACGCTTGGCTTCCCACTCCAGAGGCAGTCTGGGACTGGGGGGTTAGCTGGCCCTACGATGCAGGCTCCGAAACATGGAGTCTCCCCAGGAGGTTGAGGTGGGTGGGGAGCAGGGCAGGGATGAGGACTCAACAGAGGCCCGCTTCTGTGAGAGACGCGGACACCTCTAGTCTCCAGGCAGCAAAGTGCTGGCAGAGACCCTGCCCCGGGGACAGGTCCAGAGACCCCCACCTGTCACCTGGGAGCAGAATGTCCCACCTCTGGTTCCAGAGTCACAGCCAGCCTGGCCCCTCCGGGATCTCACCTCAGCTGGGGGTGGGGAGGAGGGAAGGGCTGCAGCTGAATCACCTCACCCAGAGAGACCAGGTTCCTGTAAGTCTCCAGCATCACGTCTCTATACAGGGTCCTCTGCCCAGCGTCCAGACACGCCCCTTCTTCCTGGGTGAATTGCACAGCCACGTCCCCAAAAGTCAGGAGGCCCTGAAACAACACTGGTTCTGCTCATGGGGTCAGCACATCAGGATTCAAGGCGGAAGAGACAGATGGCTCACCAGCAAGCATGTGGGACCCCTGAACTCCATCTCAAGGTACCCTGCTTGCCAGGGAACCCCTAATGACAACCGTCAACCCAACCTATCCATACCCCAACCTGCTCAGTACCGCCTTTCCTGGTGAGTGTCCATTCGCAGCCTCCGGAAGGCCCTGGGGAACAACGCGGAGGGGTAAGGGAAGCCCCTGTAAGGCCCCGTCCTGAAGAGGACCTGGAACTCAGGGTCCCAAGTGAAGCGGGCTCCGAGGAAAGATCTTCTGGGAGGCAAGGAGCCCAGGTCTTGGGGGCAGGCGCGCTCACCTGGGGCCAGGCGGCCGGGGGGCTGCCCGCCATGCCGGCTCCCCGTCCCCCCGCGGCGAGGGCAGCGGCGGCGGCAGGGCGGCCTGCAGACAGGAGAGAAGGCAGGGGACGGCGGTGGGCCTGGGGCTCTGGACCCAGCCCCAGCCCTGCAGCGGCTCCAGCTCGCAGACCGGCCGGGACAGGGGCCTCGCGAGGACGCAGAGGCTCTGCGTTAAGGTGAGCACCCGGGCGCGCTGGTCAACCATAATAGAGCAGGGTAGCTGGGTGGGCGTCGCGCGGGCAGACGGAAAAGCCGGCTCACGCCCTGTTCCGCCTGCCTGCCGCGAGGCTGTAGCTCCCGGTCCGATCCGCTCCCCAAGCTCTCCGCTCGGCCCCGCTCCGCTTTGTCTCCACAGGCCCCGCCCCCTGCAGCCCTCGGCCCCGCCCCACGCCCCGCCTCCTTGGACTCCGGCCCAGGGACACCTCCGACGCTGGCTGAACGTAGAGATCACGGGCCATTGCCGCTGAACAAGATCAAGGTAACCAGACTTACATGAAGCCTCAGTTGAACTCATTCGAAAGGACCTCTGAGATACCTCTCGTCTGAAATCGTGGGAGGGGTAGGATCGTGCCAGGCGTGGAAGAGGTGACGGGCCGGCCACGGTCTCCCGGACGATCAGTGTGTGCGCGTGCAGACGGAGGGTCCTAGACCCGAACCGCGACCGTGTTGAGACAGTCCTTTCTTCCCTCCCTCCGTCCCTCCTTTTCTTTTCTTTTTCATTTTCTTTCTCCGTGGACCAGGTCTATGGTCCTTCCAAACACCAACACTGGTCGGCCACAATCTTTTCAGGACGAAGGCCCATGTTCCTCCAAACCTCGTCGTCTCCACGACGAGTCCACTCTCCTCTGTCTACTGACTGATCTAGGAAGCGTCCGTCAACCAGGTCGTATTCCTTCGCGTCGATCATCATCGCCCCTGCTAACAATGAGAACTAAGAAGATACCGTTAGTGCGACGTCCTGCCCTGTCTGGGGTGGGGTCAAAACTAACGCTACACCTGAATACCACGGTGTGTGTGTGGTTCTTCCATCGTCTTGTAAATGATGAGTGTACTCCTCCGAAAAGACCCCCGTCGTTCCGTCGGGCGACTTTTACCGAACTTTTTCGTCCGCTTCCTCGGACCTAACCCCAAACTACCACCAGTCTCCCATTCGGTCCCATAAGGGTGGACGTCCGTCCCTGAACCTCCCTCGTGGGCCCGGAAGAGTAGGTGAACAGGTCTGCACCCCGTTTCCCTTCTCACTCTTCACTCCGAATTTTCGGAGTCGTGACTTTCCTTACGTCTGACGGTGTAGAAGGACGACGTCCGACACCGAAGTCTCGAGGAGTGTGTGGGGTATCGTAAGTGTCACAAACGTGTGAAACATGATAGGTCACTAAGTGCAAGGAAAGTTGGTACATATAAATAGGTAGATCTGTAACCAACGGACACGACTAAAAAAAAAAATAGTACCGTTAATCTACCTTTAACTTAGAGTTTGACGTTTATAAAATAAAAATATTCGTATAAATTACTATTAACGTAAAAGTTTTTCAATTTAAAGTCGTTTAGTCGAAATTTTAAGTTCTCGTCTCTTTTGGTTAGATACCACTTTTATGACTCTCTTCGCAACACAGAGATTGTCAGACCCCCGTCCCCCCTCCGTAACCGATACGTCTCGGAACTTTAAAAAGACCCCACTACCACTGTGAGGAATAGATATATGTCCAAACTCATTGTGTTCACAGACGTATACAGTTTCAGTTTCAAGTATGTTCCCATGTACATTCTGTACATAAAGTGACAAATTCAAAATGGATTTGATACAGAGTTGTATATTAAAGTCTAGTTGGTGATTTGCATGCTGAATTAGGAGTAGAATGTACTAATACCTGCAACTTACTTTGAAATGGACCAAAAAAGATGAATGAGTAGACAGAATAGATAGGCAGCTGAATAAATACATGATAAAGAAAGATAGCAAAACAGTAATTTGTTGTTGTTGTTCAGTCGCTAAATCACATCTGACTCTTGACCCCATGGACTGCAGCATGCCAGGCTTTTCTGTCCTTCACTATCTCCTGGAGTTTGCTCGAACTCATGTCCACTGAGTCGTTGATGCCATCAAACCACCTCATCCTCTGTCGCCCCCTTCTCCTCCTGCCTTCAATCTTTCCCAGCATCAGGGTGTTTTCCAGTGACTCAACTCTTAGCATCAGGTGGCCAACATATTGGAGCTTCAGCTTCAACATCAGTTCTTCCAATGAATATTCAGGGAATAAACACATGGTAAAGAAATATAGCAAAACAGTAATAGTAGAAACTAAATATTGTGTATATGAAGGCTCGCTGTATAATTTTTTTTAATGTATTTTTAAAAATAGTCATGATATTGGCATTTTTCATTTATCAAGTTTTATTTTACAACTTTATACTCATTAACTATAACTTATGTTTTGGTTTTTTAACTTCAGCTTTTTATTTTGAAATAACTTTAAACTCACAGGAAGTTGCAAAATACTACAGAGAGGTCCCATGTTCTCTTCACTCAGTGTTTCCCAATAACACATCTTACATGATCAAAACCAGGAAATGGATGATGGTATTAATTCATGTACAGACCTTACCTGATTTCATCAGTCTTGCATGCACTGTTTATTTTGGGAGTTCAGTTCAGTTCAGTTGCTCAGTCATGTCCCACTCTTTGCGACTCCATGGACTGCAGCACAGCAGGCCTCCCTGTGCATCACCAACTCCCGGAGTTTACTCAAACTCATGTCCATTGAGTTGGTAATACCATCCAACCATCTCATCCTTTGTCGTCCCCTTCTCCTCCCGCCTTCCATCTTTCCCAGCATCAGGGTCTTTTCAAATGAGTCAGTTCTCCTCATCAGGTGGCCAAAGTATTGGAGTTTCAGCTTCAGCATCAGTCCTTCCAATGAATATTCCTTTAGAATGGACTGGTTGGATCTCCTTGCAGTCCAAGGGACTCTCAAGAGTCTTCTCCAACACCACAGTTCAAAAGCATCAATTCCTTGGCGTTCAGCTTTCTTTATAGTCCAACTCTCACATCCATACACGACTACTGGAAAAACCATGGCCTTGACTGCTGCTGCTGCTGCTAAGTCGCTTCAGTCGTGTCCGACTCTGTGCGACCCCATAGACGGCAGCCCACCAGGCTCCCCCGTCCCTGGGATTCTCCAGGCAAGAACACGAGTGGGTTGCCATTTCCTTCTCCAACGCGTGAAAGTAAAAAGTGAAAGTGAAGTCGCTCAGTCGTGTCCGACCCTTAGCAACCCCATGGACTGCAGCCCACCAGGCTCCTCCGTCCATGGGATTTGCCAGGCAAGAGTAATGGAGTGGGGTCCCATTGCCTTCTCCAAATATGCTGTCTAGGTTGGTCATAACTTTGCTTCCAAGGAGTAAGCATCTTTTAATTTCATGGCTGCAGTCACCATCTGCAGTGATTTTGAAGCCCCCCCAAATAAAGTCTATTACTGTTTCCACTGTTTTCCCATCTATTTGCCATGAATTGATGGGACCAGATGCCATGATCTTAGTTTTCTGAATGCTGAACTTTAAGCCAACTTTTTCACTCTTCTCTTTCACTTTGATCAAGAGACTCTTTAGTTCTTTTTCGGTTTCTGCCATAAGGATGGTGTCATTTGTGTATCTGAGGTTATTGATATTTCTCCTGGCAGTCTTGGGAGGAGGGGTATATTTTTTGAAATTCTGTCACACCTGTGGAGTCTTGTAACCACCACCACAATCAGGACACAGCATTGCTCCATGGTGACAAAGAAATGCCTTTGTTCTACTTCTGTATAGTCACATCACCCTAGGACTGTAACTCCTGGAGATCATCCTGGGTCTCTATCACTATGGTCGTCATCACATTTTAAGGTTGGCTTTACCACTCAGGATAATGCCCCGTAATTTGTCCATGTGGCACTAGAATTGTGTTCCTTTTGGTTGCAGACTTTTCTCCTCCCTTGAGGCTGGACCTGGGTTTGTTTGTTCATTCAGCTGTTGAAGGACATTTGGCAGTTGTGAATAAAGCTGCTATAAATATTTAGTTGAAGATCTTACTATGAACATACGTTTTTATTTTTGTAGGATAGATACTCAGTAAATGCAATTGCTAGGTCATGTGACAAGTTTATATTTAACTTTGCAAGAAACTACCTCTTTTCCAGAATTCTTTTTTATATTCCCACTGGCATGGCAGGAGTGATGCACTCCTTTACCCGACTGTAGTGTTGTCACTATTTTTATTTAATTTTAGCCATTCTGAGAGATGCATTCTGATAGATATCCCATTATGAATTTAATTTGCACTTTCCCTTATCACTAAAGATGTTGAATATCTTTTCATGTGCTTTTTTGTTATCTGTATATTGTTTTTTGATGATGTTTCTGTTCAAATCTTTTATCCATGTTCTAATTAAAATTTTCATTTTCTTACAGCTTAGTGAATTCCTCATATATTCCAGATACAAATTCTTTGTCAGATATGTGATTTGCAAATATTTTCTCCCAGTCTGCAGCTTGTCATTTCATCCCTTTAACAGAATTTTTTGAAGACCACAAGATCTGTGGGTTGCAGGGCAAATTGAGCAGTGGAGGCACTCAGTATGAAAAAAGGTAAAATAATTAATGGGTCAAATCTTTCTTACTTTTCTTCCTGTTCCAATCTATAACTCCAGGAATACTCAGGAACCAGTGCAGTACTTGCAATTGTAGCTGAGGAACATTTTGTAGTATTGATTCTACTTCTCTTGAATTTGTATGTATGTAAGTCTAGATGAAACATTCATTTGACTTAAGGAAATGATGGAGAAAAAACAACCTTACCATTTTAGGCATTGATTTTAAAAATTACTAAGGGCAAGTAGATACTACTGGCACTGACATGATTAGAGAAGTTAAAGGTGTGTAGAAGCCAGAATTTTGGCCAAAATTTTAGAAGCATTTTTTGTGCTCTATATCACGTTACTGGGAAACCTGACCTCAATTGTGATCACAAAGACATTCTCTGGAACAATTAAAAGATCATATGCAAGACTTTTTGGATCTACCCAAAGATGAAACATCTTGGGAAAACTTACCACATTTGACCTTGTAGCTGCCCTTGGACTTGTGACGGGGATGCTAAGCACTTTAAAAGAAAGTAGATTAGGTTAGATTCTAGAAGAATCAGAAAGTGAAAGTGAAGTCGCTCAGTCGTGACCGACTCTTTGTGACTCCATGGAATGTAGCCTACCAGGATCCTCAGTCCTTGGGATTTTCCAGGCAAGAATACTGGAGTGGGTTGCCATTTACTTTTCGAACCCGGGTCTCTCACATTGTAGGCAGATGCTTTACCGTCTGAGCTACCAGGAAGAATCAGAAGAGTTAAGCAAAACAGAGCATGATTCTCAAATAGAGAGCAAATCTTGGTCCTAAGGAGAAAATGAAATCTGTCTGAACTTTGCACCATTAACAGGTGTTTGAGAGGGACTGTTGTTTAATACTGACAAAAGTTTAACAAAAAAATTCCAAGGTTAACTATTTTATATTTTTTTAACAATCGATGAGCCAACACTGATACATTATTAAGAACTGAAATCTCCATCGAATTGCTTTTGCACTTTTGTTAAAAGTCCGCTGGATATATTGGTGTGGATCTGTGTCTGGTTCTTTATTCTGCTTTAGGTATCTGTCCCCCCACCAAAGCCAGACTGTCATAATTACAGAAACAGTATTATAGATCTTAATATTAGGTGGTAGTCCTCCCATTTTATTCTTCAAGAATGTTTTAAGCTATTCTAGGGCATAGCCTGTACATATACACTTTAGAATAAGCTTATCTATGTCTACTAAAAATGTTTCTGGAATTTTGATAGGAATTGCATTAGACCTTTAGATTAACTTACAGAAAATTAACATTTCTACTATGTTGAGTCTTCCAATCCATGAACATATTTATTTCTCTTCCATTTACTTAACTCTTCTTTGATCTGTTTCACCAGCATCTTTTAATTTGCAGCATACAGATCTTGTCCATGTTTTGTTAAGAGACAGTCCTCTCAGGGCTCCATAAAAGACCCCCCTCCTCCAAGAAGCTTTCCCTGTTGTGCAAAGAGGGGTGTGTGTGGCGGGGGGGAGACTGGTCAAGAGCAGTTCCTCAGGGCCCAGTGCCCCTCTCTGGCACGGCTTATTGTTGTAATGACTCCCTTGCTTGCTCCTGGCATCTTACTCCGACAGAGCTGATGCTTGTGAACGCTGCTGTCCCCCAACTCCAGTTGATGGTTAATTGGATGCCTGCTGTTCCACCCGGGAGGTGGGGTGGGGGTGGGGAGGTGGGATAGATGGCGTTTCCCACGACTGTCCCCAGAGGCCACCCTTGCGCCCACAGGACCAACAGCATAGCCAGGGCAGGAGCGTGGCCCTAGAGGCGATCAGCCTGGCCACACACTAGCTGTGTGACCTCAAGTGACCTGGCTTCTCCAGTTTTAGTCCCTGGACTGTAAAAGGACTAAGTCAGAGGGCACTCCTCGTGGCTGAAGAGGGAAGGGAAGACGGGGGAAGTCTCAGGAATCGCTGCCCGCTGTGGGAAGCAGGAGAAAGCCCTCGGCGGCTGCGCCACGCCAGACCTCGCCTCTCAGAGAGGCGGCGCTCCGACCAAGCCCGAAGGTGGAGGGCGGGCGCAACCTCTGGGGCCCCGGGGCGATGGGCGCAGGAAGCTCCGCCTGCCGACGTTTTTTACGTCGGGATTTACAGCTAACTGGAAGCCAATTAACTCTTGGGGGACAGGCGGCGCTCAGGGCTGCGGAGACGCGGGAGGTGAAATCTCCCCTGGCCCTCCACTTAGGTCCCTGCCAGCTGCACCCGGCCGGAAGTGTGCACCACAGAGAGGCCAGCCGGCCCCGGAGCGCCTAGAGCGGCACCGGAAGCTCTCCGGGCGGGCCTTCGGGCCGATTTCCGGCCGCGGTGTGCGGGCTCTTTTGCAGGCTTTGTCGGCAGGTCTGCGGGGCGGGCGCCTGGCAGTCCGCGTGTGTGGCGCCGGCGTCCTCTCGCCGTTGGGCGCCGGGTGAGTGGCGCGTTCCGGGCCCCGAGCGGGTCAGCAGGGTCCTCCGGTCGGGTGGACGGGCGGGCTGAGTGCGGCCGGCCCCGCACGGGGGTCCCGGAGCCTCGAGCTCGGTGAGCCCGGCTCCCAGCAGCCGTCACGGCCGCCCCCGCCGGACTGCAGTCCGGCCTGGGTCCCGCAGCTTCTCTCCCCAGGGAACGTGTGGGTAAATCCCACTGTCTTGGTTCCTTTCCCTGGCTCCAGGGGCCACACACCCCAGGCGTAGAGCCCCCAGCCTCAGCGTATGTGTCGCGGCTCTCAAGCCCACTGCCTGCTCTGGGGTGGCCTGGGGGTAGGTGAGGGGCACCGTGCGGGTAGTGCTGCTCTTTTGTTGCAAGCCAGCCGGCCTCTCCCTGGAGCCCGAGGGAGCTCTCTAGATGATGCTGGGAGAGTGACCGGCGCTTCGAGCCTGCCTGTGCTGGAGGAGGTGCAAAGCCGGCACCGCTGCCCTGGCGGGGTAGAGGTAAAGAAGAGAATCCCCTCCAGATGATGGGCGGCGCCGTCCTTTTCTCGAGTCGTATCAGTCCTGGAGGCCGTCTCTGCTGGTGCCTTGGACATCTTACCCCTCATGCAGTGACTGCATCGTAGTCATGGGAGCCTCAGGGCCTGAGTAGCATGCCTCTCTGTGTTCCCGGGAGTGTCAGCTGGAGGCCCGTTTGAACTCGGGCAGTTTGTCTATAGAGCTCATGCTCTTAATCAGGCCGCAGTGCCCTCTCTGGAGCACGTCTTTCCCCTGAGCTCCAGTCCCAATGAATGACAGGACTTGGTCCCGTCCACGGAGGTGGGACTTTCGTTAGACGTAACAATAACGGTATCTTAATAATGCCAATAGCTACAGCATCACTCATGTGGAAGATAACCAGAGAAATGGGGCGGGGCGGGGCGAGGTTGCTCTGTCTTTTCACAAGCCTAACTTCCTAGCTCCAGTGTCTCCTGGAGAGATGGGGATGGATTTCTCCTGCAAAGGCCTTAGNTAACGGTATCTTAATAATGCCAATAGCTACAGCATCACTCATGTGGAAGATAACCAGAGAAATGGGGCGGGGCGGGGCGAGGTTGCTCTGTCTTTTCACAAGCCTAACTTCCTAGCTCCAGTGTCTCCTGGAGAGATGGGGATGGATTTCTCCTGCAAAGGCCTTAGGGATGGTAAGGCTTGCACGGCGGAGCTGAGAAAGCCCAGACCGCGTTCACAAGTTGGTAATGGAAGAGGTTCTCAGAGAAGCAGCCGACCCATAATAGGGTAGGGCCTTGAAGCAGTTCAGGGAGCTGTCGGGCACGTCCGGTGCTGCCTCGGGTTGTGGAATATGACCGGTGAAAGGACACTGAACTGCTCAGGAAAGGCGAAGACCATTGACATCTGGGCAGAGCCCTGGGAGCAAAACTCAGATGGCTGTGGGGTGGTGGGGGGAGGAGACCGCAGCTAGCAGTTGGCTCAGCTGTAAGCCAGTCACCTCCCCGAACCTCATGGATGATTGTGTGGCAAACACAGGAAATAAGAAAAGCACATGCCGGGCACTTGGTCCCCGCCGTGTCTATGGTGGCATGAGTGCAGGTTGGTGACACTGGCGGCCGTGGGGCCGCGCAGGGGTGCAGATTCTCCTGCAGCTCTAGTCCGTGTCTTCCTTGGGTGCCCTTTTGCTATCCTTTTCCTGCTGCTCCCAAAGGTAGAGCTCTGCACACCTACCTGCTTCCTTTCTTTAGACTGTAAGCGGCAGACAGCCACGCTGGTAACTTGCGAGCCCAAGGCTTATAACAGCCCTTTATTGGTGCGCGTGAGCAAACAGCTTCCCGCCCCTGCAGTGGGCACTGCCCCCTCCCATCTCAGAGCCACTCTGGCAGCTTATAGGCATCACTCCCAGCTCTGAGGCTCTCCCCATCTCAACATCAACAGTATTGTGTTACATTTTGTCTAGCAAGTTCTAACAGAAGGGAGGGCCATGTTAGCCTCAGACATTATGGAACCAGCAGTCTGATATATTTTTACTTCGTTTGCTTCGTTCAGATTTCTTTAAATGAAAAAGTATCAATTTAACTTTATTTGAATTCACAGGGGAAAAAAGGCATTAAGGAGAAACTGAAAGATTGCTGATATTCAGATAAATGTTTATTCAAAGCAAGGTATATTTAATTTTAAAAACTTCCTGTAAAGTTAAAATTATGAAAATCCCGAAAAGGCACACATTTTATTTATTTACTTATTTTAAATGTTTACTTATTTGGCTGTGCCAAGTTCTAGTTGTGGCACGTAGGATCTTCAGTTTCAGCATGTAAACTCTTAGTTGTGGCATGTGGGATCTAGTTCCCTGGACCAGGGATCAAACCCTGGCCTCCTTGCACTGAGAGCTTGGAGTCTTATCCACTGCACCACCAGGGAAGTCGCAGAGGCACACATTTTAAAGCTATGTTCTTATAAATAGACGCAAGCCTGTTTTCAGGTGGTATAACAGTCCTTTTAAACAACAACAACAACAACAAAATCAGGAAATACCACCTCCAAAACAAAAAAACAAATATACTCCCTGTTTTTGGATTTAAAAAAAATAGTAAGATTTAAAATATAAGCTTACTTTCAGAATACCAATCCCTGCTGCTCTAAGCAAAATACCCTGTAACAACATCACACTTGGGGAGGGAAAAACATCTTTGAGAATGGACTCTGGAGGCAGACAGGCCTGACTCTGAACCTAAGCTCTGCCACTGACTGGCTTAGCAGCCTTGGGTAATTGACTTTCTCAGCCTCTGTAAAATAGAGTAAATAATCGAGGTCATGGCTGCCTCACAAGGTTTGGAGCTGTGCCTGAGACTGTGCAGGCCAGTTCAGCAGTGCCTGTTTGGGGTTGAGGGTCGCTCATCAATAGCACCCCTCCTGCTCTCCCAAATCTGCATCAGTGAGGCCCATGAAGAGCGAAAGTTCAGCTTGCTACTTGTCCCACCCTTGGTTGGACTGATGCTGGACCTCTAGGCCAAGTGCCGGTTAGGCTGTGTCCTGCCTGCCCACAGGAGGCGCTGGATCGCTGCAGCCTCTCCGCAGCACTGCACTCCTGGCCAAGAGCAGCAGGACCTGTGCCCCAGTGATCGAGGCTGGGTGCTACATGCCTAGTTATTCTCCCAGACCTTTCATTTGGCTAACTCCTTCCCCCAGTCTGGGGAAGGGAGGTGGGCTGAGTACTTCAGGGAATGTCGTTGCTCATGACACCAGGGGCACCTCCGGCATCTGAAGCGTAGTGGGGCCTCAGAGCGCCAGGGCCCCGTGTGAATGAACTTGAAGGATGCAGGGATGTGTTAGAAGTCAGGGGAGGGTGTACAGATGGACAGGTCATATGTGACCCCATGTTTATACCTACAGATGGCATGCATGGAAGTAAATGTATCATTTTTGTTTAAACGGAAGCCTGGATGAATGTGTATAAACTGAACAGTTGGCATTGGTCTCTGGGATTGTTGGGGATTATCCTTGTTTTTGTTTACCACTTGAAGTGTTCTTACAGTGTGGGTCTTATGTCTGTAATTGCTCAGAATGGACAGTATAAAAATGAAGTAAAATAGGATATGAGACTGAGGAGTGTGGTCCTCATTTCATAATACATTGGTGCAGAAAAAAACACTAGAGGAAAACATCAATGTGTAATCTGAGTACTGGGGTTAAGAATAGTTTTATTTTTAGCCAAAGTTTTTCTCAACTAGCATAGTTTACCCTTATGCCTTGAAAAAGTAACTAATTAAAGTAATTTCTGTAAGCAGGAAAAAGATTTAAATCAAGTTAGTGGGCCTTTAACTCAGAAGAACAGTGTCAGTGAATGTCACTGGGCAGTGGTCAGAAATGCTGTGTCACAGGGAGCCCAAGAGGGCCACTGCTCCAGGAAGCTGTGTTGCAAACCTCACATGGAGAGAAACGCCTCGCATAGACTTGCAGCTTCTCACTCTTACTGTCAGCTATTGGCTCAGTGTCTTCATCATCACAGGGAGTGTTGCATCTGAATAGTCAGGTTGTCTAACAGCATTATCTAAGCGTGGGTTCCTCTTGCTGTAACGGAGGTTCAAAACGAGTGTTCCCAACAGGAAACTTGGTTTCTGGTATCCCATCTCAGAGGCAGAGGGAGAGTCCTGCCCCCCAGGGCAGTGTGGCCTCGTGCATGTCTCAGGGGTTGGGCAAGAGGGTGGCATGCTAGAATCAGTCACAGGTCACCCCTGACATCAGGGGACTTCAGGAAATGTGATGGTTCACTGCTGGCTCTGTGTCCACTGAAATTTCTGGAGGGATTTCTGTCACTCAAAGCAGGGACACTGGGCAGCCTCATGTCTGCCATAGCTGACCAGCTGGCCCTCTGGCCCCCATGCTAGGCCATGCTCAGTTGCTGCCTCCAACTGGACCCAGGATCCCTGGCCTGTGGTCTTCTCTCTGCACCAGTGCGTGTCCACACAGCCACAGTCTGAACTCAACAGGTTCCGGCCTCCGCAGATGCTGCCTCCTCCCCCAGCAAGAGCAGAAGACCACATGAATGCATCCACTCAAGAACGGGAGGAGCCCTGAGCACAGGC
This sequence comes from Cephalophus harveyi, assembly GCA_006410635.1. Classification (NCBI taxonomy): domain Eukaryota; kingdom Metazoa; phylum Chordata; class Mammalia; order Artiodactyla; family Bovidae; genus Cephalophus; species Cephalophus harveyi. The sequence goes on along the minus strand of SJYT01048726.1, from coordinate 105,066 downwards.
AGTCACTGGTCCACAGCATCAGGAGTTGTCAGGAGTCTCCAAGGGTGGCCTGAGCTGTAGCCACTGAAACGAAGGAGTCCCAAGGCTCAGAGGGAATGAGGACCTCTGTTGGCCAGAAGACAGGCACAGGACTGTGCCCACCTCTGAGCTACCAGCCCCTTGGGGTGAAGGGCAGAATTGTGGAAAGGACACGGCATTGTGTTCACGCGGTGAAGGCTGCCTGCACTGAGATCTATGCAACACAGGTGGCCTCCCTGGTGTGGTGCTCAGCATCAGCAGACACCTGGGGCGGGGGTGGGTGTCTTGACGTTGCTCAAATTAGTGTGGAAGGTTCTACAACCTTAGTAATATGCTAAAAAGCACTGAAATGTGTGCTTTAAAATGGTGGATTTTATGATGTGTGAATTCTAGCTCTATAAAAAAGTTGGTGCCTATTGAATAAAAAGCAGACACAAAACAACCATATGATTCCATTGAAGTGAAATTGAAAACTGCAGAATTATAATAAGAGACAGTTCCCCTTAGAGGGGGGCCTCTGGGTGATGGGAATGGTATGGTTAGAAAGTTGAGCAGAGGAGTCCAGGGAGACTGTGCACTAGATGCGAGCTGTCACCCGAGAAGGAAAGCAGCCTGTTGGGAAGAACCTGGGGAAGCCCTCCTGCCCCCAGCAGCTCCCCACCACCTGGCTCTGTCCTCAGGGGCACATCCTTGCCCTCGGGGATTTGGGAGCATCTCTGTGAGGCTGCACAGCAGTTGGACTGCTTCCCTCCCAGTGGTGCAGATTTGGGGAGAGAAGTGGTCCTGTGGGGTCATCTTGAGGGAAGCTCCTGGGAACTGGGCTCAGCTGGGGAGGGAGCACTCGGGGAAGCATCTGTGAGCAAGGTGGGATGGGGCAGCAGGGGGCTGGACGACCCTTCAGAGTTGCCCCACATGGAGACTGGGGCACTCTGGACTCTGTCATGGGCCAGGACCCCGCTGGGGTATGACAGGCAGGGTTGTGCACTCCTACTGACACGAGGGAGGGCTCTTTTCAGTCATTTGACAAAAGGCGGGGCTCATCAGGAACCTTTGGAAAGCAGGATTTGTGCAGCTGATTGCAGAAGAGAAGGAGAGGGCATCTGAGCCGCTCCTGCCTGGAAAGTGCCGGTGCTCCCAAGGTGCCGTTCCATGACCACAGGGAACCATGTTCTGCCAACAACCTGAGTGAGGTGGAGACAAAGTTTTCCCAAGCTTCTAAAGCTTTCCTGAGTCTGGTTGACACTGTGTGCAACCCTTTGCAGGGGGTCACTCAGGCCAGGCTGGTCCCTGACCTGCTGCCCTGTGAGATGGCAGATGGGTTGTAGTGGCGGAGGGCTGGCAGTAGAGAGGGCGTCCCCTCAGCAAATTCTTGCTGAAGGAGAAATTTTCTGCTGGGCAAGAATTCCAGAGTTGAAGGCACGTCCCAGAAATGGTGCGAGGTTCCCTAAGCACAGGTTTTTCCATGGCAGACACACCTGTGCAGTGTGGCACCTCTGCACTCACAAGCACCATCTTCTTCCTAAAGACCATCCATGACTAGAATTTCCCACCATGGCCAGCTTTGTCTGGGTCTGACCTCCACGGAAGTAGGATCACACACTGAGCTCTTGGGCTTGGTGTCACCCCAGGATGTCCACCTGTGCTCTGGTGCAGGGCTGCCCTCTTTGCTGGAGGACATCTCAGTTGGCCCTCTCTTCTGCTGATGGATGTTCTGGTGACTGCATGGTGCTGTGGTGACCATTCCCACCCCAGACTCTGCTGCTGGGCGGGTGCAGGGTGCACAGGTGGACATGTTTACCCAGTACAGAGGGCGGGCATGGCATGGGCACCAACGCTGGTAGCGTGGTAAATGTGGGAGAAAGTGGGTGTCCTCATCTCATTGCTTCTGTTTTCTCATTGGAAGGAGCCACAAGGCCATCATCCCTGGGGTGGGGAGTGCTGTTGGACTCTTGAGAGGAGAAGCCAGGAGATGGTCTCATGGGAGAGTTAGCCAGGTGTGGGAGCTGCTGGCAGCCCCCAGGGCCCGTCAGGCAGGTGGTTATAAACGTGAGAGCTCTGGCGGCAGAAACAGAGACACTCATCAGGAAGCAGGTTGAGCTTTGCCCCGAGGGGAGGGCTAGAGGGCGGGGGAGCAGGGTTAACAGGCAGAGCTTGTGTGAGTCTCACCCATCCAGCGTCTCAGCTGGGCAGAAGGTGGCTGAGTGGGGGTCGGAGCAGTCTTCCTGTGTTTCTTAGGAAACATGTCTTGACTTTAAGTGGAGTCCAGACCCATCCCTGCCCATCAGCTCATCTGTCCCGTGAAACTGGTGTTAGTGGTGGAGCCCCCTACACCAGTGGAGAGGCCAGCGGGCTGAGCCAAGCGCTGTGCTGAGTGCTGCTCCAGGTGCACAGTTCACCCCATCTGCTCCAGCAGATTCCCATCTCGTAATGAAGGGGAAAGATGATCTTATTCTGCTTTATTTCAGATGCTGACTGGTGACCAGAAGGGGACTCGGAGCCTGGGTTTCTGGGCGTGGGAATCTGCAGAAGGCAGTGTCTGAAACCCTCCCAGTGATGGAGCTCACAGCCCCCACGTCTGGGAGGGGCCCTGCCCCCAGACTCGGGAGGCTTTTAGGAAACCTGGATGCACAGAGCCTGCGGAGCTGCACCTCGCAGGAAGGGACTTTCCAGCAGGTGACAGTCACCCACTGGAAGATCCAAACGGCAGAGGGAGCACAGGCGGGGAGTAAGTCTGAGGGGAGCCCTCTCCTGAGCCCAGACCTCCTCCTGCTTCAGAGAGAGTTGATCGAGGGGGAGGCCCCCCAGCACGAGGCCTGTGGCAGCTTCCCATTCAACCCGGGCCTGGCCAGACATCAGGCTTCTCATGCTGGGGAGAAAGCTCACAGGTGTGATGAGTGTGGAAAGGGCTTCAGCCAGAGCTCCCACCTGGTGGAGCATCACCATGCTCATGGCGGGGAGAGGCTGTATGTGTGTAACGTGTGTGGCAAAGACTTCGTTCTCTACACGGATCTCATGGAGCATCAGAAAATACACACGGGAGAAAGGCCCTTCAAGTGCGCTCAGTGTGGGAAGGCATTCTGTCACAGCTCAGACCTGATCCGCCACCAGCGGGTCCACACCCGCGAGAGGCCCTTTGAGTGCAAGGAGTGCGGGAAGGGCTTCAGCCAGAGCTCATTGCTCATCCGGCACCAGAGGATTCACACAGGGGAGCGGCCGTATGAGTGCAATGAGTGCGGCAAGGCCTTCATCCGGAGCTCCAGCCTCATCCGGCACTTCCAGGTCCACACAGAGGTGAGGCAGTACGAGTGCCAGGACTGTGGCAAGGCCTTCCGCCACCGCTCAGACCTCATTGAGCACCAGAGAATCCACACCGGGGAGCGCCCCTTCGAGTGCAACGAGTGTGGCAAGGCCTTCATCCGGAGCTCAAAGCTCATCCAGCACCAGCGCATCCACACCGGGGAGCGGCCATACGTCTGCAACGAGTGTGGGAAGCGTTTCAGCCAGACGTCCAACTTCACGCAACACCAGAGGATCCACACAGGGGAGAAGCTCTATGAGTGCAATGAGTGCGGGAAGGCCTTCTTCCTGAGTTCCTACCTTATTCGACACCAGAAGATCCACACCGGGGAGAGGGTGTACGAGTGCAAGGAGTGTGGGAAAGCCTTTCTCCAGAAAGCACACCTCACTGAGCACCAAAAGATCCACTCTGGGGATAGGCCCTTCGAGTGCAAGGACTGCGGGAAAGCCTTTATTCAGAGCTCCAAGCTCCTCCTGCACCAGATTATTCACACTGGAGAGAAACCCTATGTGTGCAGTTATTGTGGGAAAGGCTTCATTCAGAGGTCAAACTTCCTTCAGCACCAGAAGATCCACACTGAGGAGAAACTCTATGAGTGTAGTCAGTATGGGAAAGAGTTCACCCCACCCCCAGACTTTAAAAGCAGTCAGGAGGCTCCCCAGGAGGGCCTTCCCTTGAGTCAGACAGCCGTACACTTGGGGGAGACGTGTGGAGGCCTGGAGGGGCATACAGACTTCTAATTATCCTCTGGCTCACTTAGTGATGCTGGAAACAAGTGGCAAGGGCCCTGACTCATGAGGCTTTGGAAGAGTCAGCATTTTCCATTGTCATGGATGGGCGGGGCTGTCACCTCTCACTTGGCCACAGTGGGGCCTGCTGTCCTCCATTGGGAGAACATGCAAGAGAGCTACACAGTTGGACAGCTGACATGGAGCTGGACCAGTTATGGGAGAGCTGTGGGTGTGGGAGGGAGGAGCTTGGCCTCAGGAGAAGATTCTATTCCACTGCACAATAACAATTCACCCTTGAGTTAAATCCCTTTTAAAGCAGAGTTATGTATCTAATTTTATAACTTTAAAAGAGTGTTCCTCAGCCATTTTTGATCTGTCAGAAAGGCAAGCTAGAGAAAGATAACTTTCTTACCTAAAACCACAACTTCATTTCCCTGTGGTCCTTAGGAGAAATTCCGGACTCCCCGCCCTGCATCCAAAGGCTTCCTGGAGCCTCAACTGCCCCTAGGTAACTCCAGGTTGCAGAGGTAGCACCAACTGCTGGACGTGCCCCCTCATCCAGGTGCTCCTGCCTCCCAGCTGAGGCCTAAGTGCCCCCTCTCATCTGGCTGATGACCCATCACGAGTCAAGACCCATCCCAAGCTGCGTATTGGGCTTAGCCTGCTACCCCTCTGCTGCTTCTGATCCTCGGTGGCCATTCGCCTCATTACTGTGCTTGCTCTGATTGTTGTGTGTACTCTCTCATTGTTAAGGATGGTGAGTGTATCTCATGATTTGTGTGACCCTGGTATCTGGAGCAGGGCAATAAAAAGCACAGCCAAGTGTGCTCTTGGCATCTCTCTTGCTTTGTCCTCTCTACACTGTTACTTAAAACATTAAAAAAAATTTTTTTTGTCATTGCTTTTTTGTTTCATGACAGTGTAGTCTGCTGGTCTACTTGAAATACCTCCTCTTCGCCCTGCTGACATCTCTGTTCATAATGTGTTCGACACTTGCAGGCAGTAGCCAGAGTGAGACTGGCCTCTTGTATGTTTTGCCTTCAGAGTTTGTCTGTGAATGACTGTCCACTCGCTTGGGGGGCTGTGGGGTGGCGCTCATCTTCACCTGCTGCTGCTGCTGCTGCTAAATCGCTTCAGCCGTGTCCGACTCTGTGCCACCCCATAGACGGCAGCCCACCAGACTCCCCCGTCCCTGGGATTCTCAAGGCAAGAACACTGGAGTGGGTTGCCATTGCCTTCTCCAATGCATAAAAGTGAAAATGAAGTCGCTCAGTCATGTCCGACTCTTAGCAACCCCATGGACTGCAGCCTACCAGGCTCCTCCATCCATGGGATTTTCCAGGCAAGAGTACTGGAGTGGGGTGCCATTGCCTTCCCCGCATCTTCACCTAGTGTTCTGTATATCTCTAATTCATTCAGAGGGCACACAGTCCTGATACAGTTCATGACTTTCTTCGGTCTTAATAATTCCATGATTGAGCCCAACTTCTTCCCCTTCTCCCTGTTCTCCAGCTCACTTTGTCACTGATCTGAAAATGTATTGTTCAAAAGGACCAGTGCTAAATACTTGGAAACCAAGGTGAATAAGACACTATCTGTCCTGAAGTCACCCATAGTCTGATGGGGCAGGCAGAAAGGTCATGGCAGGCTGAGTTCAGTGTTGGAGTTGAAGTATGTTTCCAATTGTACAGGGGTGTAGGTCAGGAGGCAGTTACTTTGGTGTGGAGATGTAAGGTGGCTTCATGGAGGAGGTGACCATGAACTGGACAAGTAGACACTTGTCACCTAGAGAAGAGGGTGGTCTGGGAGAGACTCTGGAGAAACAGGCCTGGAGGATCCCTCTCTGATCTAAAGCAGGTGAGTTAAATCACACAGTGGATAACTGTCTAGCAGAACTGTTAGTTGTTGCATCTGAATTTCTTTTATCTGAACACGAACCAGTTTTGAAATGCTGTCAGAATGTACTGCCCATGAGGGCATATCTTGAGTTCTTAAATTCCAGCAACTCTAGAAGCCTTGAGTGGGTAAAGAGCATATAGTACTCCATTGTTGGAAAACTAACCCATAACAGATGTTTCAAGTGGTATAGAAACATATTACCAGACCATTTTAACCAACTTTGGTTGAGGTCTAGTTGCCATATAGTAACACACCCACTTTAAGTGTACAGAATTTTGGCAAATCCATATACATGTGTAACCATCATAAGAAAACACTTCTGTCACCCAAAAAATGTTCCCTTTTGCTCTTTCCCAGGTCCCACTTCAGGCCCAAGTGAACACTTTGTTAGTATGTATTCATTCTGCCTGTTGCAGGACTTCACATAAATGGATTCATATGGCATGTAATCCTGTGTGTCTGACTTCTTCCACTTTGCCATGTTTTAAAGACTAAACCAAGTAGCTCTGTGATTCCAGAGCTGTTTGTGAGTAGTGTTCCATTGTATGGGTGAAGGTGAACATCATTTATTAGTCATTCATCTGCTGGTAGAAATTTGGGTTTCCAATTTTGGCTGTTATGAATAAAAGTTATCAGCATTTGTGTAAAAGTATTTGGACTTGCCTCTTTATTTCACTTGTGTAAGTGTCTAGGAACTTAATTGCTGGATTATAAGATACATGAGTCTTAATTGTATAAGAAATTGCCCAAAAGTTCTTCATCATGGTTATGGCCTCTCTTGCCACTGTCAGGGTTCAAATGGTCCACTTCCTTATCAACATGTAGTATGATAACACTTCTAAAATATAATCCACTCCAGTGGCATATATGGATGTCTCTTTATGCTTCTAATTTGTATTTGCCTACTGCATGATGGGACTCCCCAGGTGGCTCAGCAGTAGTGAATCTGCTTGCCAGTGCAGGAGCCACTGGAGACATCCCTGGGTTCAATCCCTGGGAACAGGCGGAAGATCCCTGGAGAAGGAAATGGCAACCCACTCCATTACTCTTGCTGGGAGAATCCCATGGACAGAAGAGTCAAGCAAGGGGGTTGCAAAGAGTCTAACACGACTGAGCACACATATGCACACTGAATGATGATATGGAGAATCCATGTCATCTTTTGCCCATTTTAAAATTGGGTGGTTTGTCTTATCTACCTAAAAGGATTTTGGCGGGGAAAAAAAAAAAAGCAAAATGGTTGAGGAGGCCTTACAAATAACAGAAAGGAAGAGAAGCGAAAGGCACAGGAGAAAAGGAAAGATAAATCCATCTGAATGCAGAGTTCCAAAGAACAGCAAGAGGATATAAGTTTCTATGTGATCAGTGCAAACAAATAGAGGAAAACTAGAGATCTCTTCAGGAAAATTAGATTCCAAGGGAACATTTCATAAAAGATGGATGCAATACAGGACAACCGGTATGGACCTAACAGAAGCAGAACATACTGAGAAGAGGTGGCAAGAATACACAGAACTATACAAAAAAGACCTTAAAGACCAGATAACCACAATGGTGTGATTACTCACCTAGAGCCAGACATCCTGGAATGCAAAGTCAAGTGGGCCTTAGGAAGCATCACTATGAAAAAAGCTAGTGGAGGTGATGGAATTCCAACTGAACTATTTCATATACTAAAAGATGATGCTGTGAAAGTGCTGTGCTCAATATGCCAGCAAATTTGGAAAACTCAGCAGTAGCCACAGGACTGGAAAAGGTCAGTTTTCATTCCAATGTGAAAGAAAAGCAGTGTCAAAGAATGTTCAAACTACTGCACAACTGCACTCATCTCACACACTAGCAAAGTAATGCTCAAAATTCTCCAAGCCAGGCTTCAACAGTACATGAAAAGAGACCTTCCACATGTTCAAGCTGGATATAGAAAAGGCAGAGAAACAGATCAAATTGCCATGATCATTGGATCATTGAAAAAATAAGATAGTTCCAGAAAAACATCTGCTTTATTTACTACACTAAAGCCTTTGACTGTGTGGATCACAACAGAGTGTGGAAAATTCTTCAAGAGATGGGAATACCAGACCACCTTACCTGCCTTCTGAGAAATCTGTATGCAGGTCAAGAAGCAGCAGTTAGAACCAGACATGGAACAACGGACTGGTTCCAAATTGAGGAAGGAGTACATCCAGGCTGTTTCTTGTCACGCTGCTTATTTAACTTCTATGCAGAGTACATCACCCAAAATGCTGGGCTGGATGAAGCACAAGCTGGGAACAAGACTGCCGGGAGGAATAGTAATAATGTCAGATATGCAGATACCATCCTTGTGGTAGAAAGCGAAGAGGAACTGAAAAGCCTCTTGATGAAAGTGAAAGAGAGTGAAAAAGTTGGCTTAAAACTCAAGATTCAGGAAACTAACACTTCATAGCAAATAGATGGGGAAACAATGGAAACAATGACAGACTTTGTTTTTGGGGGGCTCCAAAATCACTGCAGATGGTGACGGCAGACATGAAATTAAAAGACGCTTGCTCCTTGGAAGAAAAACTATGACCAACCTGGACGATGTATAAAAGAAGCGGAGCTGTTACTTTTGCTGACAAAGTGCACCTAGTCAAACCTGTGAGTTTTCCAGTCGTTATGTATGGATGTGAGAGTTGGACGATAAAAAAAGCTGAGCACAAACAATTGATGCTTCTGAAGTGTGGTGTTGGAGAAGGCTCTTGAGAGTCCCTTGGACAGCAAGGAGATCCAACCAGTCAATGGTAAAGGAAATCAGTCCTGAATATTCATTGGAAGGACTGATGCTGAAGCTCCAATACTTTGGCCACCTGATGCAAGGAATTAACCATTAAAAAAGACCCTGATGCTGGGAAAGATTGAAGGCAGGAGAAAGGGACGGTGGCAGAGGATGAGATGCTTGGATGGCATCACTGACTTGATAGACATGAGTTAGAGCAAGCTCTGGGAGTTGGTGACAGGGAAGCCTGGCGTCCATGGGGTTGCAGAGTCAGACATGACCGAGCAACTGAAGTGAAGGATTTTGGGGGCTTCTCTGGTGGCCCAGTGATTGAGAATTCATCTCCCAATGCAGGGGACATGGAGTCAATCCTTGGTCTAAGAAGATCCCACATGCTATGAGGCAGCTGAGCCTGGCTCTGGAGACCTGGAGCCCGTAACTACAGAAGCCGACTGTACCCTAGAGCCTGTGCTTTGCAATGGGAGAAGCCATGGCAATGAGAAGCCCTCTCACAGCTTGAGGGTAGCCCCCAACTCCCCTCAAATACGGAAAGCCTCCCAGCAAGGAAGACTCAGTTCAGTTCAGTCGCTCAGTCGTGTCTGACTCTTTGCCACCCCATGAATTGCAGCACACCAGGCCTCCCTGTCCATCACCATCTCCTGGAGTTCACCCAAACTCATGTCCATCGAATCAGTGATGCCATCCAGCCATCTCATCCTCTGTTGTCCCCTTTTCCTCCTGCCCCCAACCCCCCCTTCCCCAAGCATCAGGGTCTTTTCCAATGAGTCAACTCTTCCCATGAGGTGGCCAAAGTACCGGAGTTTCAGCTTTAGCATCATTCCTTTCAAAGAACACCCAGGGCTGATCTTTAGAATGGACTGGTTGGATTCCTTGTAGTCCAAGAGACTCTCAAGAGTCTTCTCCAACACCACAGTTCAAAAGCATCAATTCTTCGGTGCTCAGCTTTCTTTATAATCCAACTCTCACATCCATACACGACCACTGGAAAAACCATAGCTTTGACTAGACAGAACTTTGTTGGCAAAGTAATGTCTCTGCTTTTCCATATGTTATCTACATTGGTCGTAACTTTTCTTCCAAAGAGTAAGCGTCTTTTAATTTCATGGCTGCAATCACCATCTGCAGTGATTTTGGAGCCCCCCAAAATAAAGTCTGACACTGTTTCCACATCTATTTCCAATGAAGTGATGGGACCAGATGCCATGATCTTCGTTTTCTGAATGTTGAGCTTTAAACCAACTTTTTCACTCTCCTCTTTCACTTTGATCAAGAGGCTTTTTAGTTCCTCTTCACTTTCTGCCATAAGCGTGGTGTCATCTGCATATCTGAGGTTATTGATGTTTCTCCTGGTAATCTTGATTCCAGCTTGTGCTTCTTCCAGCCCAGCATTTCTCATGATGTACTCTGCGTATAAGTTAAATAAGCAGGGTGACAATATACAGCCTCGACGTACTCTTTTTCCTACTTGGAACCAGTCTGTTGTTCCATGTCCAGTTCTAATCGTTGCTTCCTGACCTGCATATAGGTTTCTCAAGAGGCAGGTCAGGTGGTCTGGTATTCCCATCTCTTTCAGAATTTTCCACAGTTTATTGTGATCCACACAGTCAAAGTTCCATCCCTTCATTCTTTCTGGAGTTATTTCTCCACTGATCTCCAGTAGCATATTGGGCACCTACTGACCTGGGGAGTTCCTCTTTCAGTATCCTATCATTTTGCCTTTTCATACTGTTCATGGGGTTCTCAAGGCAAGAATACTGAAGTGGCTTGCCATTCCCTTCTCCAGTAGACCACATTCTGTTAGACCTCTCCACCATGACCCATCCATCTTGGGTGGCCCCACAGGGCATGGCTTAGTTTCATTGAGTTAGACAAGGCTGTGGTCCTAGTGTGATTAGATTGACTAGTTTTCTGTGATTATGGTTTCAGTGTGTCTGCCCTCTGATGTCCTCTTGCAACACCTAGCGTCTTACTTGGGTTTCTCTTACCTTGGACGTGTGGTATCTCTTCACAGGTGCTCCAGCCAAAAATAAACATTAAAAAAAAAAAGGTGGAATTTTAGGTAATTAGTTTTAGATCTTTCTTCTTTTCTGATGTAAATATTTATTTTTATTATTTTTTTAAATTATAAAGTTTTATTTTTAACCTTCTGAAGTAAAAAAGCTGTTAACAAGACAGTTGATACCTGGTTACCTCACAGAATTTTTTTCCCTTGAAAATGCATTTTCACTGCACTCTTCAGAAAACAGGACAGAAGAAACTTGCATTTAACAAGTTCTGTTAAGAACATTCTACCACAGTCAGGTTTTCCATGAAGCTAGAAACACTGAGTTACATGTCAATTTAACCTCTCTTTCAGAAGAACAAATAAGACAACTGAAATAACTAGTTCTCTACTCTTTAGTTCTGTTTCCACAAATAAAACCTAATACTTTTCACAATGCGAAAGTAAAAAATAATATACAAACAAAACTAGCCAACCTGAAATCATCCATCCCCTTTATCTAGATAACAGGTTAAGTAACAGGAGATCCACATAAGTTCATGGTTTTTCTTTAACCATTTACCTAACTCTAGGGCAAAGATAATAAATAACAGCAATGTACAATCCATAAGTATATATAAATTCTGTATCATCACATTTTCCCTATTTTATAAGGAAAGAAAACAGGTTTGATGTGTAAGAGGAAGAATAGTGAAAAACACTGCTAAAAGGCAGTTTTGCTGTCATCACTGCTTACTCAAGAAGTACCCACATTAACCTTCTAGCAAAATAGCTACTGCCTATGCCCCAAAATGTGATATTAAGTGATTCTAAGTAAACATGTTATTAAAAAAATTGTAACATTTTGGTTCTCATTCATATTGGTCTCCCAGACCTAGAAATTCAAATTAAATGGATTCTGCAGAGTACTTCTATCTATGCTAATAACTTAATGTAAATGAAAAGCAACATTCATTTTTAAGTAAAAATTGCCACACTGTTTTTGAAACTGAAAATATGAGTAAGATAACAGGAAATTCGTGTGTTGAGACAATTATTTACCATAATTAAGTATAACTTGAAGTTCTCAAATTATTTATTTTCAACTCAAGCAAAGACACTTAAGCCACCACAGTCATTTCCTCGTCTGTGTCACTGGACTCATCTTTCAGTTCCAATTCCCCTAAATCTGTCTACAGCTGTCACAGCTTTCTTCTTATACTTCTTGGGCACCGCATCACTAGCACAGACTTTTCTCATTTTAATGTTTGGCAATTTCTTCAGATCAAAGTCCCATTCTCTAAAAGTTTTCAGATTATCTGTATTTAAAATGTCGAATTTCGAGGCCATGGGCCTGGTACTGCCGCTGCTCCCGCTCCAGGGTCTGACGGATGGCCGCCTCCCGAGAGCAGTGTCTCCAGCCCTGCCTGTCCTTGAAGCTGTTCCGCAACTCAATCTGCTCCAGCTCGCTGCTGAACCGATTCAAATACCTTTCAATTAATTCACAAGCATCTCTTTTTTCAATATCCTACTTTTTGGGGATCAAGATGATTTTGAAACCACTGCAGTTTTTCACCAATAAGGTTGAGACGCAAAGCCTTTTCATTCTTCAATTTTTCTTTTCTTGTTTGTGAGCCTTTCTTGTAATTTGAACTGCTTTTCTACTATATGGCTGGATGACTTTTTTTTCTTGTCCTACACTTTTTCCCTTTGGTGCTTTAGGCATGGCGACGTTCTCACGGTTCGGGCCTCCGGAACTCCGACTCCACACGCCAGCACCTGACCGCCTGCAGCCACGCCCGTCGCGCGGTGAGTCCTGCCAAACACACAAGGAGCGGTGATGTAAATATTTAAACCCAGGAACATCCCTCTAAACATCGCTCTAGCTGCATTCCACAGATTTTGACGTGCCGTGTTTCCACTATTCCCACAGCCCGGGAAGATGGAAAGGATTCAGCCGGCTCCGGACAACACCGCCACTAAGACAAACTCCTAGAGGAGAGGAAGCGCCGCTTCCGGCGGCGGGACAAGCACTTCCGCTGGGGCGTGTGCGTCATGGCCGCTCCCGTCTGGCCTAGCTTGTGGAGTTCCCAGGTGGGTTTACCTGCGGGTACTTGCCAGTCGGTTAAGGCGCGGCTGCCGGCCTGACGCTCCTCCGGGCGCTGGCCCCCACCCTCATCAGGCCCGAGCCTGTTTCCGCTTCCGGCCGCGCTCCCTGGGCGGCCGCGGTCGCGTCCGTGTTTGGGGCAGCCTCCACTTCTGTGAATTCAACCTAGACCGCCCCGGTGGGAGCTGCTGTGCCCCTCTGCTTGCGTAGTACCAAAAAATACCCCTGCTCAGGACTTCTTCGCAGGTGGGAGCCGCGTGCTCCTGCCTAGCCCATCGGCCAAGATGACTGGCGCTCTAACTCAGGAATCGCCTTGAGTTTTGCCTTCTCCGTTTCCACCCTCCACGTCTCCGCCCGGGCCCCCCTTCATCCCTCCACTCGACCATCTCAGTGGCCAGTGGTCGTCTCCCTGTCTTCCCTTATCCCGTCCTGCCCTGCTGCCGTACGATTTGCTCACCGCAGGGAGAATCTTTCTGAAGTGTAGCCATCACAAAAGCCCCTGTCTTTCCTGTAAAACCATGGGGTCTTTCTGAAGGTTAGGAAAAGATTCTTCAGTTTTTTTTCTTCTAGAGGCATTATAGTTTCATCTTTCACATTTTGGTCCAACATCGATCTTGAACTATTTTGGGGTATGGTACGAATTACATTGATGCCCTTGTCATAAAACACACTTAACTGGGGGATTCCCTGGCAGTCAGGTGGTTAAGCTTCCACTGTTTCACTGCTGAAGATCCGGGTTCATTCCTTGGTCAGAGAACTAAGTTCCTGCAAGCTGCCTGGCACTACCAAAAACCAACCAACCAACCCACCTAATTGTATGGGTGAGTCTATTTCTGCACTCTCTGCTGTTTCATTGATCTATATATTTATGTCTGTGCCAGTACTACACTGTCTTAATTACTGTAGTTAGTCTTAGAATCAAGGAGAGTGTAAGTCTTCCAACTTTGTTCTTCAAGATGGGTTATTCGATGTCGTTTGCTTTTCCATGTAAATTTTATTTTCATTCTGTTGATTTCTACAAAACAAAACAAAAAAACCCTGCTGTGGTTTTACTTGGAGTGGTGTTGAATTTCTAGATCAGTTTAGGGAGAATTGATAATACCCATAAGCAGCGGACATCACTCCATTTGTTTCCATCTTAAAGTTTGTAGTTTTGGGAGTAGATGATTTGTTAAATATATTCCTATGTCAAATGTGTGTTTTTCCCCACACCACCAAGCAACTAACTGAATTGTGACACACTCTATCTGGAGATGATGTCAGATACCACAGGTTAAGGGCTCAGTCCTAGAAGGCTGCCTCTCTCCCCACACTTGAGATGCCAAACTTAAGTCCAGGTTGTCACTTGTGCTTCTGACTGGCTATAGATCTAGAGGTTACCACAGCAGAGGCTGTGGGTTTGATTAGTTTGTTAGAGTGGTTCACAGAACTCAGAGAAACACTTAACTCACTGGATCATGGTTTATGATCAAAGGATAAGGATCAGAATAGCCCAATGGAAGACACATAGGGAAAGTATGGGGAAACAGCTGAGAGCTTCCCTGGTCTCTCCAAACACTCTGCTCTCCTGAATCACCATGTGTTCATCAGCCTGGAGTTTCTTGAACCCTTCCAGCACTGGAGTCCCTCACTCCAGGGACTGGAGATAAAACCAACCTTGTGTTCATGGGATAAACTCCACTTGGACGTGATACAGAGTTCTTTTAGTAAATGGCTGTACTGGGCTTCCTAATGTTTTGTTAAAGACTTCTGTGTCTGCTTATGAAAAAGTATTTTTGTATGTTTCTTGTGATGTCTTTATCAGGTCAAGGCTTTGCTGGCTTCATAACATAAGCTGGAAAGGGTTTGCTTTCCCTTGTTCTCCTACAGGCTTCTAAAACTGGTATATTCTTCCTTGAGGGTTTGGTAGAGTTCATCAGTGAATCAGCTCAGTTCGGTGTTTTTTCTGTGACAAGGTTTCTTTTGTCGGTTTCATAAAATTATGTTTATAAGGGAATTTGTCCATTTCATCTGAGTTGCTAAACTTGTTGGCACAGAGTTGGTCAGAGCATAAGTAACACTACTTTTCACGTCTGTAGGATCTGTAGTGTGACCTCATTCTTTCATCCCATACGTGGGGAACTAGGCATCTTCCTCCTGCTGGCCTTTTTCTTAAGGTGTCTTGGAAACTGTCCTCTCCTGCATCATCAGGAATAGCTCAATGGATATCTGAAGCAGGGCTCCCTGCTTCACCTGGGAAAGACACAAGGACTCACTGTGGCCAGAGACTTTGGGATCCTGAGGAGGGTGATTCTGAACAGATCTGGGGGCAGAAGCTGGATCTGAGCAGACCAGGTCTGGATGTTTTTGGGGGAGTTCAGTTCAGTTCAGTCGCTCAGTCGTGTCCAACTCTTTGCGGCCCCATGAATCGCAGCACACTAGGCCTCCCTGCCCATCACCAACTCCCAGAGTTCACTCAGACTCACGTCTATCAAGTCAGTGATGCCATCTAGCCATCTCATCCTCTGTTGTCCCCTTCTCCTCCTGCCCCCCAATCCCTCCCAGCATCAGAGTCTTTTCTAATGAGTCAACTCTTCGCATGAGGTGGCCACAGTACTGGAGTTTCAGCTTTAGCATCATTCCTTCCAAAGAAATCCCAGGGCTGATCTAAAAGTTTATTGTGATCTACACAGTCAAAGGCTTTGGCATAGTCAGTAAAGCAGAAATAGATGTTTTTCTGGAACTCTCTTGCTTTTTCCATGATCCAGAGGATGTTGGCAATTTGATCTCTGGTTCCTCTGCCTTTTCTAAAACCAGCTTGAATATCAGGAAGTTCACGGTTCACCTATTGCTGAAGCCTGGCTTGGAGAATTTTGAGCATTACTTTACTAGCATGTGAGATGTGTGCAACTGGTAGTTTGAGCATTCTTTGGCATGGCCTTTCTTTGGGATTGGAATGAAAACTGACCTTTTCCAGTCCTGTGGCCACTGCTGAGTTTTCCAAATTTGCTGGCATATTGAGTGCAGCACTTCCACAGCATCATCTTTCAGGATCTGAAATAGCTCCACTGGAATTCCATCACCTCCACTAGCTTTGTTTGTAGTGATGCTTTGGGGAGCTTGTGGCTTATTCTCAAAACTTGGTGAAGGATAATGAAGCCCTGATGGAAGAATCTGATTTTGGGGGAAATACCCAAGAATATCCATGTGTGCAGTGCTGTGGGGGTGTGGGCTGTCTGTCCTGGTCCCAACTCCTGGGGAGGCATCAGAGTGGGGTCTGATCCCCAATCATCCAGTCAGTTATCTGGCTAAGCTGTTGGCTTTCAGCCATAAATGGATGGTCTTGGCCACCATTTGGTGGTAGCCTGTGGCTTGCTCTCTGGAACGTCTGAGTCTTTTGTATGGCAGAGGGGATACAGGACACCCAGTGGTTTCCTTAATGATGCTGGCACCCACCCCACTCCTAAATTCCCTTCCATTGTGGAGCAGGCATGAGTCACTGAGGAGGGAGAACTAAAATCCTGTTATCAGCAGGTTCTAAGTCAGGAAGGTGTGACGGAAATCTAAAGCATTCCAAGGGTTGGGAGGACAGTCAAGATATCTCCATGAATTATGAGTTCAAATGTGCATTAACACTTCTCAGGTAACCACTAAATGAGAAGAGTGTGACTGTCACACAAGCAGAGAAACAAATGAAATCAGAGGGAGGAGGGTTCAGCTGAAACACAAAGGGAGAAATACAGAAAGTATAAAATTAACTGATAAAAAAGAATACTTCTTTTGTCAGTGTTGGGAAGAGGACTGTGGACTATGCTGCTGTCCATTAGCTTCCTGGTTACCAAAACATTCTATTGATTTAACACCACAAATTAAAGCAAGGCTTGAGCAAGGTCCACAAGTCCCACTTAATGGAAATGTGTCTTAAGTCTCTGTTGTTGTTTAGTCACAAAGTTGTGCCCGACTCTTTGCTACCCTATGGACTGTAACCCGCCAGGCTCCTCTGTCCATGAGATTTCTCAAGCAAGAATACTGGAGTGGGTTGCATTTCCTTCTTTAGGGGATCTTCCAACCCAGGAATCGAACCTGTGTCTCCTTCATCTCTTGCATTGGCAAGCAGGTTCTTTACCACTGAGCCACCAGAGAAGCCCTGAATCTCTGTTACTTTTTAACAATTTCCCCTCTATACTTAAAAAAAATTCTTTGGTATTCATTTTTGGCAAAAAAGGAGAGACATTTTTGGGAAAAAAGAGTTGTCCTATAGAGGATTTGAATGACTGCATCCCTACTCTGCCTTTTAACACATTCCTCTGTCCCCTGTATTTTGTATCCTGGTAGTTACAACTAGAAGCTGGATTATATGAATGTTGTTTCTAACCCTGTGTAGGTTTGCTTGGTGTAGATGCTACTGTTTCACACCAGAAGGCACTTCATATCTCACTCTTAGTAAAGTCAGGGTCATTCATGGATTCAGGGATCAGCTAGACTCACTTATTATCCTCATCAAATTCCACCCATAGACTTTAGCAACCATCATGATTGAGTATTTTTTCTACACCTATATTAGGTGGAGTGCTGTGTGTAATTTTCCTTCACCAACAATTTGTTTATCCTGACATTCAGGTCATATGGGAAAGGCAGACTGGATGTGTGATTCTTTGTTTACCAAATTTTATTATTTATTCACTTGGCCCCTTCACACAGCTTGTGGGATCCTAGTCCCCAGTCCAGGGATTGAACCCAGGTTCCCTGCGGTGATAACACAGAGTCCTAACCACTGGACCATCAGGGAATTCGCAATTTAGCAATTTTTAGAATGCTAGATTATTGTATTTTAAGTTAATGTATTTTATGTATTTGATGTGTTTCGATTCAGTACATCCTTTTTGATGCTGAAATTGTTGCGTTTCTGGCCAATCAGAACCCTTCACTTTGCTACTCCGACCGTCTGACAGGTCTCTCTCTGCAAGCAACTTTGTATCTGGCACCAGTTGCCACTGACTCAATTTGTTTTACTTCCTTTCCCAAACCTATAAAGAGCCCCTTTAAAATTGAAATCAGTTCTGAGAACTTGACTGTCCTGGATTTCAAACAAACTTTTCCCAGAGAATTTGTGTTTGCTGCTGCCAGGCGCCTCTGAGGATTTTCAACCTAGAACCAGAATATTTAACTAAATTTCAACGGCGACGTCGGGGTGCGGGGGTGGGGCCTAGTTTGAAAGCTGCAGTCTGAACTCCTTTCTCCAAAGGGCTCAGGTCCGCTGGACACGGTGACACGGTCGCCTGTGGAAACCCGGGAGCCCCTCGGGGTCTCCACGCCCAGGAGCCCTCTGGCTGCTCTTGCTGAGGCCACCTCGCCGACCCCGTGAAACCTCGCTCTGCGCTTGGCTTGAAATCCCTACCCCTTCTGTCAGCGCTGAGGGTGCGTGGGGCCTGGTCTCCCCAATGCTTACCTCCCTGATACAGCCTCGAGGAACACAAACCACACGTGATGGACACCGTGCTAACTGGCCTCCACGCACTGGGTCTGACAGCGAAATCAAAATTAAAAATTATCCCCGGAATTCCCCAGTGGTTAGGACTGGGCACTGCTGGGGCCCAGGTTCAATGTTGAATCCCTGGTCGGAGAACTGAGATTCCAAAAGCCGCCCAGCAGGGCAAGAAACAAAAAACTCAGTAGGTTAAACATAAAAACTCCTGTGATTCCCTTTGGCGCCGGAACAAAGCCCAGCCCCTCAGAGGGCCTGGGGGCCTCCTAAGGGCCTGAGACCCTCCACCAGCTTCTCCTGGGGCTGCCAGACTCCCTCCCTGCTCTCATACTACCTGTCCACGCCCCCGATGTCCAGGTCTGCCACCAGACTATCAGCCCTGTGGGCAGGGCGGTGGCGTGGTCGTCTCCCTCTACCCCTGCCAGTGCAACCGGCTGTGGAGTCCTGGTAGACACACAAGGCAGAGAACGACCAGCCTTGCAGGTTGGAAACTGGAAGCCATAATGAGTGGCTCCTGCGCTGGCCAGAAACGCTGGAGAGCGAAGCAGGCGGTGCCAGAGCGGAGAGTGGTGCAGGGAGTCACGCCTTTATTCATAATCCACTCACCAAACCCGCCTCCTGGACAGCCCCTTTCCCCGCCACCTTCTGGCCTCACTGGCCTTCCTTGAGGTAGGTTCAGGCTCTCCTGGAGGCGGCTTCATCTGCAGCATCACAGTCGCCGTCTCCTTCGACTGGGAGAGGATAAGAGCCCGACCTGGGGACGAGCTTCCCAGAGAGGATGGTGTTCTGTGAGGCGGCACGCAGTGAGGACCGCGAAGAGAATCGAGAGTCCGGTCGGGACGGTGTCAAGGACGCGACCCCGGAGCCCGGGCCGTACGGGATCAGGGATGGGACTCGGGAGCCTGGGCGGGACATGGACAAGGACTGGACCCTGGAGCCCACATGCGATGGGTCGTGGGATGGGACTCGTAAACTGGCCTTCGAAGGGGCCAGAGACAGGACCCTGGAGCCAACACGCGATGGGACCGGTGACGGAACCCTGGGAATTGAGACTTTCGAGGGCAGGGACGGGGTCCAAGAATCCGCGCGGCATAAGACCTGAGACGGGTTCTGGGAGGCTGGGACTGATGGGACCCGGAAGGTCGCGCTCGACGGGGTCTTGGAGGGAAAAGACTCGGGGTCAGAAGCGGCCGGCGATGGTTCCCAAAGCGGCGGGCCCTCGGGGCCTCGGCACAGCCAGCCGTGCACGCGCGCCAGGTGGCGCGTGTCTTCATGCTCGCGCCGCAGCTGCTCGCGCTGCTCCAGTAACTGGCGCCGTGTGTCCTGCAGCACCTGGGCCCGGCGGAGCAGCAGCAGCAGCTCCTGCCGCAGGCGACCATTGTCCACTCTGATGGCCTGGGTGTGTTCCAAGAGCGCGCGAGCCGCCTCCCGCTCCGCGCGCCGCGCCAGCGACTGCACGCGCTGGCGCGCCTCGCGCTCAAACGCTGCCTTGTCCTCCAGGAAGCGCCGCTTCACGCGGTGGAGCAGCTGCGTGTGCTCCCCACGCATATGCAGCAGCTCGCACTCCAGCGCCCGGATCCGGGCCAGCTGCTCCAGCTGCAGCTCCTACGGCCGGGGCGCGGGTTAGCGCCGGTCCGCGGCACGCACCCATCTTGCCCGGCCCCCGCCCGGCCCGCCCGCGGGCGCGCGCGCACTGACCTTGTAGGGCTGCAGCTCCTGCACCTGCTGCGCCATCTGCGCCGCGCGCGCCTCCATCTCCAGCAGCTGCGCGCGCACCCCGTCCTCACGCCCGCGGTAGATCGACGCCAGCTCTGCGCGCTGCCAGTGGATCTGCGAAAGGTTCACGCGGTTCTGCTCTTCCAGGCTAACGATGGCGTTGGCGCAGCGCTGCGCGCGCGTGCTCCCGTAGCTCGCGTAGAGCCGGTTCTCCTCGCGCAGGCGCGACGCCTCGCTGTCCAGTAAGTTGTTCTCCTGCAGCACTTGGTCGACGTGCTGCTTACAGGCGTCCAGTTCCTCAGAGAGCAGCTTGTGCTCGCGCTGCAGGTACTGAGCGCGCTCCGACAGCAGTGGCTCGGCGCCCTCTCCCGCCGCGCCCCCCCGGCGCCCGGCACCCTGCCCGCGCTTCTTCTTGGGCGCCATGGGTCGGGGCCCCCAGCCCGCTCCTCTGACTCAGCCCTGCCCCTACCCCAAGCCCGAATGTTCTGGCGAGGTCGGACGCGTCTCAGCGTTACGAAGCGGCGGGAGGCAGAATCAGGAGTTTGGGATCATCAGGGGTCAGGGTCGCCAACCTTTACTAGTGGGATCCTTCTGGACCTTGGCTGTCAGTCGGGGTTCCTCCACCTTTAATAGTGTTGTCGGTCAGCCGGAACGGTCTCCATGGAAACAGAACTTAGTCGCCCTCCCCAACTCCAGTCCTGTTGCTTGCGCAGCGCCCCACCCCCCCCCCCCCCCCCCCCCCCTTCCCCACTCCCCCCCACTTCTTCTGGACCTTGGCTGTCAGTTGGGGTTCCTCCACCTTTAATAGTGTTGTCGGTCAGCCGGAACGGTCTCCATGGAAACAGAACTTAGTCGCCCTCCCCAACTCCAGTCCTGTTGCTTGCGCAGCGCCCCACCCCCCGCCGCCACCGCCCCGCTTTCCCCATTCCCCCCAACTCCCTCACTGGAAGTCGGTGCGTGATGGCCCGTGTGCCTGCCCTGCAAGAGATCGGAGTCCAGACAGGCAGGACTTCGGCTTTCCCTGGAGGACCACGCTGGGCTTGCTTCTGAATCTAGCAGACCCAGCAGCAAGCCGGAGTAGACCCCACTCTCTACGTCCAGACGACCCTTTTGCAGCCCCAGTGGCCGCCATATGAGGAGATGTTTCGCCAAGTTCTTGGCCTCCACCACCGCACCCTGCCACACACGAAATCTCCGTGTATCCTGTCAGTACAGAACGCTTCCTCACAACTTTTCATCACTCCGAGACCCAGTTTTCCTCAAAGCACTTCGTGATTCCTTCCTCCTCTCTGGAGCCCTCTAGGAGTTAGGACTGCTGGGAAGGCCAATCCCATACGGATGCCATCCCCTGGTCAGGAGAGCTTTTCTCTGGGATTTTCTCTTCTCAGCAGGCCCATGAGGCATCTGTTCAGCTCAACCCACCAACCTGCCCGTGGTCTTCCCAGCCGGCCAGAGTGGCTGGACAGGCCTCCCATCCTGTCTGATGCTTTTGACAAGTAACCTAAATCTCTACCCATTTCTGCCCTGCCTTCACATAGTTGGGTTTCTGTCCCGGTGTGTCCACATAGGCTACCATAGGAACAGGTTCAAGAATTGATGACTTGTAATGATGTGAGGAGCACAGTTTAGGAAACCACATGTGTAGGAAGGCATACCTTCAACAAGCCTTAGGAGATTGACTTCAGAGCCCAGCACTTTGCTCCAATGGCTGGACTTGCTCTAGTTAGTTACACGTGCACCATAGGTGGGGCAGAGCTTCTTAAAATTAGGAACACACTTGAAGCATTGTCCTCCTTATAAAAATGTATTTTATAAGTTAAAATAAAGTGATAAACTTTTAACAATGCAGAATTTTCATTATCTTCACGTTAAATAATTTTAAAGAAATACTGACTCGTAAACTCCTAAAACAGCATCTGAGTGTTGGCCTTAAATGATCTGGGCTTCTTACAGAAAACTAGGGAAAGCCTAAGTAGACCAGGGCAAGAATCAGCCATGACCCTGCAGTGGGGGCTTCACCAGGCCCATTTGGTACCCCTTCTCCTCCAAGCCTGGAATTCCTGACCAGGGTCTCTCTACCTCCAGAGGCAGCCACCAATGCTCTCCACCGCATCACCCTGGGGCCTGCCTGGGACCACTGTCACCATTTGACTGATGGCAAAACAGACTGCTGATCACATAGACCAAACCTTGTCTAACTCAATGAAACTATGAGCCATGCTGTGTAGGGCCACCCAAGATGGACAGGTCATGGTGGAGAGTTCTGACAAAACATGGTCCGCTGGAGAAGGGAATGGCAAACCACTTCAGTATTCTTGCCTTGAGAACCCCATGAACAGTAATGAAAAGGCAAAATGATAAAACACTGAAAGATGAATTCCCCAGGTTGGTAGGTATGCTACTGGAAAAGAGTGGAGAAATAACTCCAGAAAGAAGAGACGGAGCCAAAAAGAAAACAATGCCCAGGTGTGGATGTGACTGGTGATGGAAATAAAGTCCGATGCTGTAAAGAGCAATATTGCATAGGACCCTGGAATGTTAGGTCCACGAATCAAGGTAAATTGGAAGTGGTCAAACAGGAGATGGCAAGAGTGAAGACTGACATTTTAGGAATCAGTGAACTAAAATGGACTGGAATGGGTGAATTTAACTCAGATGACCATTATATCTACTACTGTGGGCAGGAATCCCTTAGAAGAAATGAAGTAGCCCTCATAGTCAACAAAATAATCCAAAATGCAGTACTTGGGTGCAATCTCAAAAATGACAGAATGATCTTTGTTCGTGTCCAAGGCAAACCATTCAATACTACAGCAATCCAAGTCTATGCCCCAACCATTAATGCTGAAGAAGCTGAAGTTGATCGGTTCTATGAAGACTTACAAGCCCTTCTAGAACTAACACCCCAAAAAGATGTCCTTTTCTTCATAGGAGACTAGGATGCAAAAGTAGGAAGTAAAGAGATACCTGGGGTAACAGGCAAGTTTTGCCTTGCAGTACAGAATGAAGCAGGGCAAAGGCTAACAGTTTTGCCAAGAGAACACACTGGTCATAGCAAACACCCTCTTCCAACAACACAAGAGAAGACTCTACACATGGATATCACCAGATGGTCAATACTGAAATCAGACTGATTATATTCTTTGCAGCCAAAAAAGGAGAAGCTCTATACAGTCAGCAAAAACAAGACCGGGAGCTGACTGTGGCTCAGATCATGAACTCCTTATTGCTAAAGTCAGACTTAAGTTGAACAAAGTTGGGAAAACCACTAGACCATTCAGGTATGACCTAAATCAAATCCCTTACAATTATACAGTGGAAGTGACAAATAGATTCAAGGGATTAGATCTGATAAAGTGTCTGAAGAACTATGGATGGAGGTTTGTGACATTGTACAGGAGGCAGTGATCAAGACCATCCCCAAGAAAAAGAAATGCACAAAGGAAAAATGGTTGTCTAAGGAAGACTTATAAATAGCTGAGAAAAGAAGAGAAGTGAAAGGCAAAGGAGAAAAGGAAAGATATATCCATCTGAATGCAGACTTCCAAAGAATAGCAAGGAGAAATAAGAAAGCCTTCCTCAGTGATCAGTGCAAAGAAATAGAGGGAAACAATAGAACGGGAAAGACTAGAGATTTCTTCAAGAAAATTAGAGATACCAAGGGAACATTTCGTGTAAAGATGGGCACAACAAAGGACAGAAATGGTATGGATCTAACAGAAGCAGAAGATATTAAGAAGAGGTGAAAAGAATACACAGAACTGTACAAAAAAGAGCTTCACAACCCAGACAATCACGATGGTGTGATCATTCACCTAGAGCCAGACATCCTGGAATGCAAAGTCAAGTGGGCCTTAGGAAGCATTTCTCTGAACAAAGCTAGTGGAGGTGATGGAATGCCAGTTGAGCTATTTCAAATACGCAGAGATTATGCTGTTAAAGTGCTACACTCAATATGCCAGCAAATTTGGAAAGCTCAACAGTGCCCACAGTACTGGAAAAGGTTAGTTTTCATTCCAATCCCAAAGAAAGGCAATAACAAAGAATTTTCAAACTACCACACACTTGCAGTCATCTCACATGCTAGCAAAGTAATGCTCAGAATTCTCCAAGCCAGGGTTCAACAGTACGTGAAAAGAGACCTTCCACATGTTAAAGCTGGATTTAGAAAAGGCAGAGGAAACAGCGATCAAATTGCCAACATCTGTTGGATCATCAAAAAAGTGAGAGGGTTCCAGAAAATCATCTTTATTGCTTTATTGACTAAGCCAAAGCCTTTATTGACTAAAATCTCCTTTATTGACTAAGCCAAAGCCTTTGACTGTGTGGATCACAACAAACTGTGGAAAATTCTTCAAGAGATGGGAATACCAGACCACCTTACCTGCCTCCTGAGAAATCTGTATGCAGGTCAAGAAGCAGCAGTTAGAACTGACTGGTTCCGAATAGGGGAAGGAGTATGTCAGGGCTGTATATTGTCACCCAGCTTATTTAACTTCTATGCAGAAGGCATCACGCAAAATGCCAGGCTGGATGAAGCACAAGCTGGAATCAAGATTGCTAGGAGAAATATCAATAACCTCAGATATGCAGATGACACCACCCTTATGGCAGAAAGTGAGGAAGAACTAAAGAACCTCTTGGTGAAAGTGATAGAGGAGAGTGAAAAGGCTGGTTTAAAACTCAACATTCAGAAAACGCAGATCATGGCATCCAGCCCCATCACTTCATGGCAAATAAATGGGGAGGAAACAATGGAAACAGTGATAGGCTTTATCTTTTGGGGGGCTCCAAAAATAACTGCAGATGATGACTGCAGCCATGAAATTAAAAGACACTTACTCCTTGGAAGAAAAGCTATGACCAACCTAAACAGCATATCAAAAAGCAGAGACACCACTTTGCTGACAAAGGCCTGTATAGTCAAAGGTATGGTTTTTCCAGTCATGTATGGATGTGACAGTTGGACTATAAAGAAAGCTGAATGCAAAGAATTGATGCTTTTGAACTGTGGTGTTGGAGAAGACTCTTGAGAGTCCCTTGGACTGCAAGGAGATCCAACCAGTCCATCCTAAAGGAGATCAGTCCTGAATATTCATTGTAAGGACTGATGCTGAAGCTGAAACTCCAGTACCCTGGCCATCTGATGCGAAGAACTGATTCACTGGAAAAGACCCCGATGCTGGGAAAGACTGAAGGCAGGAGGAGAAGGGGACAACAGAAGATGGATGGTTGGATGGCATCACCAACTCGATGGACATGAGTTTGAGTAAGCTTCAGGAGTTGGTAATGGACAAGGAAGCCTGGCGTGCTGCAGTCCATGGGGTCGCAAAGAGTCGAACACTACTGAGCAAGTGAACTGAACTGAACTGAAACAGACTGCGAGGTGGGGACCTGCTCTTAAGACTAGGATGGGCCGGTCCTCCGCGGTCTCGGATCCCTTGCCCTCCCAGGCCACCCGGCACCGTCCCCCCTCCCCCCTCCCGGGCTCCTGCCCCGCACACATCTGCGCGGGAGTGTCTAGGTAGACCTTGGCCTTTTAATTTGTTTCGAAGTGAGGCACCCGATGAGCAGAGGTTTTTAATGTCGTCCGGGCCTCGCAGGTTTCTCGGCGATTTGTCGTCGCGTTAAAGCTCATAAACGCCTCTTTCCCTCACCCCCACTACTCCGGCCCCTGACCAGGTCCGGCGGCGATCTTGGGCAAAGCCCACCCAATCCGGGATCGGCTCCCTCCCGGCTCCGCCCCACCCGCCCGGTCCGCCCCTCCCAGCCGGAAGCGTCCACCTCGGCGCTCGCAGCTGAGCCGGCAGCCCGGGTTGGACCTCGCCTCTGCCCCGCGCCAATTAATGTCAGATTTGTCTCCTTGGCTTCCTCGGGCTCGCTCCGCGCCGAAGGCCACGGGGCCCGTGGGTGTTCCCGGGAGCGGCCCCTCTCCCGGGGAAGAGGGGCATGCCGGGCCTGGAGGCGGGGCTGAGACGCCCTCACTGCAGACTTCAGGGGGCTTTCTCTAATTGTGCTGAGAAAGGGGTGTCTAGTGTTCAGGTACCCCGCCGCCCACTGGAAACGGAACTCACCTCCAAGGGCCCAGATTCAAAGCCAAGTGTTACTCCTGATCCATCTCCCCTCCCTTCGTGATGGCGTGGGGTCTCTGTCCTTCCAGGAGCCAAGACCCAGGCTGGGGAGTGTCTGGAGGGGTCACTCACCTCTTAACCGGGACCCTGAGCTGGAAAGACACTGGTGGAATTGGCGCTGGCAGTCTGCTCAACTTCTCCCAAGGCCGCTTCCCTAACCCCGTCCCGGCGGGCTCTCCCAGAGCCCGCCCTGGACCCTGAAGGCCGCAGCACAGTCTCCCTTCCGGCTTGTTCCTAGGATACCGCTCTTTTCGCTGAGCCCCTGCCCCTAGCCGGCCAGGCCACCAGAGGGCACACCTTCCTGCCCTGGCTTGCTGTTCCTTCTGCCTTGGAGCCCTCCCTCCTGGCTCTGGAGAATTGGGGTGAGCGCCCCTTCTCTGGAGTACCAACGGGCTTGGGCTGTGTGTCTGACCCGCGGGTAAGCGCTTCCTGTTCCCATTTCACAGATGGAAAAACTGAGGCACAGAGTGAGGACTCCTGAAAGCACTGGGTCTGTGACTTGGGCCTTAGTGGGCTCTTCCCACTGTGTGCACTGCCTCTCTGGCAGAGGTCAGATGAAGGGGGCCTGGCAGGAGGGATGCCCCAGCCCCACCCCTGTACCTTGTTCCTTGAGCAGAAGCACAGTATTGATGGCAATCACCATGGTGAAGGGGAGGATGGGCAGGACCGTGAGAGAGGTCCAGGAGAGCCTGTCTATCCAGTGCATCCTCTGGCTGAGGTCAAGCCCTGGAGACCCCGGACCTGGCTGTTCTCTTGACCTGGGCAGGCCCCCAAGTCTGTCCTCTTCCCTAGATCCCCTTTTGGGGCTGCCTGCCGCCCTGCCCTGCCCCACCTCCAACCTGAGCTGGCCCTGGGCTGGCCACTCAGGACCACTTCAGGACCCAACCTGAGCTGGCCCTGGGCAGGCCACTCAGGACCCTTCCTCAAGCGGCCTCCCCCGACAGCCAAGTACCTTGGAATTGGTGCCAGACCCACACCAGGCTCACGGTCAGCCCCAGCTGGAAGGACAAGATCCAGGCCACGATGTGGGTCAGCTCCCACAGCCGCAGCTGCCCCTGAAGGAAGTGCCCTTCCCCAGACATACGGAGCCGTGAGGGACAACGCTGCACATCACCCAATTCCCAGGAGCCACACGGGCAGGAGCCAGCAGGAGCCCTGGGTGTGCACATGTGTGTACGGAGCATTCGAGGGCGGGTCGGGGCCCTGTGGCGATGCTGCTGTGGTGACCCAGGGCCCTGGGCTGCTCAGGGTCAGTGGGTCACAGCTTTGGGGAGAGGCCTCGTTGGAGCCCAGGGCCTGTGGCTTGGTCCTTGGTCCCCGCTGAGTGGCCAGGCCAGGGAGCTGGGGCTCGGGGTATGATCCAGGTTGGTCTGCTCCCCACCCCCAGGGGTGCTCACCTACCTCTGTTTGTGAGAAAGAGGATGACAAACAGAAAGATGCCCAAAGTCCAGAGCCCCACGCAGGCTCCGATGGCAATGCCAGCACCCACCTCCACAGGCTGGTTCAGAGACACCCCTGAGAGACAGTCAGGAGGGACGTCCCCTGTTTGAGTCTGGACACATGATCTAGAGACAAGTCCATCTACAACCCAAAGGCATCCTCCTAGGACAGGCCCAGGCAGCTGCCTGGGTCCATAGCCCTCGCTGGGAGCGGGAGAGGAGAGCCCAGTTTGGAGCCCCAGGTTCTGGGGAGCACAGCAGGTCCTCCTGCTGCAGGCTCAGGGCTGCTCTGGGGACAGGATGGGCGGTGGGCTCCACCATAATGTAGATGGGGACGCAGCTGATATCTACTCAGACTTGGACGCTGAGGGGCAGGAAGGGTGGGGCCCTGAACCTGGACTGTGACTCACAGGGAGGGGCGGGGCCCACACGGACTGGGACACTCTGCCCTCCGGGAGGCAGGCTCCCCGTGAGTCTGGTCTCCAGGGTGTTAGGAGGCTGGTGACCATGAAGCGGGAACTTCAGGCCAAGTCACCTCAACCTAGGGGTTTGACCTGCCATGTGCTCACTCCCCCCAACTGCGGGTTTCCTGGATGAGGCCCTCTAAACTGCACGTGACTTCCCCAGGGGTCAGCTAAAAGTTCAATGCATGGTCCACTTTTTCTTGAATGCATAATAAATACCCTAAATCAATAATGCACTCAGAACAAACCTGAAGCTACAACTGCACGCAATAAAACTGGAAACTGACACTTGATGAGAAAATAAAAACTTCTTGACAAAATTTATATCTGCAAGGATATTTAAACAAGGGGGAAATGGACTGGGTGGAAATAATGGCTACAAGAGAAAACACATAATAGCAGATTTTAAAAGAGCAAGGGGATGAGTCAAACGACCACTGAAAAAGCTGATTTAATAATTAAGTGAATGTAATGAAGTTCACGCTGCAGAATTCTTTTTTGCTGAAATTCACTGATTTGGGGCTGCTTCTGCTTAATGGCCGTATTCTTGGTGGGAGAATGGCAGGGCTGAGACTGCCTTTGGTGCGGGTTCCGGGGAGGAGGCAGGGAGAAGAGGGGCTGGGCTGCCAGCCAGGGGCCAGAGGTGCGCACTGCCCTCCGCGGCTGTGTGGGGATGTTCCACGTCCCACCCCTGGTCCTGCCTTGTTGGTGAGTTCACTAGGCTCCTGCGTCCACCTGCCGCTCCTGCTGCCTGCCGCTGGGGAGTGCCTGGCTGTGCCTCCTGCCCGGCTCACAGCCCCACTCCCCACCTCAGACCCTCGCAGTGAGTCCAGCTCTCATCCCTTTCAGCCTGTCCAAGTGGTTGTCAGTCCTTCTTTTCCTGCTCTTCTCCGTCCTTGTAGGCACAGAGCTTTTCACTTTATTATTGATTATATCTAGGGAATATTCCCACTCATTCAGTGAATTTTCAATTTCATCTAAGTTATCAAGTGTCTTGGTGGGAGGTTGTTGACAATAAACCCTTATTTTCTGATCAATGCTTGAAGGATTTGGTAGGAATATAGTCATTCACTCCTGATACTAGTAATTCCTCTTTTAGTTCTTGAATTGCATCTTTATTTTCTACGGTCTGTATCCGTTTTCTTGATTATAAGATGTCAATATATGAAAACATTTTTAATATAATAGAACATTTAATTGCATCCATTTCTCATCAATGCCCAAGTCATTTAATGATTTATGTCAGCCATTTCCATTGGCAGGGGGCTTTTCCACTAAAGGCCCCTGTGGTTTCCCGAGACCATGTTTCTCACCAGATTTAGTTCATTTCCAGCCTGAAGAGTTACCATGTCTTTTGGCAGCCCTGAACTTGCTCTTCTAATTTTTTAGCACTGAGTTCTGCTTTAATCATAGCCAGCTTCTCATTTGTAACCTGTTGTATATGCTTTCTGTGTGTTATTCAATCAGTTGTGTCCGACTCTTTGTGACCCAAGAGACTGTAGCCTGCCAGGCTCTTCTCCTCTGCCCATGGGATTCTCCAGGCAAGAATACTGGAGTGGGTTGCCATTTTCTTCTCCAGGGAATCTTCTTGACCCAAGAATCGAACCTGACTTTCCTGCACTGCAGGCAGATTCTTTACCATTTGAGCCTCCAGGGAAACCTGTGCTTTCTATACGCTGCACTTTTAGGGATTGGTTCAAGAACTCTAGATTGACTTTTTTCCCCTTTAAGTGCATTAATGATGTCATTGCTTTTTCTTCTGGCTTGAATTTTTTTTCTGATAAAAACTCTACAGTCATGCTTATTTTTTTGTTCCTCTGTATGTAAATTTCTTTGGTTATTTTAAAAATTGTTTCTCTATCACTGCTTTTCAGCAATTTAGTTATGAATTCTTCATGTTTTTCCTAGTTGGACTTCATTTAATTTCCTGAATCTGTGAACATATCATTTTTTCTTTAAATTTGCAAAAATTTCAGCCATTACTTTCTCAAACATACATATTGCATGCCCCTCTTGGTTGACACTATCCCACAAGTCATTACTCTTTTTTTTCCCCCCTCTGCGGTTTCAGTTTGGGTAGCTGTGTCTTTGAATTCACTGATCATTTTTTTTTTCTACTATATTCATGTTTTCTCTATATCCAGGAACATATTTATAATAGCTTTTTAAAAGTGCATCCATACTCAGTCATGTCCAACTCTTTTCTGACCCCATGGACTGTAGTCTGACAGACTCTTCTGTCCATGGAATTCTCCAAGCAAGAATAGTGGAGTGGGTTGCCATTCCTTTTTCCAGGGTATCTTCCCAACCCAGGGATCAAACCCAGATCTCCTGCATTACAGGCAGATTCTTTACCAACTGAGCCACCAGGGAAGCCCTTCTGTGTTTATCGAGTTACATATTCTGAGTATTTCCTTCAAGTGAAAATCATTAAATATGTGACCTTTTGTATCTGACTTATTTCACTTAGCACTGTGTTTCCACATTGTAGCATATACCATTACTTAAATCCTTTTTATGGATGAATTATATTCCATTGTCTGTATAGATATAATTTTCTTTATCCATTCATCAGTTGCTGGATATTTGGGTTGTTTCTACCTTTTGGCTTTTGTGACTAGTTGCAAAAACTCATGTACAAGTATTTGTTTGAATATCTGTTTTCAATTATTTTGGATATATACTCAGAGGTTTCTCAGGTGGCGCAATGGTAAAGAATCTGCCTGCCAATGCAGGAGATGCAAGAGATGTTGGTTCAATCCCTGGGTCAGGAAGATCCCCTGCAGTAGGAAATGGCAACCCACTCTGGTGTTCTTGTCTGGAAAATTCCATGGATAGAGGAGCCTGGCAAGCTAAGAATTGGACACGACTGAACAACTGAGCATGCACGCACACACTTATACCCAGAAGTGGAACTGCTGGATCATATGGGAATTCTATCTTTAACTTATTGAGGAATTGCCAAACAGTTTCCCACAGTAACTGCACTGTTTTACATCCCACCAGCACCTTATGAGAGTTCTGATTTTTCTCCATCCTTGCCAAGACTTCATTTCATTTTGCAGTCATCCTAGGGGGCAAGTGTGACCCCACGTGTCATGACTGCGTTTCCCTGATAATTAATAATGTTGAGCGTCTTTCCCTGTGGTGCTGGCCATTGGTACATTTTCTTTGAAGATGGGTCTATTCTAGTCTTTGTCCATAGTTTTCTGGTTTGGTTTTGTTTAAATTTTATTTATCTATCTTTGACTGTGCTGGGTCTTCATTGCTGCATGAGGGCTTTCTCCAGTTGCAGACAGCGGGGGCTACTCTCTCGCTGCAGTGTACTGGCTTCTCGCTGCAGTGAGTTCTTTTGTTGTGAAGCACTTCAGTAGCTGCGGTTCCTGAGCTCCCTGAGCTCAGGATCACTAGTTGTAGCACTCAGACTTGGTTGCTCCAAGGCATGTGGGATCTTCCCAGACCAGGGATCAAACCCATGTCTCCTGCATTTGCAAGCAGATTCTTTACCGCCAAGCCACCAGGGAAGCCCCTGTCCATAATTTTAATTGGGTAAGTCTAATAACTATTTATTGGATGTTGGATATTGTGAATTTTATGCTACTGAGTATTGTTTTGTTCCTGTTTCCCTTTAAAGAGTATTGACATCCTTGGCAGCCTGTTAAACTAAACAGCCTGTGTCATCTTGTTTCCTTTGAGGTTTGCTCACCACACTCATGATGGGTGCGGAATAGCCTTTAGTTGAGAGCTAGTTCAGTCGCTTCACTGAGGCCATGACCCGCCTGGGGTTTCTCCTGAATGTTCCGATGTCCACCCTGGCTGCTCAGCATTAAAGATGTCCTCTGCCCATATGAAATCTGGACTGTTCAGCTTACCTCCCCACCCCCACCCCTCTTGTTCTGTGCTTGGACTCTTGGAAATTTCTCCATCTTTGCCCTGATGTGGCACTCAGCAAGAGAACTAAGAGGCGCTCATCTGGTCTGTTTTGCTGAGAGCACCATCCTGCGGCGCTGGCTGTCCAGTGTTTGTAGGCACTTGGTTCACATACTTGTCCAGTTTCCTAATTCTTCATCAGTGAAGAGCACAGACAGTCCAGTCACTCCCTCACGACCAAAATAAAAGTCTCTCATCTCTTTTTTGTTTTTCTCATGTTTATCCCCTTCCCCCTTCAACTTTATATTGAGATACAGCTGAAGTATAATAAACTGTGCATATTTGAAGTGTACAGTTTCAACTGTTTTGATATATGGGTTAAATGTCTGAAACCATCACCAGGCTTGAATATTTCTATCACCTCCTAAAGTTTTCTTGTACCACTTGCAATGCATCTCTCCCTTCACTCTACCACAAGGCTATCAGTGATCTGTAGCTGGCATTCTCTAGAATTTTGTACAGATGGCACCATACAGTATTCTTTGAGAGAAGATCTGGCTTCTTTAATTAACATAATGATTTTGAGCTTCATCCACGTCGTGTGTATCAATAGTTGTCCTTGTTTTTCTGCGTAACATTCCACTGTGTGGTTATACCACTTTTTGTTTATTCCTGTTTCAAATGCTGGAAGCAACATTCGAGTTGTTTACAGTTTGGGGCTGTTACAAATAAAGCTATGTACGTGGGTGTGTAACTCGACACATGTTTTTATTTCTCTTGGGTGACTACCACCGGAAGATGCCCGAGTCACGCTAAATTTAAGTTAAACATTTTAAGAAACGACCAAATATTTTCCCAAAGTCGCTGTAGCATTTTACACGTTGGGGATGCCACGGCCCCTGCCCCCAAATACCTCCGGAGAGGAGGGCTATGAGTGACACTTTACCCTTTGGTACCGCCTTAGCAAGCCCGGAAGAAGGCAGAGAGGGAGGCCCGGCAGTGGGCACCGCACGTGCAAAGGCCCGGGGTGGGCAAAAGGCTCCCTGGGCGCAGGTGCGGCGAGGGGGCGGAGAGGGGCACCTCCTCCGGCTCGGCCGGGCTGGAGCCGGGGGGCGGGCCCCGAGGCGGGGCTGCGGGGAGGGGCTCCTCGGAGGCCCCGGATGGGGCGGGGTTTGGACGGCAGACGGCGCTCCGTCGGTTCCCAAGGCAACCGGGTTCAACAGTTGGAGCCCCGCAGTTGTCTGGAGGCTTCCTAGTTCCCGCTTGCTGACATGTGCACCGCCGAGGTGGACCGTCACGTCGCCCAGCGATACCTGCTCAAACGGCGGCTCGGAAAGGGGGTGAGCTCTAGAGGCGCCCGGGCGTCCGCGGGACCTGCAGGACGTGGGTAGGGCCAGTCAGGGGACTGTGGCCTCCACGCTGCAGGGACTCCTGCGCTGGGGTCCTGCCTCCTCCATGAGCTGCAGGTGTGCCCCGTTTCCGACAACAGGGCGCCCTACTCGCAGGAAACTTGTCCCGTAGCTCTGGGAGGCAGCTGAGAGCTGGGCCCCCCAAGGTCTCAGGTCTGATCCTAGAGCCCCCGGCCCCCGCTGTCCCCACCACCGCCTCGGGCTCCCGGCTGCCTCCCCCGGTGCCCACAGTGTGACACAGGCGCCGAGGCCAAGAAGGGCCTGAGCCAGTGAGTAGGATGGGCATGGAGTGCTGGCCAGAGCCCCGTGAGAGCCCGAGTGCGTTTGTGACTGTGGGCTTGGGAGAGCAGGTGGGACTGTGTGAGAGTACATGTGTCACGGTGGATCACAGGGTGTGTGCAAGTGTGAGACACGGAGCAGAGAGAGTTGCAGATAGTGTGAGCAGTCATGCAAAAGCCCTGGGGCAAGGACATGCTGAGCTGGTGGGAAGGAGCAGAGCTGATGTAACTGGACAGGAGACTAGGGGGACGGTCTGGGAACATGGGGATTTGGGGAACTGCAGGGACTTCAGCTCCTGCTGTGAGTGTCACAGGGAGAGGAGCAGCCTTTGGTACCACTTTACAAGGCCAGGCTGACTGCTCGGCTGAGGATGCCCTGTGGGAGTGGGTGGGGGAGAGAATTTAAGAGGTCAGGGCAGTGATAGGGCTGGAGGTGGGAGACGCTTGGAGCAGGATGGAGGGGCAGAGGGGAGAGGAAATCTTCAGATTATGATGAATTCTGAAGTTTGAGCCAACAGGATCTGTGGACAGGCTGGATAGGGTACACGAGAGTGGGATCAGGATGCGTGCAAAGGTGAAAGTCTATCAGAGAAGGGACTCACCCAGGAACTCCCTCCCGTTCCACAGTCAGGACCTGCTACCCCCCATCCCCCTGGGGCCTCCCCAGAGCCCCTTCTCTTGCCTCTAACCCCCGTTGCTTCCCATCAGCCTCCTCTGGAGGCCTGCAGCTTTGGGGGTTCCCCTTTCTGGAAGCAGAGTGGGAAGGAGGAGGCTCGTGTCTGCAGGAGGCAGTCTTGTGGGGCTCTGTGCCCTGCAGGCTGACCACCGTCCTCCTCAGGCCTATGGCACTGTGTGGAAGGCAGTGGATCGGAGGACTGGCGAGGTCGTGGCCATCAAGAAAATCTTTGATGCCTTCAAGGATAAGACAGATGCCCAGGTAAGTGAGTGGGGAAGCGAGCGGTGTGGGAAAGGGTGAGGCAGGGCTGGGGGGTGGCCCCCCGCTGCCTTGTGTCAGAAAGGTACAACTGGAAACCCAATCACAGCAGGTTTCTGCATTTTTCAGAGCACCGCCCCCTGCAAACCCAGGGTCCAGCAGGTGTGCAGGCACTGAGTGTCTGTCCCTTTGCATCCTCTCCGGACAGGGGCTTCCTTCTTGCTCCACACCCACACTCGTGTTTCTGTCTCCTTCCAGAGGACATTCCGGGAAATCATGCTTCTCCAGGTGAGTGGCCAGGCCATCTACCTGCTGCTCCAGGTACTGTTTCTCCAAAGAAGGGGAAGCCTGGCCCCTGGCCCCCAGGGCACAGCCCCCTGCTCTTTCCCCAGGAATTTGGGGACCATCCCAACATCGTCCGCCTCCTGGATGTGATCCCGGCAGAGAACGACAGGGACATTTACATAGTGTTTGAGTCTATGGGTGAGTGAGACCTCCCCCAGACACCAGTCCTCCTTTGTCCAGGCCCAGGACCGCCCTCGCCCGCCCACACCCCAGTGTTTCCCACAGTGGCCAGTGTGCTCAGCGTGAGCAGAGTCCCTTGGAGCTGGAGAGTGTCAGCCCCCAAGGCCTGGTGGTGAATACCTTGACCCCTGCCTCTGCGAGGTTTTGCAGCTACGTGTCCTTTTTTCCTGCTCATTTGATAAAACAAAGGCATCATGAAATAAAGTATAAAAACAATTCCACAAACTTTGTTTGCTGTGGTGACAAAGACAGTGGGCAGGCTTGAGAGGTGGGCAGGGGCTCCCGGGCAGCGCTCGTGCCCAGCACGTGCTGGTGAGGCCCGGATCTGTGGGGCTGAGGGGTCCCTGCAGGGGTGCAGAGTGGGCTCGCCTGGCCGACCCTCCCCAGGCCCACCAGCCTGACCCACAGGCCTCCCCAGACACCGACCTGAATGCCGTCATCTGCAAGGGCACGCTGCTGAAGGACATCCACAAGCGCTACATCTTCTACCAGCTGCTGCGGGCCACCAAGTTCATTCACTCAGGACGGGTCATCCACCGGGACCAGAAGGTACCACCCATGCCTGTCTGCTGAGTTCTACCGCCTGGCTGTCGCTGCAGCAGTGCACCGGATCCTCGAGTCCCAGGCCGGTCAGCCCGCAGCCTGCCTCTTCACCCCCAGCCATCCAATGTTCTCCTGAACGCCAGCTGTTTGGTGAAGCTCTGTGACTTTGGCCTGGCTCGCCCCCTCAGCGGCCTCCCTGAGGTGCCCGAGGGCCATGCCCTGACGGAGTATGTGGCCACGAGATGGTACCGGGCTCCAGAGATGTTGCTGTCTTCCAGCTGGTAACACCGAGCGACCTGTCCTCATCCTGCCCCACCTCCCCTTGCAAGGTCAGGGCCCCCGTTCCCCCCTGCTCAGCCAGGGCCCTCGGCCTTCTTGCCCCGTGAGTCCCAGAACCCACTCGTAGTCCCTCCTCCCACCTGCGCCTCGGCCTCTAGGGTCCTCCCTCCAACTCCACACCCCGACCCCTGCACCAGGTACACCTCCGGGGTGGACATGTGGAGTCTGGGCTGCATTCTGGGGGAAATGCTGCGGGGGCGGCCCTTGTTCCCTGGCACGTCCACCCTCCACCAGCTGGAGCTCATCCTGGAGGCCATCCTGCCACCATCCAAGGAGGGTGAGCGTGTGGGCAGGCGGCTGCTGGCACACAGCTGTGGGGGGATGGCACCTCATGGACAAGGACTGCATGGGAGGACGGCGGGGAGGGGATGGGGCTGGGAATGGCAGGGAGGTGGGATGAGCAGGGTCCAGAGGCCTTGGCAAGCCTGGAGGGGGCAAGGTGTGCAAGGTGGGCCCAGGGGAGGGCGGCTGGGGGTTTCTGCCAGGGACATGGGGCCCACGAGGGTCAGGCAGTGCCCATCAAGCGTCCACCTGGGGCGGGACAACAGCACGAGCTCTGTGGAGGGGCGACAGGCAGCTCCACACTGTGCTGCCAGGGGCTGGACAGGGTGCTAGAGAAACGATGGGTGGAGGCAGCTGGAGGGGCAGCCTGCTGTGGTCCTTCCTCCCTGGGGGGTGGCGGTGTGAGGGCAGCGTGGGGAGCCCTGTTCTCTCCCCAGTCTGCTCTGGTGGAGTGGGCAAGGCACTCCCCATGGAGGTGGGGGGTACATGCGTGCACACGAGAGCACGTGGCATGTGGAGGAGGCAGGCGTGTAAGGACAGGTGCACGTGTGAGTGCACTAGTGGTGGTGTGCAACCTGGTTTTGGGGGTTTGAGCCCTGCCAGAGAGCTGAGGCCCTGCAGAGGAGGTTGCTCCGCAGGCCAGAAGCAGTGGCCGCCCACCTCCCTGCCTTACCGGGCCAACCACCTTCCTGACTCCTGAGCACACTGCCTTCTGCCCTCGCTCCCAGACCTCCTGGCACTCAGCTCTGGCTGCAACATCTCAGTTTTGCAGCATCTGGGGTCCCGGTGAGTGTGGGGGCTTCAGGGCCCCCAGCGTGCTCCCTGCAGCCTTCAGGGCCAGCGAGTGTCAGCTCCGTGGGCCCTACCCTCCTGACCACGGTCCTGAACCGAGAAACTGTTGGTCAGCCTGAAATGAGGAGACCAGGGTGGGCCCCGCTGGCGCTGGGAGAGCGGCCTCAGGGATCAGGGGTCTGACGACCTTCCCCGGTGTCCGAGGGTGATGCAGGGGGCAGGAAACCGGGGGATGGGTGGAAGTTGAAACCCTAGCAAGGGGCATAGATGTGGACGGGGGGCCAGACCCTGGAGGCCCTGATGAGCTGGCCTTCCGCAGGCCCAGGCAGACACTAGCTGCCCTCCTGCCCCCCGACACCCCTCCAGACGCCCTGGACCTCCTCTCGAGACTCTTGGTGTTTGCCCCGCACAAGCGGCTCAGCGCAGCCCAGGCCCTGCAGCACCCCTACGTGCAGAGGTAGCAGCTGGGGGTGGCACTGGGCTGCAAAACTCCAGCGGCTCTCCCGAGGCAGCCCAGCCCCACCACCCCAGCACCCGCCTGGCTGGCTCTCCGCAGGTTCCACTGCCCGGCCCGTGAGTGGACACTGGGGCGGGACGTGCGGCTCCCGGTGCAGGAAGGAGCCCAGCTCTCAGCCGCCGAGTATCGCCGCCGCCTCCATCAGGTGCTCCGAGTCGCCGCTCGCGTCATTCGGGCCCAGAGGCCTCCTCTGCGCAGCGACCCCGCCCCGACTCCCACCGCCCTCTGAGCGCCCCTCTGCTCTCGCAGATGATCTTGGAGCGCAGGGGCCACGGCCGCTTCCCGAAGGAGATGGGCCTGGGGGGTGGCTCCGCGACCCCCGAGCCGGAGGCCCAGCTGCCCTCAGGCTCGCCCGCGTTGAACCCTGGACGCCGGCCTCGGAATAACCCCGGCTACAGACCTGTGCACGGTGCGTGGTTTGGCGGCCAATGTGTGGGGCCACCAACCGCCAGCAGCGCCGGACTCCTGACCCCGGGGTTTGGTCTCCGACCCCACAGACGCCCTCGGTGGAGCCGAGGACCCTCCCAAGCAGAACTCAGACCCCCTGCACCAGCCTCCGCCCCCAGGAGGTTCTGGGAGAGGGGTGAGGCCCGGCGGGGCGATGTCATCCTCGTGGGTAGGTCGTGGTGTGGGCGCGGCAGGACCGTTCCCGCTGCTCCTTTACGAGGGCGCCGGTGACGCTGCCACTCGCTCCTCCCTAGGTGAAGCCCAGCGTGAGGGAGGCCGCGCCCTCTTTGACCTCGCAGGCCGCCGCCCAGGTGGCCGTCCGGGCCCTGATCCGGAGTGACCGGAACCGGGGCCGCGGTGCGAACGCGCCTGGCGCGCCACGGGTGAGCCCGCGCGCCCCGCTCCC
Organism: Cephalophus harveyi; assembly: GCA_006410635.1. Taxonomy (NCBI): domain Eukaryota; kingdom Metazoa; phylum Chordata; class Mammalia; order Artiodactyla; family Bovidae; genus Cephalophus; species Cephalophus harveyi. Next base: position 66,718 of record SJYT01048726.1, on the reverse strand, counting down.
CGCCCGCTTCCTTCCCCTCCTCCCCGCTCCGGGTGCTCCCTCCACTTCCGCAGGCCAGAAGCAGTGGCCGCCCACCTCCCTGCCTTACCGGGCCAACCACCTTCCTGACTCCTGAGCACACTGCCTTCTGCCCTCGCTCCCAGACCTCCTGGCACTCAGCTCTGGCTGCAACATCTCAGTTTTGCAGCATCTGGGGTCCCGGTGAGTGTGGGGGCTTCAGGGCCCCCAGCGTGCTCCCTGCAGCCTTCAGGGCCAGCGAGTGTCAGCTCCGTGGGCCCTACCCTCCTGACCACGGTCCTGAACCGAGAAACTGTTGGTCAGCCTGAAATGAGGAGACCAGGGTGGGCCCCGCTGGCGCTGGGAGAGCGGCCTCAGGGATCAGGGGTCTGACGACCTTCCCCGGTGTCCGAGGGTGATGCAGGGGGCAGGAAACCGGGGGATGGGTGGAAGTTGAAACCCTAGCAAGGGGCATAGATGTGGACGGGGGGCCAGACCCTGGAGGCCCTGATGAGCTGGCCTTCCGCAGGCCCAGGCAGACACTAGCTGCCCTCCTGCCCCCCGACACCCCTCCAGACGCCCTGGACCTCCTCTCGAGACTCTTGGTGTTTGCCCCGCACAAGCGGCTCAGCGCAGCCCAGGCCCTGCAGCACCCCTACGTGCAGAGGTAGCAGCTGGGGGTGGCACCGGGCTGCAGCTGGGTGGCTCCAGCGGCTCTCCCGAGGCAGCCCAGCCCCACCACCCCAGCACCCGCCTGGCTGGCTCTCCGCAGGTTCCACTGCCCGGCCCGTGAGTGGACACTGGGGCGGGACGTGCGGCTCCCGGTGCAGGAAGGAGCCCAGCTCTCAGCCGCCGAGTATCGCCGCCGCCTCCATCAGGTGCTCCGAGTCGCCGCTCGCGTCATTCGGGCCCAGAGGCCTCCTCTGCGCAGCGACCCCGCCCCGACTCCCACCGCCCTCTGAGCGCCCCTCTGCTCTCGCAGATGATCTTGGAGCGCAGGGGCCACGGCCGCTTCCCGAAGGAGATGGGCCTGGGGGGTGGCTCCGCGACCCCCGAGCCGGAGGCCCAGCTGCCCTCAGGCTCGCCCGCGTTGAACCCTGGACGCCGGCCTCGGAATAACCCCGGCTACAGACCTGTGCACGGTGCGTGGTTTGGCGGCCAATGTGTGGGGCCACCAACCGCCAGCAGCGCCGGACTCCTGACCCCGGGGTTTGGTCTCCGACCCCACAGACGCCCTCGGTGGAGCCGAGGACCCTCCCAAGCAGAACTCAGACCCCCTGCACCAGCCTCCGCCCCCAGGAGGTTCTGGGAGAGGGGTGAGGCCCGGCGGGGCGATGTCATCCTCGTGGGTAGGTCGTGGTGTGGGCGCGGCAGGACCGTTCCCGCTGCTCCTTTACGAGGGCGCCGGTGACGCTGCCACTCGCTCCTCCCTAGGTGAAGCCCAGCGTGAGGGAGGCCGCGCCCTCTTTGACCTCGCAGGCCGCCGCCCAGGTGGCCGTCCGGGCCCTGATCCGGAGTGACCGGAACCGGGGCCGCGGTGCGAACGCGCCTGGCGCGCCACGGGTGAGCCCGCGCGCCCTGCTCCCCGCCCCCTTCCTTCCCCTCCTCCCCGCTCCGGGTGCTCCCTCCACGGTACTCGATCCTCGTCTGTGTGCAGGTTCCTCTTAGACCTCCCGGGGCGGCCCGGCCCGTTCGGAGGATGTTCGGGGCCTCGGCCGCGCAGGGGACCCAGGGGGCCGCGCGGGCTACGCTGGGGGGCTACTCCCAAGCCTACGGGACCGTCTGCCTCTCGGCGCTGGGCTGCCTGCCCCTCCTCCCGGGACCTCGCGCCTGAGCTGCCCTTCGGGTCTTCAAGCGGACCTTCCCGGCGCCCAGCCCCACGCCTCTCCCCCAGTCCCTGGGTTGCCCCTCCTCTGACAGGTTCCGGGGCCCAAGGCCCCAGTGCTCTCCACCTACCTTTTCCCCAACGCACCCTCTCCTGGCCACTCTCTGGGGGACTCGCCCAGGTTAACACCCCAACCTCCATCACTTCCTCCAATAAAGTTCTGTCTGTCTCCCACCCGCCTGCCCATCTGTCATCTTCAGCCAGGGTCTGTCAGCGAGGCTGCACCAAACCTTTTCCCTTCTGGAGGACAGAGCCCTTGAGATGCCTCCAGGGTGCCATACGCTGTCATCTGGGCTCCTGTCTGCTCAGTGTCCAGTGCTTTCTCTCTAGCTTAAGGCTGCCTGGGGGTTGCCCTGGGGTCACCTCTGTCCACAGCATCCAGGGCCTGCTTGGTGCCTGAGCACCTCAGGTCCCAGCTGGGGGTGCTGCAGGAGTGAGACGGTCCCCACGGTGGTCCTGCCGGGGAGGGTCCTGTTCAGTGCATCTGTTGTCAGGCTGCAAGCCACCGTGTGACCACACTTGTGGCCCTGAGCCACAGCAGGAAAGGGGAGAACATGGGACAGTGCCCCTGGCTGCAGTCAGCCACGCCCCACCAACACGGCGACAGGCGCTCAGTTTGTCTCGATCTTGTCTGGGGAAGGGGAGAGGAGCTGTGAACGTCTTGTGGGGCTCAAGGCTTCCTCCTCTGGTATCACCAGGCAAAGCGCCCAGTGGGAGCCCAGACTGGGGGTGTAGGACCGAGGAATGGGAGCGTCCTAGCCAGCACTGAGGTACCTCCTGGTTCCACGCACACCTCACACTGCACCCACCCTGGGCAGTGGTCAGGACACAGGGAGTCCACTTTCCCGTGCCTGGTTGGAGGTGTTCCTGGCCCAAGGGCTTTTCAGCCAGGAGCAGGCGGTTCCGCCCTACTGTGGAAGACATGAGCTGCTGCAGGGGAGGGCGAGGTATGGATCAAGGAGAGTTGGGCAGGGCGTGACCTAGACCTGGCCACTACAGGAGAGACTCAGAAGGCAGAACAGGGCTTGGGGAAGGCCAGGGAGGGGCCATGGTTCTGGCTTGGAAGTGAGCCAGTCACGAGATGGGGCTGCCTGAAGGGGCAGCTTTTTGTATTTTTAGAGCCTGAGGTATAGCAAGCAATGAATACGGAGGACCCATAGGGCTGAGGAATGAATACCACTGCCCAGAAAGGGGCAGGGCACCCAAGAAGTCCAGCCCTGAGTGCAGAGGTGGTGCTGGAAGACTGGAGGGTCTGGGAGGCCCAGACAACTAGACAAATGGCTGCTTGGCACCCTGGCCAAGGGCAGCTCCTGGATGATGGGAACTTTCAGACGAGGCTAGGAAGTATCTGCTGGGCTTGACAACCAGGGATGTGCCAATGGGCTGTGCTTACACAGAGGGCTCGTGAAATGAGGCCTGTCACAGGAAATGGCTGAGAGGTGGAAGGGGTTTGTGGTGGTTAGAAGATGAGGGTAGAGGTGGTGGCAGTATAGATGGGGAAGGGTCTTTAATCCACCCCACAGGGATGGATGGTGGTGTCCAGAGAGAAACCTGAGACATTAATAGGGCTAAAGGCTGCGAAATATAACTGGGTGGTGGTATGTATATGTATTTGCGAACACAGCAGAATATTTCATGTGTTGTGTTTTTTTATTAACACCAAAATGTGCAGAATCACATTGAGGTGAAGCCTTATTGAGCATGATGTGAAGGACGCAGACAGGAGGGTCCGAGGGCCTCGGGCCTCTCCCTGGGCAGAACCTCCATTTCCTGCGAGGGCTCTCCATTAGCGACAGGCCCAGCCTGGTCTGCTCAGAACAGCTGCACAGCAGGCCAGGCCAAACCAAACGTGAGACGCTCCGGCTCATCCTGCTCCCTGGCGGCCTTTTCCATTCGAACCAAAGTCTCTGCTGTCACCCCACCTGGGCGGTGTCTTTGGTGACAAGACAGTGGGCCACCAGGGCGCAGGGGTTCAGTCAGGACTGAGGCCATACCCGGCAGTCCCCAAAGAGCAATTAGGGTTTCCTATACTTTAAAAATAACTATTTAAAAAGAAATAGCACAAACACTAATTTAACAATACCAGCACCTATGGTGAGGGCAGGGGCGGCTTTCGAAGCATTTGGTGCCAAAATGAATCATTCCAGATCAGTTACTGTCTGGAGGTGGAAAAAAAAAAGATACAAGAAAGCTACATGGGGAACCTCGGACAGATTTTTGGGGGGCTGGTGACAAAGGGTAAAGGATGCACAAGAGGGCAGTCTGGGTCTACTGGGCACCTGCAGTGCAAGGACCACTTAGATGAGGGACTGAGGTGCAGAGGTCCCACGTCAGAGGCACCGAGACCCATCAGAGCAGTGTGCCAGGGCTCAGGGGCCATCACATGCCATCCTCTGCCCTCACAGAACAAGGCTCCACACCAGCCCCTTTCTGAGGTGTGACTGTGGATGCACCTGTGAACACGCCATCTGTCGGGAACGATTCGTGAGGCCAGGGCCTCCCATCATCCATTGGACTAGTTGTGCCACAAAGCCCGGGGTTCTCACCCTTGCAGGGTGCTGACCGGGGCGGCAGGAGTGGCAGCCACACCTGGTTCAGTTCTCACCAGGGTGGCCCCTCCCCCCTGAAGGGTCGGGGACCAGGGAAGAGGCCTAGAGGGAGGGAAGGAGGAATGGGCTGGGGAAAGGGCAGGAAGTGAGCCCTAAGGCCTCAGACACAGGTGCGGAAACAGACCCCGAGAAGACGGGAGGCGTGGAGAGGAGGGGACTGCCAGGCAGTGGACAAGGGCAGCAGAGTCAGGCCACGAGGAGAGGGGACCCCTGAGACACGGAAGCCCTGAGACGCACAGACCCCAGAGTATGGGGGCCTAAGGCACAGAGAGATGGGGGAGACAGATGCCTAAGAAGGGGGAGGCTAAGGGTCCAGAGGCAGAGGTGTGCAGGGCCAGAGCTGGGGTGGTAAGTCAGTGGGCAGCTGGGGCTGAAGCTCTGAGGAGAGACCCAGGGGCACAAGGCCAGGAGGGCTGCCAGCTGAGCCTCAAGTGGAGCAGACTCTGGCTGGCTCAGCCGGCTCCCTGGGCTTTGGCTGAGGGCCAAGTGTTCTGCCCGACAGTGATGCAGGCACCTCGGCCTGGGCTGGAAGGCCAGGTGACTCACTTCTTGCTTTTGAATGTACCCAGGATCTTGGGCATGAACTTGCCCACCTTGCTGTCCCTGGCGTCCTCCTCAGCAGGGCCCTCCGCAGCCCCGAGAGCCCCCGGCTCCTCCTTTTTGCAGAAGACCTCAAAGCGGCTGTAGACACGCTTCTCTTTGCGCATGCTCTCCATGCGGCGCAAGAGCCGGTCGCGTTCCTCCAAGCTGGCAGGCAGCGTGCGGCTCAGCCGGCCTTGGGTCCCCAGGCTGTCTGAGCGGAAGATGGCCGAGCACTTGTCCTTGTCGGACATGTCAGGGGCCAGGACGCCGGCCGCTGGCGAGTGACCCAGCTCTGGGCTGCTGTGGGCTGGGGTTGGGCCCGGGGCGGGGACTCCACGATGCTTCTGGCCGTGGGCACTGATCTGCTCCAGAATAGCTTTCGTGTCGTCCCGCAGGTTGCTGCTGTACAAGGCATTGGCTGTGGCTGAAGCCACGCGCGCCCGCGGGCCCCGCTCCTCTGCAGCTGCCTCGGTGCTGTCAACTCGGCCTAGGGATGGCCGCTGGGGGCTCTCAGGCTGCCCATTCTCCTGCGGCGTCGGAAAGCTGCCTTCATCCTCTGCCCGCCGCTCACCCTTGGGGCTCAGCAGCTGCCGCAGTCGCACGGAGCCTTTGCGCAGGACCTCCATGGGGCCACCAACTGCTTCCTCTGTGGGCCCGGCCTTCAGAGACTCCCCGGAGAAGGGAAGAGTGAGGCTGCCCCTGCGCTCAGGCACAGGGGGCACCGGGCTGCCCCTGTGCTCTGGAACAGGAGGCACCGGGCTACCCCTGCGCTCAGGGTAGGCAGAAGTGGGGCTCCCCTTCTGCTCAGTAAATCCAGCGGTGGGGCTGCCCCTGCGGGTGGGAAACCCAGGAGTGGGACTCCCCTTGAGCTCCAGGTAGGCTGAGGTGGGGCTCCCTTTTGGCTCTGACTGGTACCCCCCAGGTCCTTCTGGTGGGGGGCTGTCCTGCCCTTGCAGGGAGGTGGAGTGGTCCTGGGTGGACAGGAAGCGGGAGGGCAGCCGGTCCGTGCCACTGCTGCCCCGGCCCAGCGTGTCCAGCAGCTGGGTGGCAGCGAGAGTGGCAGCTCCAGGTTGTCGCTCCGCCTCCTGGTGCAGCTGCTGTGCGAAGGACTCGCGCAGGTCCAGCAGGCAGCTCTCCAGGCTGCGGCGCTCGCTCCCACCGCCACCACCAGGTGCAGACACCTCCTCTCTCCATGCCTGGGACACGACAGCCTTGCTATGGCTCGCAACTGTGACTGCTGTCCCTACGCCGCCAGGGTCTCGAGAGGGGCCCTTGTACTTCTCCAGGAGCTCGGCCACCTTAGTGGAGGCAGCAGAGCGCACGGCTTCATTGCCGGGCCCCAGCATCTCACTGATCGTCTGCTCCTTGTGCAGCAGCTGCACCTTCTCCGTGGAGGCCCCAGCGGCTCCGCCCATGCTCTCGCTGGTCTCGAGAGGGGCCCTTGTACTTCTCCAGGAGCTCGGCCACCTTAGTGGAGGCAGCAGAGCGCACGGCTTCATTGCCGGGCCCCAGCATCTCACTGATCGTCTGCTCCTTGTGCAGCAGCTGCACCTTCTCCGTGGAGGCCCCAGCGGCTCCGCCCATGCTCTCGCCCTGCGATGCGCTGAAGATGAGCGAGGAGCGCAGCCGGGAGCTGCGCTGGATCAGCGGGTTCAGGCGCGAGCGGAAAGAGTCCTGCTTGGCCAGGCCCGCCTCCTCCCGACCCTCGTGCTCTGGTCCATCGCCACCACCGCTGCCAGAGCCCGGCGCTGGGCCTTTGGCTGGGAAGGGCGCGGGCACACGGAAGGCCGAGGGAAGCAGGTCCCCAGCGGTCGCCCGAGCCGCAGAAACCAGCACGTCATCGTCATAGGCCTCGGTCTCCATGGGTATGGGCAGGCCCTCGTCGCCAGCGTCCTCGCTGTGACAGCCGCTCAGGTAGGAGGTGAGGCGCCAGTGCCGCAGTCCGGCCCGCCCCTCGGGTCCACCCCTGCGCTCTGGCTCCGGCTCGGGAGCCGCTTCTGGGCCTAGCTTCGTCATCGCTTGGCAAGGGAAGCGCTGGCCCAGGTTTGGGCGAGGGGCCCCGCCAGGTTCCAGACCGCGGGGTCTGGGCCCAAAGGCAGGGTCCGAACCATGGCGCACCTCCCGTGAGGCACTGGATGGCACGTAGTCCAGCCGCTGGTGTCCGTCCAGGCCGAGCTCCGGAAATCGTGGCCCGGCGCCAAGCGCGAATTCGTCGTGGTCTGGGAAGCCAGGGCGGCCGGCCCTCAGCTTCTCGAACAGGCCTTGCGGGCGTGCTGGCGCGAGCTGCGGATCCCACTGATAGTGCTGCTGGTAGAGCTGGTCGCGGTGGAAATGGCTGGTCTGGAAGCGGAGGTCATCGCCGTGGCTGAGGAACGTCTGCCGTGATACCTGCCGCGCAGCCGCGAGGTTCTCCACTGCGCCCGCACCGTCGGCGGCCGCATAGCTGTACCTCTTGAAGGCGTCCATCTCTAGGTGCCGCGCCTGAAAGAAGCCCCGCGGGCCCGAGAGCTCCCCGCCTGGCCCGGCCTCTGCGTCCAGCCGCCGTGAGAGTGGCCGCAGTCCCGTGTGCGGCTCCAGGGCGCCCCCGGGCATCCGCGAAGACTCCTCTCGGCGAAACGCCGACAGGAAGTGGCGGTCGGGGTCGAGGAAGGAGGGGAAGCCCAGGCCTTCTTCCCGAGGTGGTGGGAACAGGAGGTGGGCGCGTTTGGGGAAGGAGAAGGGGGTGGGAGCTCCGGGTATCTGGCCGCCCATGAGTGGCCCAGCCCCTGCGTATGGAGCCAGGGCATAGGTGTCCATGCGAGCCAGCGCCCCAGCCGAGGGTACCAGTGGCTCGGACTGTGCGAAGAGAATGCGGAATTCCTCATCAAAGCTGGAGACCAGCTCGCCCTGGAAGACGTGCGCCAGACTCCGGTGGATCTTCTCGAAGGACCACATAAAGCTGGGAGGCGGGTGGGGCCAGTCAGAGGGAGATGTGTATAAGAGACAGGGCCATCACATTGGGGGCGGGGCCGGGGGAAGGGGCGTGGCTGAGTGCCTTAGGGTTAGGGCGCTACAGAAGGGCTTCTGGAGAGAAGGCCCTCGAATGGGGAGACAAGGGGCTAGGCGCACCTGTAGCTCCCACTCATCACCACGGCACAATCCACCAGGAGGAACTTCTCCTTTACGTGGCCTTTGAAGGACTTCCCAGTGCGGCAGTAGTAGGTAGGGCCCGCCACAGTGCGCACGCGCAGGAACTGGGGCGGGAGAGGAGTTAAGGCTCTGCACAGGGGCCTCACCACGCCCCTCCGGGTCATCCCTTCCCACCCTCCAGCCACTCACGTCCACGTGGTGCAGGTTGACCCGACACTTGTCGGCCATGTCCAGGAAGTGTTGTGCATTCATCTCGTCTAGGAGGATGTAGACTGGGACGCGGCGCGCAGCGGCCTCCAGCACTTCACTGAGAAGGTCCACATCAGTGAACATGTCCATCACCACGGCCACCACCTGCAGGGGGTGAAGCAGGGGCAGAGGCCCGAACCCTCTGCTGTCTCCACCATTCTCCAGCCATACCTTCATGCCCTCCCCACTCCCTGAGAGCAGGGGCAGTTTATCGCTGAATGCCCACAACAGCTACTAGCCCATCACAGGGGAGTGGGACCCTATCATGGAACAGGGGTCAGAAGGGGCCCATCACTAGAGATGTGGGGTTACTAGTGGCCCATGATAGAGCCCTAGGCAGGCACAGGGCCTGCAGCCTATTACGGGAGGGCTGTCCTTCAGCTCAGGGCAGAGCCTTGGATGGGGGACGGGGCAAGGCAAAGCCCCAGGCTCCATTTCTGCCCCTGGGAAGGAGTTGCCATCTGGGGAGGAGGGGCAAAGGGGCAGAGGGCAGAGACGGGTCTTTACATCTGAGCTGCTGCCATAGGTCTGTGGTTTAACAGGCTCCCTTTGCTATTTGCCAACTGCTTGGTGTTGGGGGCAGGTTAAGGGCAGGACTAGAGAATTCTCTGAACATTAAGTCCAGGCGAGGAGGGGCCCCAATCATCAGAACCCCTTTGCTTCTGGCCACCAGCCATGACCCTGGGTAGGCAAACCTGTGCAGTCTGCAGCTTGTGATAACCAAACCACTGATGACCTTGGAAGAAGTCTGCCAGGGAGCCCTCATTACAGCTTGAGGGCTGGAGAGGCTTGGCCATCCAGTCCTGGCCCCACCCTTGCCCCCTAAACTGGCATGCTTGTATTTCTCCTTCACCCTCATACGCCTACTCATGCTTCAATGTCCAGTGCAGGCTGCCCTTCCCCACTGCCCACTGAGCCTGTGACTGCACACCTGCTGGGCAGAGCGGATCATCCTTCGAGCCTCATCCTTGATGCTGGGGCTGTCAGGTGGTGGCGGCTGAACCAGTGTGGTGACTTCAGTGCCCTGGAAGCCAAAGGTCAGGGGCCAGCCTAGGTCGAGTTCAGGCACTGCCTGGTCGGAGTTCACAGGCCAGTAAGTACCAGAGGAGCCATCGAAGTCCAAATTGGGGGGGCTGCCTTCAGGGGGCTCGGGGGCAACATGCTGCGGGGGCTGCAGGTGGCGGCTCACGTGCTCCAGCTCCTCGGGGCACAGGAAGGCAGGCGCCCCCTCGGACGCAAGGAAGCGGCTGTATGCCTCTGGCCCGCCCTCAGCCAGCGCATCCACGGCCAGGCGGTAGTACTCTTTGTAGTGTGGGGGCAGGTACCCAGGTGCCAGTGGGTTGTCCCCCTGGGAGGAGCTCTGGGAGCGACGGGCCATGTCGGGGCCAGGGACCTGGGGGAAGGGCAGGGAGACGCATTACAGGGGGAGGGGCTCTAGGTCCACCCCCCCCACATACATGTGGACACATCATAGCAGCAGCTGTCAGTGACCCTGGGTGGGCTATGGAGATCAGGCACTCTTCCAGGGCACTCCCAGACCCTGGCATGCCCCCTAGTTGGTGGAACGTCAGAACACATGCCCGTTGTCTCTTGTGACTCTGGCGGTGGGGCTGGCCCTTCTCCCCCCAGGGGCCAGGAGGCGCCCTGGGCCCCAGCTTCCAGGCAGGGGTTCCGGCTCCACATGGGCCTGACTCAGGGCTACTTTATGGCCTCTGTGGCTCAAGGCACTTCTGCTTTGTGGACACCTTCCTCCATTAAAAAAAAAATATGACAGTTGTTATAAAGAAAATATAAATATAATTCAGACTGTATTAATATATTTACCTTTTTCTTCTGATTTTATGACATGAATGCATTTTTGTGGCCCCTGGCACTGTGCATACTGGACAAGTTGGGGCACTGCCTGTGTCTCTGCCCCTAGAGCCGGAGGACCCCGGACTGCTCTCTGTGGCCTGTTCCCTCCACTGTACAATGCAGCTGTCTCAGCCAGAAAGAATGCAATTTTGTGATTTGCCGCAACATAGATGGACTTGAAGGGCTTATACTAGGTGAAATAAGTCAGAGAAAAACAAATACCGTATGATATCATATATATGTGGAATCTAAAAAAAAATACAACTAGTGAATATAACAAAAAAGAAACAGACTCACACATATAGGGAACAAACCAGTGGTGACCAGTGTATGTGGGGGAGCAGGAGGTACAGAGTACTGAGTGTAAGACAGGCTCAAGGATGTACTGGATGGCGTGGGAATACAGCCAGTATTTTGCAGTAACTGTAAATGGAGTATTCCCTTTAAAAATTTAATTAAAAGCTTTTTTGAATGCAGCTGTCAGGGTTGACCTGATAGCACACTTGGCCCAAGGCGACCTCAGTGCACAGAGCCTGGCCACTCCCCCACCTGTGCTACAGGGCCTCACACGCAGCCCCACAACCCACTTGCAGACCTCAGAGCCCTCTGCCCTGTCCACCATACGGTCCTAGACACCTCCCTAGGCCGCACCCCTGGCACACCCCTCCCCCTCCCCAGGCCTGAACTTCACATCATGGCAGGAGCTTAGAGACCTGTCCCTGCCAAGCCTGGCCCGTGGGGCAACAGTAACCTTCCAAGTTCCTGGTCACTGCCCACTTGTCCTCAGCTCCAGGTGAGCCTCTCCGCCTTCACTGCTCCCCCAACTTCACACCATCAGCCACGCCCCACTGGCTCCACTCCAGCCCACCTGCCTCTAAAGGGCCTGCATGGGAGCCTGGCCTGGGGGAACACGGGTCCTGGAAGGCCAGGTGGGGGTCTTTATTTGGCTCCTAGGACCCATCTCCCTAGGACCCCTGAAATACCTGGATGTTCATCTCCGTAATCTGGAAGGAGGGTCCTAGGAAGCTGATCCTGTCTGGCTTGTGGCTTCCTGAATGTGGGCTGACAGGCAGAGTGCCCCCAGCCCCTGTAGGTGCAGCTGGACAGCACTGACTGGATGGGGTCAGTGGCCCACTGGAGACAGTTGGGGGGGTCGGGATGACTTGAATCTTTCCTGTCTGCCCTCCTGGGAGAAGTGATGTGGAGGTGGGGGTGGGGGGCGCCCCCATGTGTATTCAGTCACACCTGGTGGAGAGGCTGCTTGGTCTGATTGAGGAAAACCTGCTGTGCCTAAGAAGGAGCACTGCCCACTGGCGTATCTGGGTACAAATGGGGTGGCCATGTGTCCTCACTGTACCAGGGCCAGATGCAGGCTGACCACACGAGGGTACGTGGTGTGGGCTTGTTTGCACCAGGATCCTGACCCTGTGTGTGACCACAGGGTGTGTGTTATCTTGAACTGTATCTGACTGGGGAGGGGGCGCTATCCAGCTGACAACCCTTGAGGGTGCTGCTTCCCACGTCAGGGAGACATACTGGAAGGGACCTCCTTCCCTCCTACTTCACTGGGGAAGGGAATCAACTCCAAGTGTCCAGTCTGCATGCAGAGGGGGTGGGGATCCGAGGGTGGGGAACGGCCATCCTGAGGGAGTGTGCAGGGGGCCCTGCCCAGCCGCAGGAAGCCACAGGCGGGCCACTGACCACCTTAGGCCTCTGCCTGTCTCCTTTCACAGGTCCGCATGTCCCTGACCTGTGGCCCCGGCAGTGGCCACTCCCAGCTATGGGAACCCCAATAGCTGCCTCTCCACCTTTGCCTACCAACGCTGGCCTGAAGGGAGGGAAGGGCGCTTATCCCACCCAGGCTGATGACTCAGCAGGAATCCCGCTCTTTGGCTGCTGACCTCTGACCTCAGACAGAGCCGACAAAATCTCCAGGCAGGGCCTTCAGGGCTCTAGTGGGCTCCTGAATCAGGGACCTCCAGCGGAAGTTTTTCCCGCGGGCAGGCCTGGGGTTTTATCCGGAGGAACAGATCTGGGGCACAAGGTGGGCGGGCCCTGCGCCAGGCAGGCAGAGGCTTCAGGCCACAGGAGGAGGACGGGGCTGGGATTCCCGCAGAGGAAGCTCCTGGTCTGGAAGTGGGTGAGCTGCAACTTTCCAGTGCACACTGCAGGGCCAAAGCGGGTGACCGAACCCCAGGAAGTTAAGCTGCATGGGCCAAGAGTCCTGTCCACCCACCCAGTCCAGGGACTTGGGCGCCAGGGAACCCTGCGCACCACGGAGGGAACCATACAGAGCTCTGGCCACGCGGGCCACCCCTAGTCCACGGCGGCCTAGAAGGGGCACCCCCAGGAAGGGTCTAGGCCAGGCCCGGCACGCTCTCCAGACTCCAGATAGGCCACGAGGGTAGGAGCAAGGCGGGGCGGCCTGGGCTGGCTCGATCTGGGCCCGGGGCCCCTTCCCACTCACTTCTCTCGGGCCGGCGTCGAGCTAGGGCGCCCGCGATCGCACCAGCACACGCGGCCGTGGCGCCCCCTCGGCCCCAACTCCGGCAGACCCGGCCCGACCCCCTCGCGCGCGGTCGCGCTCCTACTGCCTCGCTCTGGGTCGCGCCGACGCAGCCCAGGTGCGGGCGGGCTGGCCGCCCAGGTGAGGCCGCGCCGGGGGGTGCCGACGGTGCGGACCCCGCCCCACCCCGCCGCGGCCTCCCCTTCCGCGCGCCCCGCCCGGCCGGAGCCCGGGGAGGGGGCCCTACCTGGCCAGGTGCGCGGGGTCTCAGGACAAGGGCACCAGGAGCCGACCGCCGCCCAGCGGCTTCGCGGTCCGGTCGGTCCGGCAGCCACTCCCTGCCGCGGCCCGCCCGCCGCGCGGCCTGATTCACGCGCCCGCCCCCGCCCCGCCCGCCGCCCCTGCCGCCTGCCTGCCCGGGCAGCACCTGGGGGCGGGGCGGCCCCACCCGCGGCGCGCCCGAATTCCTCCGCCGCCCGCCTGCCGCCGCCGCTCCCGGGACCCCTGCCGAGCACCCCCCGGCGGCGCCGCCCGGGACCCCAGCCCGGACCCCGGGAGACCGCTGAGGCCCCGACTTCACGGGCCCCGTGTCCCCAGGCACCCATCTGTTCGCCGAAGGCTCGAGGGCCCTAAGCCTGACCCTTGACCCTCGTCCCGGAAGTCGGGGTGACTCGGAAGTTCCGGCTAGTCGCTAGGAAACGGGCCAGCCCGACGCGGGGGGGCGGTGCTTCTGGCCTTGCCTACGAGTTGGGGGAGGCAGGTGAAGCAGGTGAGACCTTGAGGGCGGCGCCGAGCCCTGGGCGGGGCAGGGCCTGGGGGCCTGTGAGCACAGAGTGCCCCCCACCACACCGGGACAGCCCCACCCCCAAACACTCTGATGCCCACAGGTATCCGGGACCCTACACGCATATAGGAGACCCACTGCACACTGGGGACACTTCCCCACGCCAGTCCCCTCCCCGCACTGGCACACCCACACACATGTAGCACACATCTGTGGACAGGGGCTGTACAGGCACATAGGGACCTGCACACACAAGAGACTCCACATACACACACTGACCCCCACTTACATGGGACCCCCCCGCTCCTGATGCACATAGAAACCCAGGTCCATACAGGACCCTACAAGCACATGGAGGCCTGCACCTGCTGTACTCAGGCGCACGCCCGCCTCCACACATACAGGACGCTCTGCTGCACAGACTCTGCACGCAAGCAGGGCCATCCCCCAAGAACCCTGCAACATACAGGCACCTATGTGAGCACCCAGAGTCCCTCAGAAACTGGGGGCCCTGCAAGTCCCTGAGCCCCCACACTCCCGCCACACTTGTGTGCAGGCACTCATACACACACGCCCTTCCTTAGCTGCCCCAGCCCCCCAGCCTCCCCCACAAACACTTCAGATTCCTCCTCAGAACCCCAGTTCCCCATCAGACCCTCTCTGAGGGGCCCTTACACGACGCAGGCCTTGCCCAGCCCTCGACCATCTGCCCAAGCCCATGGCAGCACCTGCCACTGCCCTCCCACCTCAAGCTCTGTCCCTCCCCCACCATAGTGCCCATCCATCTCTTTCAGCCAGTCTCCGGTCACTTTCTCCCAACTTTCAGGGTCATTCCCAGTTGCATTTGCTCCTTCCCCAAACTCTCAGTGACATCCACGGTGGGAACACAGGTGTGCACTCAGGCAGCACCCAGGCAGCAGTGCTGCAGGGGAGGGGGCAGCAACACAGCCTGGGGCAGGGGAGGCCCCCCTGGGGAAATGAATCTGGGGGTCAGCCGAGTGGGCCAGGGAGAGGGGTGTTGTTCCTGGGCCAGGACAACACCTCCTGCCAAGGCCTAGACGAGAGAGGGGCTGTCTCTTATACACATCTTGTCTCCTTTCTGGGGGGGGGGGGGGGGGCTGGGGGCAGTATGGGCACAGAGGCTTCTGCAAGGCCAGGTCGGCTCAGGCTGCTGTTTAGGACAAAGTTGGCTCAGCCCAGTGGTCTGAAGCTGGGAGATGGGTACCAGACATCAATCCTGGGGTAAGAATAGGTGAGCCAGGCTGAGGGGGCAGGGACAGGAGGGCAAGGGGGACAAGCTGTGGCCAGATGTTCTTGCCAAGCATTCCCACCCAAGCTACTGGGCACACACAAGCCAAGAATCAGGGGCAGGCGTGGTGGGGCTGGGGGGGGGAGGGCGCCAGGGCAAGGAAGCCGGCAGGAAGCTGCGTTGGGGGTGATCCTGTGTTCCCCAGTTCGGCACCTGCTGTCTGTTCCTGCAGGTCCGTGTGATGCTGTCCCCACTGCCTCTGCCACTCTGAGCACACCCTCCTGACTTTCCCCTCACCCAGGAGAATGAGCAGTAAGAAGGGGGCACCCAGAGCTGCGCCAGGGAAGTCCTTCCCCAGAGCCAAGCCACGGGCCCCTACCGGTGAGTGTGACCCTTCTGACCTCCAGCCTGGCTCAGACTCTGACTTGTGACACCTGCTGTGCAGCCGCCCAGGAGCCTTCCCTGAGACGGAGGAGTCAGAGCTCAGATGTCCCTTCAAGATTCTGACCCTGGGACTGTACCCCTGGGGTTGGGGTCCCGAGGACAGTGTTCAGAGCATAACTTTAGGACACGTGGAGATAGGCAGCAGGCCTGTGGGGACTGAATATAGGTTCTGAAACAGCAGGGCTTCAACCCACGGTGGGGACTCTCAGACAGTACGTGGTCCCCTCTGGCCCTCTTCACCACCGAGGCCATGCTGTGCTTTTCCTTGGCTGCTGCTCCCTCAGGCCGTGCTCTCTTTAGCCACTTCCAGGCTGAAAGGTGACAGCTTGCCCTTGGCTCAGTCCTGCCATGGGCTAGGAAGTGCATCTCCTTCCATGTCTACCCTGACCCACGGTCGCTCTTCTCTGAATCCCATTTCTTCTGTCACAGCACTCATCTGAGTTCTTTGCTAGGCTGCCAACACCTTCTAGGCTGTGGCTAGGGGTCCTCCCCACGCACAGGCCTGTACTGGGGTTTGTGCTTGGTAGGGGAGCCCCACACCCTGTTCCCCAGCTGCAGCCCCCCTGCTTGAGCGGGCCTGGACCCCAGAGGCCTCCCAGATCCCCAGACCTGGCGGGATGGTAGTGCCATCTTCCACTTGCCACTCTTCCACGCCAAGCTGGGTTAGACCCTAGCTCCCCGAAATAGCCCCAGCTGCGTCTGAGGTGGCAGTGCTCCTGGAATGAAGATGATGGCTCAGGTGGCTTCCGCCATCTCATCTCAAGCCCTGGGAACAGGCTCTGCAATAAACAGCAGGACGGGCAGGTGGCCAGGAAGCTGTGTCGGGCGGGGGAGGGGATGCTGGTCCTGCCTGCTGACTGTCCAGCTGGGCTCGGAACCCGGCCCTCACCCCACATGTGCCAAACGCTGTGCTGGACAGTTCCTGCCCCGGCCCACCTGGACAGGATGCCTGGGTGCTCTGCAGAGACACCTCTGCCTCAGTTTCCCTGAACAGTCCCCTCCTGGGCTCCCTCTGCCTTCTAGCATCGGGCCAGCCTGGGAGGGCCTCCTGTGGAGTGGTCCTTGCAGTGCCCCATGCAGTGGGCACCAGCCTCACTTTGGGCCACAGATGTGCCATGGGTTGTTGCCATGGTCGCCACACCCCCGGGATGGTCAGCCTCCTCCACCCCAGTTCCCTCCAGGCCTTACCGGGTCTTGGGTCTGCAGCGCCTCAAGGCCCTCGCTGCGGAGCTGCTCCAAGGCCAGGGCTAGCTCCAGCCCCTCCATGCGCACCCAGGCCTGCTGCTCCTGGAGCTGCTGCAGCCACAGCTGCTCCTCCTGCCACAGCCGCATGTGCAGCTGGGCCTGCCGACGCCGGTCCTCCAGCAGCAGCTGCTCCTGGGCCAGGCACAGCTCGACCTCGTGGAGCCTCAGCAGCTCTGGGCCCAGGCCTGGCACCAGGCCGCCCACCCCGTAGCCCTCCATGTCCGCAGCGGGCACCAGCACCAGCTCAGACCCCACGGCAGCGGCCTGCTCCAGCCTCTCGGCTCCCTGTGGCCGCTCTGGTCTGGCCACCTTGGGGTGCCCCTGGGGAGCCAGCTTGCTGCTCGTCACGTGCCCCGCAGGGGCCACCCCCGCCTTGTCCCCCAGGCACCCTGGGGCGGGGGGCGGGGGCCTGGCCTCAGGGCCCTGCTGCCCCGTGGCCTTCTGTGCCCTGCCCGCCCTCCTGGGCCGGGGTTTGCGAGCTCTACTTCGTTTGCCAGACATGCCCCCGATCTGGTGCCTGTTTTACCAGGTGTCTGCTCCTCAGGGGCCCCGACTCATCTGCTGGCCGGCCTCGGTCAGGCGGGCCCAGGGGGCTCCCCTGAGAGGCCACGGTGGGCCCTCCGCTCCTGCAGCCCCTCGTGTCTGCCCTTCCCCTGGGCTGGCACCCCGGCTGAGGCGCTGACCTGGGCTCTGTCTGTGGGCCTCACAGACCCACTCCGCGGGCTGGGCCGCGCCAGGGAGTTTATAGGGACTTGGTGGCGCGGTTGCTCACCCGGCGCGAGGCTGACTAACGCGCTGACAGGGCGCAGGGCTGCTGGGGCACAGGCCTCTTCGGCCAGACTGGGAGGGAGACTGAGAGAAACCGGAGGAGGCGACTCGGCAGCCAGACTG
>SJYT01048726.1:38794-48993 GCA_006410635.1 Cephalophus harveyi | reverse complement strand
GGGGGTGGCACGGGCAGGGACTGGTGGAAGAGACTGGACGTTGGAAGGCCCAGATGGCATTTAGTGGACTGACATGGGGCAGTAAGGAAGAGGCCGGCCCGTCCTGAGCTGGGGCAGGGCTCGTGAGGACGTCCTGATTGGGGGTCCGGCGGTTCTGCCCACAGGGGCCAGTCTCTGGATCCCTGGGGACGGCTGTGGGGGAGGCACGCAGGGCCAGCCTGCCTGGCGGCGTCCCCCCCGCTTCCTGGTGGGAGGGGGCCCCACGCACGGCTCCTCCCCGTCATTTCCCCAGCCCGGGGCCGCTGACTCACACCCACGCCCAGGGCCCCATCCCAGCCGGCTCCGTCACACTGGCTGAACTGGTTTCCCTGGCCCAGCCCCGCCGGCTGCACCCCTCTCGCTCAGCCCTTGCCCCAGAGGCCTCGCGGGTAGGTAGACGGAGGCACACAGCGGGAGTAGCGTCGGGGCACGGGAAGTGGCACCGGGCGGGTGCAGTGTTAGGGGTGGGGTAAGGCGGGCGGCGAGTCCTGCGGCGGCTTCGCCACACCTGGGCTCTGGGCCTGGAGCTCAGCCGACGTACGGGCGGGCCTGCTCGCCGACGCCCCCTTGCGGCCGCGGCCCGGCCCTGGTCGCCTCGCGAGGAGGCTGCGGGCGGCCGCTCTTCCGGGCCGAGCTCGCACCCACCCCCACCCCACTGACCGCCCCCTCCCCCAGGGAAACCCGGAGAGAGCCGCCAGCCCCAGAGGGAGACCGGCCCGCAGGCCACGGGGCTCGCAACCCCCGAGCGCCCGGAGGCCCCTGCAGGTGAGAACCCACGCTCCCCAGTGCGCTCTCAGGCCGGAGGCTGGACACTGTGCCGTCCCCGTGTGTGCATGCCCCGCGAACGCGTGTGCTGGGGTGCGCCTGCGGGGCGGCCTCGCGGGGCCCCTCTCCCGTAAGCCTGAAACTCCAACGCCTCCTCCGGAGGCGGGACCTCCTCTGCCCTGGCAGAGCGTCCCTGGGGTCGGGGTGCACGCCCTCAGTCCCAGGCCTCAGTCATGGTCTCTTAGCAGCGGCCTCCAGAGCAGAATCTCTAGGAAAAGTTTCCTCCTGTGGCCCAGACCCGCATTCAGGCGCACCCACTTGATTGAGGACACCTGTCCTCAATCTCTGCGGCACTTCCAAGTTGCACACTGTCGAGGCCCTTGCCTCGCGTGTCTGCCGTCTGGCTCTGCTCCCTGGCAAGCCTATGCCCGTGGCCAGCTCCATGCCCCCACGTCCCCTGCCGGCTGACTATGGCTCTGAACTGGCCCCTCCATTCCCCTCCATGTCGTGGCCACCAGTAGCCAGTCTCTCCTGCAAGTGTGGTCCTCCCCGGGTGGCTCTGGCCTCACCCCCAGATAGACTCCCAGCACTGCCAGTCACCTTGGTTTCCCCCCAGACCCTGAAAGGGCCAGGATGAGGAGCCTGACCTTGTCCTGAGGACAGGGCCAGACCCCAGAAGGCTTGCAGAGTCCTGACTGTCAGTTTTATAGAAGTTTTAATGCCCAACCTATGTATTGGAAGAATGTCCAGTGGCAGGAGATGGGGGCCTGGAGAGCGGCAGAAATGAGAGGCAGTGGAGGACACAGGCAGGCTGGGCCCCGGGAGCCCTGCCCGGGTGGCGCTGCCGCTGTGCTCTCCCTGCTGCTCCACCAAGGGCTGTCCCCAGGAGTTTTGTCCTGCTGTCCCTTCCTCAAGATCCAGGCACCTAGTGAGAAGCCCAGTCTGCCCTTAGGTCCTGCTCCCGTTGTCAGGCACTGGAGGGACCGATGTCTGCCCCCTCCTTGTGAGCTTCTGTAGTGGGACTTGGGCTCCTACTGAATTTTCCAGAACGGAAATCAGCCTCACAAGGTCAGGGTCTCGAGCCTTCAACAGGTCAGTCCACCCCTGTCTGAGGCCACGCCCCATGGACCTGGAGTAACACAAGACCTGCCATTGCTTCACCTCTTTCTGCAGGAGGCGGGTCCCCCACTTAGGCAGGGCGGGTGCCAGGACCACGGAAGTGTTATTGGTCTGCAGGTGCAGCCTTGACCCAGAGGACAGGTGCAACTGCAGAGCCTAGACTTCAACCTGTACAATCGGGGTCCCCTCACAGTGGAGGTGTCACGCAGGACTGCTCTGCTCCGGGCTGGGCGGCCAGAAGTGCACATGCCCCCAACCCCCACCTTTTCCTGCGGCCGTGCTCACGTGTCTGGGAGCCTTGACTCCCTGCAGTGGATACCCTTCCAGCGTGTTCATACTCGTCTGTTCCAAGAAGCCCCTGCCCCAGAGAGAATCTGCCTTCCTATCACCACCCACATTTCTGACAATCTGTCCAAACTGTCAGCTTGAGTGCACGAGTTGATGTCACGACGGTTATTCGGCAGGTCGGTAACCAGTCTAGATCGGTCTTGACAAGAGGGGCTCATGCTGCCAGTCGGCCCACACGCCTTCCTCAGGCCTGCCCGCTGTTGTTCCAGACTTGTTCACTTCAGGCTCCCGATGCACTGGGCTAAGCCCTTCCCATTGTCCTGGAGTCATCTACGTGCACACCGCAGGCCGCTCTCACCGCCGTGAACCGGGTACCCCTGGGAGATTCTCTCCTCCACTGGGACCTCCTGAGAGGAGCTGTGAGGCGGCAGTGGGCAGTCTGAGGGGCGCCTCTGTGTGGACTGAGCTCTGTGGGTCGAGCTGGAATCCCCTGTCCACCTCCAGGAGCCCTGTTGAGTGGCAGAGAGGAGTGCATCGGGATGTGTTCCTTCTGTCGTGAAGGACAGCTGCGTGTGCCCAGCGCCGCAAGTCCCAGAGCTAGGACCCCGGCTCAGGGTGGGGACTCAGGCTGCTTGTCCTCAGGAGCCCTGGCTGGACTCCAGGCTCCACCAGGGCCCTCCCCATCCCAGAGCTGTTCTCCAGATCCAGAACCATGTTCTCAGGGGAGGCACAGCCTTGCTCTGAAGCCTGAAGTCTGTGCTGTGGCTCTCCCACTGGGTCCCACCCGGCCTCCTCCTCCCCACGAGTATACACCTTCAGCCCGTCAGACCTGCCAGCCAGCCAGCCTGGCAGCACACGCCTCCACCAGAACCCCTGGGTTTGACTGTTAGCCTTCTGGGCCTCCCAGGACACGGGTGCTATTCCCAGAGATAGCATGAGCTGCACTGAAGTCCTGAGAGGCCTGTCAAGCTTTGAGTCTCTTGATGGAAGGAGGTCCGAGGCATAACAGCTTAGCTCTTACCTTTAAGGTATCCTGGCACGTCCCAGATCTGCAAACTCTAAACTTCTCATTAGTGTGGGTTAGTCTCCCATCCTCTGGAGCTGCCTGGATCCGTGAGTTGTCAGGATGACATGGGTTTCTGTGCTAGTTCCCTGTAGCTACTGTAACAACAGTTAATGCACTTCTAGTGTCTCAACACAGCACAGATGTACTGTCTTGCAGTTCTGTGGGTGAGAAGGCTGGCCTGGGCCTCATTGGACTAAAATCAAGGTGCTTCCTGCACGCTCTAGAGGAGGATCTGTCCTTTGTCCTCAAGCTCCTGCAGGCGCCCACATTCCTTGCCTCATGGCTGCTCCCTCCCTGTCCAGAATCAGCAGCCGCTTCCGAAGTCCCAGCTCTTCTGCATCTTCTCCTGCACCTTCTCTGATGACCCCGGCTGGCTTCCTGTCTTCAGGTCAGCTGACAGCGGCCCTAGTTCTGCCTCCAGTCTTTACGGCCTTTGCCATGTAACACAGCATGTTCACAGACTCCCGGGAACAAGACAGGGGCGTCGTCGGGGGCTGCCATCTTGCCCGCAGAGAGTAACGTGGTCCTGAGGCAGGGCAGAGAGGGCCTGCTGCTTGGCATGGACAGGAGGGCACCACGGGCCAGGCACTGCCACACACCAGGCGCCCGAGGCCCAGGGTGGCCCTGATTGGCCCGCCATCTGTACGCGTTGCCTTCATCCATCTTCTCCCTCCATTGTTTGTTTCTTGCAGAGGCCAGACAAGTAATTTAGCGGAGATGTGATGGGCACTGCCACACCTGATTTCCCCAGGTCTTTGGGTTTTTAATTTAGGCTTTATTCTTTGAGAGCAGCATTGAGGGAAAGGCACGGAGATTCCCATAGACGCCCAGCCCGCCACACATGCATGGCCTCTCCCGTTATCAGCGCCCCCACTTTTACTGCTGACAGCTGATGAGCCTCATGGACACACCACAGTTCACATTAGGGTCTACTTTCGGTGTTGTATATTCTGTGGGTTTGGACAAATGTTAATGACATGTACACATCTTGTGCCATCACCCGGAGGATTTTCACTGCCCTAGAATTCCCCCATGTTCTGTCTGTTCCTCACACCCCCTTCCATCCCTCACCACCACCAGTCTTGTTATTGTCTCCATAGTTTTGCCTTTTCCAGGACATCAGACACTTGGAAACATACAGTATTATAGCCTTCTCGGACTGTTTTTTTCACTGAGTAATATGCATTTAAGCTCAGTTCAGTTCAGTTGCTCAGGCATGTCCGACTCTTTCCGGAGTTTACCCAAACTCATATCCATTGAGTCGGTGATGCCATCTAACCGTCTCATCCTCTGTCGTCCCCTTCTCCTCCCACCTTCAATCTTTCCCAGCATCAGGGTCTTTTCACATGAGTCAGTTCTTCGCATCAGGTGGCCAAAGTATTGGAGTTTCAGCTGCAGCATCAGTCCTTCCAGTGAACACTCAGGATTGATTTCCTTTAGGATGGACTGGTTAGATCCCCTTACAGTCCAAGGGACTCTCAAGAGTCTTCTCCAAAGCCAGAGTTCAAACGCATCAATTCTTTGGTGCTCAGCTTTCTTTATAGTCCAACTCTCACATCCATACATGACTACTGGAAAAACCATAGCTTTGACTAGACGGACCTTTGTTGGCAAAGTAATATCTCTGCTTTTTAATATGCTGTCTAGGTTGGTCATAACTTTTCTTCCAAGGAGCAAGTGTCTTTTAATTTCATGGCTGCAGTCACCATCTGCAGTGATTTTGGAGCCAAAAAAAAAAAGTCTGTCACTGTTTCCACTGTTTTCCCATCTATTTGCCAGGAAGTGATGGGACCAGATGCCATGATCTTGGTTTTCTGAATGTTGAGTTTTGAGCCAACTTTTTCTTATGCCATTATCTTCATTACCTCCACCATAGTTTGGCCTCAGGTCAAATAACAGGGAGGGAACACAGCCTAGACCATCAACAGGAAATTGGATTAAAGATTTACTGAGCATGGCCCCGCCCATCAGAACAAGACCCAGATTCCTCCTCAGTCAGTCTCTCCCATCAGGAAGCTTCCATAAGCCTCTTATCAATCTGATCACATGGACCACAGCCTTGTCTAACTCAGTGAAACTATGATCCATGCTGTGTAGGGCCAACCAAGACGGACGGGTCATGGTGGAGAGTTCTAACAAAACCTGGTCCGCTGGAGAAGGGAATAGCAAACCACTTCAGTATTCTTGCCTTAAAAACTCCATGAACAGTATGATTATGCATTTAAGTTTCCTCATAAGTGCATATTACTGAGTGAAGGAGCCAGGGTCCTCACTCCAGAACTTGAGGCATCAGGCACACAGCGGTTCTTCAGGACAGAAAGGAGCACATCCAGCTGCACTCCTCTGTGCCGCACGACGGCCTTCCTGGGGGTGGAGGGGGCTGCAGCTCTCCACCCACCGCGCTCAGTCTGCTCAGTCCACAGGGCAGCACCTCTTGTGTTCTTCTGTGTCTTGAGAGCTCACTTCCTTTTAGGGCTCCATTGTCTGGATGAACCACAGTTTATTTACCCACTCACCTACTGAAGGACATCATGGTTGCGTCTAGGTTTTAGCAATTATAATAAATCTCCTGTAAACATCCACGTGCAGGATTTGATGTGAGCATAAGATTTTAGTTCCTTTCGGTAAATACCAGGGAGCATAGTTGTTAAATTATTAGAGTATGTTTAGTTTTATAAGAAACTGCCTAACTATCTTCCAAAGCAGCTGCAGCCTCCTGCGCTCCCACCAGCGCTGACCCCAGGTTCCCCTGCTCTGCATCCTCGCCAGCACCTGGTGTCAGAGTGCCTGCCTTCTGGCTCCTTTAATAGGCCTGCAGAGGTATCTCACTGTTGTTTTAGTTTGCATTTCCTGCTGACAGGTGATGTGGAGCGTCTTTCATATGCTTTCTGTGCCAACAGTATAGGTTCTTTGGTGAGGTGTCTGTTCAGCTCTTTGGCCCATTTTAAAATCAGGTTGTTCTCTTACTGTTAGGTCTTAAGAGTTCTTTGTATATTTCAGATTACAGTCCTTTATCAGATGTGTCTTTTGCAGACATTTCTCCCAGACTGTGTTTAGTAGAGAAGAAAATTTTCATTTTAATGAAGTCCAGCTTATCAGTTGTTTCATTAATTGTGCTTCTGGTGTTGTACCTAAAAAGTCATTGCAAGGTCATCTGGGTTTTCTCCTCTGTTACCTTCTAGAAATCAGTTTTGTGGGGGGTTTTCGTTTATTTGGTTTGATTGTAAGACATATGGGATCTCAGTTATCCAACCCAGGATTGAACCCAGGTTGCGTCAGTGAAAGCCCAGAATCCTAACCACTAGGCCACCAGGGAATGCTCCAGTTTTGTCTCACATTCAGGTCTGTGATCCATCTTGAGTTGATTTCCATGAAGGGTGTAAGATCTGTGTCCAGATTCACTTTCTTGCGTGTGGACGTCCAGGTGTTCCAGCAACATCTGTTAAAGAGACCATCTTGGCTTCACCCATTGCCTTTGCCCCTTTGTCAAAGGTCAGCTGACTGTATTTATAGGTCCCTCACGTCTTTGGTGCTGGTATTAGTCTCTTCAGTTCCTCCAGGAAATTGTTCTATTTTGTTCACGGTCCTGGTGGGAACGGGGAGTTTCTCAAGCTCCCCTCTGGCTCTTGCTATGGTAACAGCTCTGCTGGTCAAGAAACCAGTATGAGCATTCTGCCAGCAGCCAAGTGACCCTGTCCCAGATGGACATGGGAATGGACTGGGGCCACAATGCCGCCTGTCCCTCGGCCTTCGCTCTGAAAACAGGACCATGATGATGTCGCAGTGCACCCACCCCGCCCCCAGGCAGCAGTGTCAGTTCAGATACCATGTCTATAGGCCTCAAAAAGTCTCTATTCCAGTTTCCCCAGGACACTGTTGACCCTGACAGAGGCCACCAACTCCTCCGGGGCAGGCAAGGGAATGCCAGCCTGGGGAGAGCACTTGGAGAGGCTTTGCAGGGCCTCCACCAAGGGCGTCTGGCATTCTCTCACAGCAGCTGTGAGTCTTTGACCTGACTTTTGTCTGAAAAGTGGGTGAAAGACTGGTGGCTGATGTCCGATTTCGGGTGGATGGAGCCTGCCCTGCCTCTCGCCCTGGGGTCTCTGCATCCTGACTGTCCCCCTGACTGCTGCCTACGACGATAGCATCCTGGCCCCACAGCTCACTGCTGCTGCTCAGCCTCTTCGGTTCTGGGCTCCCATCTCCCACTGACCTGAGGACAGCCCACTGGCCTCCCAGCACCAGCCCAGCCTGCCGAGGGTGAGGTCACGGGTGTTTCTCATTGTTAGATGCAGGGCTCTCCTCTGAACCCTCACAGGGGGAGGCTTAAACAAACAAGCGTTGTTGGGCCGCCGTGGGTCTCTTCCCGGAGCCCACCTGCACCTCCCTGCTCCATCTGCTCAGCCCCTGACGCTCCTTACTGGCTTGGGTGCAGCAAAGGGGGCTTCGGGCGAGGTCATCGTGATTCAGAAATACCGCTCTTGGCGGGCAAGGCGGAAGGAGGCGTCCTGGCGCGCGTGTCCGGCTGCAGGAGCCGGCAGGTGTGGCCGCTGCCCGGCAGCGCCAGAGCAGAGGGGCGTCGAGCAGGCGGGCGGCGCTGCGCTGCCGCCGCTTCCCGCGCCCCCTGCTGGCGGGATAAACGGAGCGGCCGCGGGGCCTGCACCACTGGGCGTCCAGGCCCGGGGCTGGGGGCCTCCGCACACGCCGCCCCCGCACGCGTGTGAGCCCCCTCCGCGCAGTGCGGGGGGTCTGTCTGCTCTGCCTGCCGGCAGGTCCTTCAACCATAGGAGCGGCCTTGTCTCAGCTCGTGGTCTTTGTGAGTCGGGAATCCAGGCACAGCTCGGCCAGTGTCTCCTGGGCATAATAAGCCCCACTTTGACCAGTGGACATGGCAGTGTTTGGGGGCCCTGGAAACTGGTTCAGAACCAGAGCTTAGTTCCCAGTGTCTGCCTGCTGTCCTTCATCTGGGGCCTGGTCACCCTAGTCAGTGGCCTGGGGCCTCTGGGAGGCTGGGAGGCAGATCTGTGCACACCGAGGTGGGTCTTGGGCCGTGTCCTGAAGGGACGCAGCCTTCCCTTTCAGCCGGAGGTGTGAATTTGATTCACTGTGATTCCTGGGCCTTTCACCCGGGTTACTGGCATCTCATGTCTCTCCTACGGCTAGGGAGCTGGGTGCCAGGTCAAGAACAGAAACACGACCAAGTATACTGCGTGCTTGTGTCACTAGGGTCTGTTTCCTGGCACCTTCTGGTGCCTGTTTGAGTGCAGTCAGGAATAATAATTTTTTTTTTTTAGTTTTTAAATTTTATTTTAAAAATATTTATTTGGCTGCGCTCATTTGCTGACTTCTACATTTAATGTCGCTATAAAATGTCCCAGGAGAGCACAGTTGGATTTATTTCCTACTTGGGTGCTTGAATAACGTTTTCCTTAAGGGCCAGCAACTTAAATAGGACGTATCCGATGCCAGCTGTTCTGCTCCCTGGTGTATTCTTTGTCCTTTTTGTCTTAAGATTCATTTCAGAAAATTTTGCGTGTTTTATCTCTAAATACTTTCCCCATCTCTAGACTCCACATTCCAGAGACACTAAGTCATTGTCCTCACTGTGCCCTCACCTGCGTGCCCCACTCTGCACCACACGGGCTTCATTTCTGGCTGCTCTTGCTGTAGTTGTTGGCCTGCAGAACTGAGAATTGTCTTCCATCTTTTCTGTGATGACTCTATTATCTGTCTCCTCGTTCCGTTTTTTCGCTCTTGTCTTTGATCCCTTGAATTTCTGTTTTTATTGAGCTCCTCCCCAGCTTGCGGTGCCTGTGGAAAGCGGGCTCCTCTGCTTGTTTCCCCCAGTCTCCTGAATGCTGCATCGTCCGGCAGCACGTGTGTACCTTCTCCTTCCCCTTTCCTTCACGCTGAGCTTGGCAGCTGGGTCCGCTGCTCCTCTGCTCTGATTCTTAGTTCTTGCTCAACCAAGAACACAGGTTGAGCAGTTACTCTCAGGACTCACTGGTTCTATTACTGGACTGTTGCAAAGCCCTGTGGAGTGTGACTGCCATCACCCCATTTAGAGAAAGGGATCCTGAGGCACAGAGAAGTTAGGCGGTCACACATCACAGGGTCAGAGAGTGGCAGGTGGGTGTGAATGCTTCTTCTACTTCTAGCGCTGGGACCCTCCGCTGTGGCTGAGTGTGCCACCGGGCTCCAGGCTGAGTGCAAGGCCAACGGATCACAGCTCCCAGGGGCTCCCTCATCTGAGCTCCAGTGCACTTGTGGTTGAGATCGCCTACTTCAGCCCTGTCTGCCCTGGCTCTGGGTGTGGCTGCCTGAATTTGGAAGGGGTCCTTCTGGCTTTCAGAGGGAGGGGGTCTTTGAGGATCAACAGTAGCTTCTCGATCTTGCTTGGGTTTCCCACCACCATCTCCACATGTCTTCCCAAGCTGCAGGTTCAGAGGGTGTTTGCAGGGTCGCAGCTGTGTCTGGGATGGGAAAGGGCAGGCTTTGTGCCAGAGATCTGGCTCAGCGTCATTTGCTCTCTGCCGCTGGATTACTCTGGTTTGGTCGTGTTGTATATTTTAGAATATTTTTGAGCCTTTGGTCTGGTCGGGAGGGATTTTGCCTACTCCTCTCGCCTTGTTAACCTGGAGCTATGGCACACCTGGTGTTGGCCCCGCAGCCGCGAGGATCGCCGCGTGGAGGGGAATCCTGGGATCCATAAGCCCTCTCCCCACTAGCAGGGCCAACCGCGGAGGACCGAGCAGCCACCGTCATCCAGTGTGCCTTCCGGAAACTCCTGGCGAGAAAGGAACTGGCCCGCCGTCAGCAGGAGCACCAGGACTACCAGGAGCTGATGGAGAAGCTGCAGAGGGAGGTGAGGTCAGGTGGGGCTGGGGGCGGGGACACAGGGCCGGGGGGCGGGAACTGTAGG
>SJYT01048726.1:2181-36805 GCA_006410635.1 Cephalophus harveyi | reverse complement strand
CGCCCCACCCCGCCCCCGAGTCGCAAGCCCCACCCCCGGCCCTGCTCCAGGGTTGCCCTTTGTCCTTCCCTCTGCTCTTCTCCGCTCTTCTTTGATAAGCAACAGAACAGGTTTTAAAAGACCAGCAGAGCCTTTGGCTTCAAACTACTGTTTCCACGCTAGACGAAGGAACAATAGTGAGGCCAGGAGGACGGAAGGGCCTGGCCACAGCCTCAGGGTCGCTGGAGTGAGGAGCGCACAGGGAGGCCCACCCCTCGGATGCTGGTGCCCGGGTGGGCCCGGGGCTGAGGGCTGGAGAAATGTGCAGGCTGAGGGGTGTTGAGGACGTGAAACCCACTGGTGCCTGAGTTTGGGGGAGGGGTGCAGGGGGTACTGAGAGGAGCAGCACACAGCTGGGCAGTGGGGAGCAGGAGCCTCTGGCTGTTGGGGGAACTGGGACAGTCTAAGAGGTGGTGCTGGAGCAACTGGACGTCCACAGGCAAAGGAATGAACAGCGACCTAAACCTTGCACCCTATAAAGAGACTAACTCAAAGTGGATTATGGATTTAAATGCAAAACGTAAACTCTAAAACGTATAGAAGAGCACAAGAGAAAATCTTTGGGAAAGATTTCTTAGACAAAAAGCACAGTCTATAAAAGAAAAATACCTTGACAAATTGAGCTTCATCAAAATGTAAAACTTTTGCTCTGCTGAAGCCCCTGTTAAGTGGATGAAAAGACAAGCCACAGAGGAGACCACACATCTGATCAGTTCAGTTCAGTCGCTCAGTCGTGTCTGACTCTTTGCGACCCCATCACCAATTCCTGGAGTTCACTCAGATTCATGTCCATCGAGTCAGTGATGCCATCCAGCCATCTCATCCTCGGTCGTCCCCTTCTCTTCCTGCCCCCAATCCCTCCCAGCATCAGAGTCTTTTCCAATGAGTCAACTCTTATGAGGTGACCAAAGTACTGGAGTTTCAGCTTTAGCATCATTCCTTCCAAAGAAATCCCAGGGTTGATCTCCTTCAGAATGGACTGGTTGGATCTCCTTGCAGTCCAAGGGACTCTCAAGAGTCTTCTCCAACACCACAGTTCAAAAGCATCAAGGACTTGTATTTACAATATTTAGACAACTCTCAAAATTCAATGGTAAGTCATACAATCCAGTGGCTGTATGTATGTACATAACTGATTCGCTTTTGCTGTACACCTGGAACTACCACAACACTGTAAGTCAACTATACTGTAATAAAATTTTTAATAAGAGAGAGTTCCAGAGGTGTGTAGGGCACTTTTGGGGATCCAGGGAATATGAAGTGTCTCCTGCTTGTGAGGAAATGCCTCAAGGCTGGGTCAGAGCATCCGTCAGGATGGAAGGAGGGAGTACCTAGACTGTCTCCACCAGCCTGGGCAGGAGCTCTCACAGCCTTTGCAGCACTGGGTGGGGTACTTGGAAGGACCTTGCCTCAGTAGGGAGGATAAATGCTGCTCTGGTACAGCCTCACCAATCTTAAGGCAAGTCCCAAAGGATAAAACTTCCCAGGTAATTTAACTGTATGCCAAAATTCAAGAATATGTATGGAGATACAAAATATACAGCTCTTAACAAGACAAAATGCACATTGTCTAGCACCAATTAAAGACTACTGGGCATACAAAGGTGCAGGAAAATATGACCATGAGAAACCTTGACCAGTCAAGGCAAATGCACTGACGTGGATGTCAGAGTTAGAGTAAAAGACTTGTAAACAGCTATTGTAACTGTATTCCAGATGCTCAAAAAATTGAATAGAGAATGGAAGACAAAAAAAGCTTAAATTCTAGAGGTAAAAATGACAGTGTCTGAGATGAGAAACAAAAAGTCATGGATGAGATTAATGTCAACTTAGAACAGAGGTAAAGGTTAGTGAATTTGAGGCTTACAAAATAGAAACTACTACAAGTACAAACACTCAGAAGAGAGAGCAGTTCTTCCAAATGATGAGTATCCATGAGCTGTGGGACAGTTTCAGGAGGCCTACTGTGTATGTAATTAGAGTCTCCAAAGGAGAGAAGAAACAGAAAAACATATATACTTGAAGAAATAATAACCTTAAGGTTTCCAAATTTGATGAAAGGTATAAACCGTATTCCTCAAATCTCAATAAACAAGAAACAGGAAGGACAATCAGGCTAAGGCACAATGTGATAAAATTTCTCAAGGCCGGTGATAAAGAGAAATCTTAAAAGCAGCCAGAGGAAAAAAGACATAGACAGGAAAACAAAGATAAGGATTATGGCAGACTTCTTGTTGGAAAGAGTGGAAGTGAGGAGAGAGTGGGGCAGCGTCTTTAATGGTACTGAAGAAGGAAACACATCTTGTCAATCTTGAATGCGATACTCAGTGCAAATATCTTTCGTAACTGAAGGCAAAATAAAGACATACCTTTGCAGACACACAAAAGCTGAAAGACTCAATCACCAGTGGACTCACACTATAAGAAACATCAAAGGAAGCTGTACCAATAGAAGGGATGCCAGATGGAAATATGGATCCACTCAAAAGAGTGAGGAACACTAGAAAGGGTAACTACACAGGTAAATATATGAGATATTACCTTATTATTTAAACTAAGAAGGTAGTTGAAACAAAAACTAATGGCATGTGTCATATTGTTTTATAACACATGGAGGTACACATACTGAAAATTGCACAAATTGGTTCAACTGTGTGACACAAATATAAAGGTTGGCAAGGGGAAATGAAACATACTGTAGAAGGTTCTTGTATGTGAAGTGGTACAATATCATTTAAAGGCAGACTGTCATAAGTTACAGGAATATGTATGCTGGAAGCCCTAAAGCAACTACTAAATATCAATAGAGTTATAGAGCAAAAAAAGAGGAAAAGGAAGATAATACTAGAACCAGTAGAAAACAATAGCAAAGGGTAATTTTAAACTTAACCATATCAATAGCTTCATTAAGTGTAGAAGGTCAAAAGACCCCAATTAGAAGGCAGACTGTCTTTTGGATTAAAAAAAAAAATCCAACTATAGCGACTTGCTGGTGGTCCAGTGGTCGAGAATCCACCTTCCAGTGCAGGGGATGCAGGTTTGATCCCTCGTCAGGGAGCCAAGATCCCATGTGCAGAGGAGTAGCTCAGTCAGGCGCCGCAGCTGCCGACCCCGCTTCAGCGCCTGTGAGCCACAGCCTGAGATGGCCGCACTGCAACAGAGGGCTCCGTGCCAGGCCAACGACCCGGTACAGCCAAATGAGTACATGTTTCTTAAAAATTGAACAGTATTCTCCCATAAGAAACAAACTTCAAAGACACAAATAGGAGAAAATTAAAAGGACAGGACAAATGTGCTGGGATAACACTAAGTAAAGAAAGCTGAAATGCATATATTAACATCAGAAGTAGATTTCAGAACAGAGAATATTACTGGGGAGAAAAGAATCATTTCATAAGGACAAAGGATTCATCAAGAGGACAAAAGAATCCTGAATGTTTTTTGCAGCTGTACATGAAGCAAAAACTGAGAGAACTACAAGAAATAAATCCACAATCATGGTAGCAGATTTCAGCATCCCTGCTTCAGCAACTGGTGAAACAAGTAGACAGAGAAGTCGGTAATGTGGTGGTTTAGTCGCCAAGTCGTGCTCGACTCTTGTGACTCTCTGGACTGTAGCCCGCTAGGTTCCTCTGTCCATGGGATTTTCCAGGCAAGAATACTGAAGTGGGTTGCCATTTCCTTCTCCAGGAGATCTTCCCAACCCAGGAATCGAACCTGGGTGTCCTGCACTGCAGGCGGATTCTTTACCGACTGAGCCACAAGGGAAGCTGCCAGTAATTCTGTAGAACTGAGTGACCTCAGCCACTAGCTGTGCCTCTGTCCGCCATCCCTTCATCCCTTATCTGTCCCGCTATCATTGTTTTCATAAATTTATCCACTCAATCCAATCTTTTTTCCCTGAAGTGGATTTACTCTTTCATCAATTCATACCTTTTCTTATTAGCTTATGAGTCATTATCCATTTGTTCAACCATCTTATCTAAGTTATTCATTCATCCATTAAATCCCTTCAGTTCAGTTCAGTCGCTCAGTCGTGTGCGACTCTTTGCGACCCCGTGAATCGCAGCACGCCAGGCCTCCCTGTCCATCACCAACTCCCGGACTTCACTCAGATTCACATCCATCGAGTCACTGNCTGGATAATCCCATGGACAGAGGAACCTGGTGGGCTACAGTCTATGGGATCGCAATGAATCAGACACCATAAAGCGACTAAGCACAGCACAGATACTAAAGTCCTTCCTCTTAGATGACAGGGTTAGTCTTTCAACCCAGGATTGAGACTGCTGGTTGAGGTCAAGTTCTTTATTTTAAGGATAAAGTGAAAGGGATGCATGTGTTAAAAACAAAAGAGTACAAATTAGTGACCTATATGTAACCAGTGCTTCCCTCAGAGCTCAGCTGGTAAAGAATCCACCCCAATTCGATTCCAGGGTCGGGAAGATCAAGATCCCCTGAAGAAGGAATAGGCTACCCACTCCAGTATTCTTGGGCTTCCCCTGCAGCTCAGCTGGTAAAGAATCTGCCTGCAGTGCAGGGGGGTCCACGGGGTTGCAAAGAGTCAGACACGACTGAGTGACTTTCACTCTCACTTCACTTCACTTCTCATGTAACCGAAGTGGGCTTCCAAAACTCAGCTGGTAAACAATCCGCCGGCATGCAGGAGACCTGGGTTCGATCCCTGGATTGGGAAGATCCCTTGGAGGAGTGCATGGTGACCCACTCCAGTGTTCTTGCTTAGAGAAACCCCATTGACAGAGGATCATGGTGGGCTATAGTCCATGGAGTCACAAAGAGTCAGGCACAACTGAGTGACTAAGCACAGCACAATCAAAATACGCAAATATTGTAGCTAGCAATTTTTAGAAAGTGAAGCATTACGTACATTCAAAGAAAAAGTTATTGTTATATAATGTTATAAAACATGAAACTATATTTACTAAGGTTAAATAATTTAGCAAAAATAATTGTTTTATACAAAGTAAATTTTCAGTTTGGCATATCTCATGTAAAGTAGTATAAAATATAATTTTTGATGAAATGGAACAAAATGGTCTTATATCAACATGTTCTAATACTTTTTCAATTGATATATGTTATGCTACAAAATGAATAATTTAGTTCTCTATTTTCAACTTTCCATTAATATCTACAACTACAGCAGAATCATTTTGAAATAACATTATTTATAATCTTTGCACTTATTATGTGTTAGTCTCTGTGCTAAAAGTTTTACCTACACTCTTTCCCTTCAGTTCAGTTCAGTTCAGTTGCTCAGTTGTGTCTGACTCTTTGTGACCCTATGAATTGCAGCACACCAAGCCTCCCTGTCCATCACCATCTCCCGGAGTTCACTCAAAATCACGTCCATCGAGTCAGTGATGCCATCCAGCCATCTCATCTGCGGTCGTCCCCTTCTCCTCCTGCCCCCAATACCACCCAGCATCAGAGTCTTTTCCAATGAGTCAACTCTTCTCATCAGGTGGCCAAAGTACTGGAGTTTCAGCTTTAGTATCATTCCCTCCAAAGAACACCCAGTGCTGATCTCCTTTAGAATGGACTGGTTGGATCTCCTTGCAGTCCAAGGGGCTCTCAAGAGTCTTCTCCAACACCACAGTTCAAAAGCATCAATTCTTCGGCACTCAGCTTTCTTCACAGTCCAACTCTCACATCCATACATGACCACAGGAAAAACCATAGCCTTGACTAGATGGACCTTTGTTGGCAAAGTAATGTCTCTGCTTTTCAATATGCTGTCTAGGTTGGTCATAAATTTTCTTCCAAGGAGTAAACGTCTTTTAATTTCAAGCCTACAGTCACCATCTGCAGTGATTTTGGAGCCCAAAAAGATAAAGTCTGACACTGTTTCCACTGTTTCCCCATCTATTTCCCATGAAGTGATGGGACAAGATGCTATGATCTTCATTTTCTGAATGTTGAGCTTTAAGTCAACTTTTTCACTCTCTACTTTTACTTTCATCAAGAGGCTTTTAGTTCCTCTTCACTTTCTGCCGTAAGGGTGGTGTCATCTGCATACCTGAGGTGACTGAGATTTCTCCCGGCAATCTTGATGCCAGCTTGTGTTCTTCCAGCCCAGCAATTCTCATGATGTACTCTGCATATAAGTTAAATAAGCAGGGTGACAATATACATCCTTGATGTATTCCTTTTCCTATTTGGAACCAGTCTGTTGTTCCATGTCCAGTTCTAACTGTTGCTTCCTGACTTGCATACAGGTTTCTCAAGAAGCAGGTCAGGTGGTCTGGTATTCCCATCTCTTGAAGAATTTTCCACAGTTTATTGTGACCCACACAGTCAAAGGCTTTGGCATAGTCAATAAAGCAGAAATAGATGTATTTCTGGAACTCTTGCTTTTTTGATGATCCAGCAGATGTTGGCAATTTGATCTCTGGTTCCTCTGCCTTTTCTAAAACCAGCTTGAACACCTGGAAGTTCACAGTTCACGTATTGCTGAAGCCTGGCTTGGAGAATTTTGAGCATTACTTTACTAGCGTGTGAGATGAATGCAATTGTGCAATATTTGAAGCATTCTTTGGCATTGCCTTTGGGATTGGAATGAAAACTGACATTTTCCAGTCCTGTGGCCACTGCTGAGTTTTCCAAATTTGCCAGCCTATAGAGTGCAGCACTTTTACAGCATCATCTTTTAGGATTTGAAGTATTTGAAGCATTCTTTGGCATTGCCTTTGGGATTGGAATGAAAACTGACATTTTCCAGTCCTGTGGCCACTGCTGAGTTTTCCAAATTTGCCAGCCTATAGAGTGCAGCACTTTTACAGCATCATCTTTTAGGATTTGAAGTAGCCTAACAGGAATTGCATCACCTCCACTAGCTTTGTTCGTTGTGATGCTTTTAAAGGCCTACTTGACTTCACATTCCAGGATGTGTGGCACTAGGTGAGTGATCATACCATTGTGATTATCTTGGTCATGAACATCTTCTTTGTACAGTTCTTCTGTGTATTCTTGCCACCTCTTCTTAATATCTTCTGCTTCTGTTAGGTCCATACCATTTTTTGTGCGGTAGTTTGAGCATTCTTTGGCATTGCCTTTCTTTGGGATTGGAATGAAAACTGACCTTTTCCAGGCTTGTGGCCACTGCTGAGTTTTCCAAATTTGCTGGCATATTGAGTGCAGCACTTTCACAGCATCATCTTTCAGGATTTGAAATAGCTCAACTGGAATTCCATCACCTCCACTAGCTTTGTTTATAGTGATGCTTTCTAAGGCCCACTTAACTTCACATTCCAGGATGTCTGGCTCTAGATGAGTGATCACACCATCGTGATTATCTGGGTCGTGAAGCTCTTTTTTGTACAGTTCTTCTGTGTATTCTTGCCACCTCTTCTTAATATCTTCTGCTTCTGTTAGGTCCATACCATTTCTGTCCTTTATTGAGCCCATCTTTGCATGAAATGTTCTCTTGGTATCTCTAATTTTCTTGAAGAGATCTCTAGTCTTTCCTGTTCAGTTCTTGTCCTCTGTTTCTTTGCATTGATCGCTGAAGAAGTCTTTCTTATCTCTTCTTGCTAATTTTTATGTATCAATTCATTATTTCATCCATTCATTCAATTAACCCGAGTCCTTCATTCTTTTATCATTTAATTCATAACTTACTCATCTGCTCCATCTGTCCAGTTCTCTCATCCCTGATTTTGCACATCTTTTAACTTTCTTTTTAAATACAAAGCACATACTGAACATTATAGAAATCAAAGTTGTGTGGCTTGATTAAACCCGGATTAACCTCCTGAGTCCAGAAATGAAAGGCTGCCAGGCCCCTGTGCCCCATGCTGAGAAGCCCGCCTCCTTTGGCCGTTCCTCACTCCGGAGCAGGAGCAGGGGGGCCTGGGATGGGTGCGGACGAGGGCTGTGTCCTACAGATGGAGGTCTGCGAGGGGACAGCAAAGGCTGCAGCCAGGGACCCTGCAGTAGGGGCTGGTGGGTGGGGTGTGGAGGAGGAGAGCAGGTTGGGGGATGCGGAGCCTGAGGTTTTGGGAAGGAGGCCATGGGGACCCTCCAGGGCCTGGCTTTGTGAGTGTTGATCACGATGGTCAAGGCTCCGGGCCCCTCCCTGGCCCACCATCAGGGCCACCTTTCTGCCCAGGGATGTCCTGTCTGAAGTGGGACTGTAGCACGTCCCCAGATGAAGAACAGGCAGCCCAAGCTCTTGACCAGTGGCTTCTCTCGCTAGGTGGCCTCGCTGGACACGGTGGTCAGCGTGCTGCAGTCGTGGGACCTGAGCCTCACAGACGCCATGCTCCGGAACATGGAGGCAGAGCGGGAGCGTCGGGCCCAGGAGGCTGCGCAACACAAGGAGGCGGAGGCCCAACGGTGCGGCGGGTGGGAGGTAGGGGGGCTGGCTCGGGGTTGCTCTGACCATTCCCCTCCACTGCAGCATGAACCTCAAAGTACAGCAGCTGGCCAAGGATCAGCAGCAATGTCACCAACAGGTGAGCCGCCCGCCCTCGGAGGGGAGGTAGGGCGGGCGGAGAGCTGGGAGCGCGGAGGTGCCCTGCGGACCCCCAACCTGGTCCGGAGGCCGGCTCACCCCCTGCCCCCCAGCTGCAGCAGGCCTACTGCGAACTCAACCGGAGAATCATGGAGCACGACAAGTGCGAGCGGAGGGGCGCAGGCCTGGCTGCGCTCACGCTGCAGGTTGGCTTCTCCCCCTCAGACCTGGGGAGCCCCACCCCTGGGCTGTCAGCTTCCAACAGCCACCTTTGGGGTGGGGCGCCCCCTCTTCCTTAGGAGTCCCAGCTGTGCATGGCAGGTGGGTGTTGGTGTCCAGCCTTGCCCTGAGCAGAGCGTGGGGCCCCTCTGCAGGCCATCAAGGATGCAGAGGAGCAAGTGGACAGGCTCCAGCAGGAGGCCCAGAAGGCAGAGGAGGTGCTGGCCCTGGCCAGGCTGGAGCTGCGGGAGCAGACCCAGGAGGGTGGGTGGGGCTGGGCTGGGCTGGGGCTGGAGATGGGAGGGCCCCCGGGGGTTATCTGGGCCGCTCCTCCCATCGGCCCCACATTTACACCCCCACAGCGGAGGAGGAGGTGCCTGGGCTAAAGTGCCAGGTCAGTGAGCTCCACGATGTGCTGATGAAGGATGTGGGTGACCGCATCCGCGCAGACGGCAGGTCAGTGGTCCCGGCCGGCCAGGGGTGGGCTGGGGGTTCTAGCAGATGGCAGTGACCTGGAGGCCGCCCCCAGGTGGCCTCTTGTCATCGACCCTTCAGGCCAGGCGGCCACCTTCCTGCGCTACCAGGACACCAACTACGTGGACGCCGTGAACCCTGACCACCTGCGGCCGGAGAGGATCAGGCTGGCGCTGCTGGGGGCGCTCAGGTGAGGTGGGCGGAGGGCAGGCACCCGGACGCCACACCCACTCCCGTCCCAGCCCTCACTGCCCACGGCCTGCGCCGTCCCTGCAGGTTCGGGAAGCCGCTGGTGTTTGACCTGCGGGAGGTGGATCTGTTCCCAGCCGTGCAGCAGCAGCTGGAGGCGGTGCAGCCAGGACTGGCGCAGGAGCTGCTGGGCCGCGGGCTGCTGGAGCAGGAGAGGTACCTGTCGCTGCTGCGGCCGACCGATGGGCCCGAGTACGGCCCCAACCAGTTCCAGGAGGCGCGCCTGCAGCACTTCCGCCTCTTCTTCGTCACCAAGGTTCGGTGGCCGCCGGCAGAGCAGCTGCAGGTCCTCCTGCCTGTGCGCGTGCAGCTGCCGGGCGGGGGCCTCTAGCAACCCACCCCAATAAAGGGCCCGCCCCCGGGCGATGTATGCGTGCAGTGCGCCTCCTCTGTGTGCGCGCACCACGCAGGGGAGGGGCCTTGGGGGTGGTGAAGGTAGTCCCCCAGCCCCCCTCCTACTGGGGGGCAGCCTAGTCTGGGTAAGCCACCTGGAGTCCTCAGAGTCCCCGCACCCGCTGCCCCCAGATTGGGAGTGACAGAGGGGCACACATTCGTGTGCCAGCAGCTGGACAGAGTAAGGCGGACCAGACGTAAAACGTAGTCAATTTTATTCTCCTTAAACCACAAAATAGAGTCTTTGGTTGTACAAACATCACTAGTTACAGTCTTGCCAGGAGGTCCCAGCTGGGGAGGGCACCGTTAGTCAGTGGCCAGAACTCCTCAGGGGACCTCTTTAAAATGCTACCGGCCGGGTTAAAAGACTCGGGGCAAGGGTGGTGTTGGCGCTGGCAGGGCCCCACCCCAAGTCGGGGGAGGCACCCTGCCCCTCTAGGAGGGCACTGGGCCCAGGCCTCGGCGCCCTGGCCGCACGACCCGGCGGCTGCTGCACAAGGCCACCTCTTCGGGACCCGTGGAGCCTGGAGAGGGCCTGCCCAGAAGCACCATGGCCACTTCTCCATCCTCCTCTGGCAGACCTGCAGGCACGGGCAGGGAGCCACTGAGCAGATGGGCCTGGCACCCTGGAGCGGGGGGGCGGGGCCTGCCCTGGCCTGCCAGCTCACCTGGACTCGGACGTGGTTCCAAGGACCTCAGCTCCTCAGCGAAATCTGGGGACTGCAAGGGGGAGAAGGGCTGGTCAGGGACTACCCAGACCTGCCTGAAGCCCCCCATAGGTGCCTGGGTGACTCCCTGCAGAGCCCTGGCTGGGGGGTTGGGCGGCTGGGGGAGGAACAGGGAGGATATGGAGCAGGGGACAGGCTGGGAGACAGGCTGAGCGGAAAGCGGTAGGAGCCGGTCAGGGCGTCCTGCAGAAGGGCCGGAGGGCCCGGTACCTGCATGTCATAGACAGGTCTGGAAGAGGGGAGGGCAGCAAACACCCTGTAGTCAAACTTCCTCCCAGACAAGGCCTTGAAAGGACAGCGTGAGGAGAGAGGCAGAGAGTGTAAGAAGAAAAGAGGGTGGGAGTCTGGATCCCTGCCCTGCCAAGGGTGGAAGGCAGGGGAGGGCAGCAGCTGCTGGCTCCTCACCAAGCGTCCCGGGGAGGTGCCAGTCTGGGGGCCGAGGTCTGGAGGAACAAGAAGGGGTCGTCGGGAGAGGTCCACGCCACAGGCCCGGCTCCCGCCTCCTGCCCAATGTACAGACCTTCCAAGGGGGTGGGTGACGGAGTAGGCGCAGGCGAGGGGGTCTCGGCCAGGCGCTCCAGAGGCCCCCGCTTACTTCGACCCTCCTGGGACTTGCTGAGGACCATCTGTGCGCGGAGGGCGTCCTGCTCCAGGGACTTCATCCTGTGGGCGGGCTGTCTCTTATACACATCTCGAAGGAGGGCAGAACCCCCGCGGGATGCTCGCTCCCCCTCTCCCAAAGCTGTCAGGAGCCTGGTAGCTCTCCAGGCTGGGTTCTGACCTTCCTGGACCCAGCAGGCCCTCTCCCTACGGAAGTCCTCGCTGTGAGCCTTCCCCGGAACGCGCCATCAAGACCACAGCTCCCGGCTTCCGCGGTCCTCCTCTGGCCAGGGTTCTTCTCTTCTCCCTGGACCCTCAGTCCACCTTAGAAATACTGTTTCCAAGGAAGGTGGGGAAACAGCAAGGCTCCTGGGGGCAGCGCGGGGGCCCAGGGGTTGAGGGCAGCATTTGGCCTTCCCATCTGGACCCTCACCCTCAGAATTTCCCCGTTTCTGAGAAAATTGATCCCTAAGCCCCTTCTCCAGGTGCCTCGGTCTGGCAGCTCCTCCCTGGCATCTG
The DNA here is from genome assembly GCA_006410635.1 of Cephalophus harveyi. Classification (NCBI taxonomy): domain Eukaryota; kingdom Metazoa; phylum Chordata; class Mammalia; order Artiodactyla; family Bovidae; genus Cephalophus; species Cephalophus harveyi. The sequence goes on along the minus strand of SJYT01048726.1, from coordinate 25,108 downwards.
GAAACAGCACCAATGGGCCTTTTCCCAGGCCCTCGGCTGGAGACCGGGGTTGCTCCGGAACATGGAGGCAGAGCGGGAGCGTCGGGCCCAGGAGGCTGCGCAACACAAGGAGGCGGAGGCCCAACGGTGCGGCGGGTGGGAGGTAGGGGGGCTGGCTCGGGGTTGCTCTGACCATTCCCCTCCACTGCAGCATGAACCTCAAAGTACAGCAGCTGGCCAAGGATCAGCAGCAATGTCACCAACAGGTGAGCCGCCCGCCCTCGGAGGGGAGGTAGGGCGGGCGGAGAGCTGGGAGCGCGGAGGTGCCCTGCGGACCCCCAACCTGGTCCGGAGGCCGGCTCACCCCCTGCCCCCCAGCTGCAGCAGGCCTACTGCGAACTCAACCGGAGAATCATGGAGCACGACAAGTGCGAGCGGAGGGGCGCAGGCCTGGCTGCGCTCACGCTGCAGGTTGGCTTCTCCCCCTCAGACCTGGGGAGCCCCACCCCTGGGCTGTCAGCTTCCAACAGCCACCTTTGGGGTGGGGCGCCCCCTCTTCCTTAGGAGTCCCAGCTGTGCATGGCAGGTGGCTGTTGGTGTCCAGCCTTGCCCTGAGCAGAGCGTGGGGCCCCTCTGCAGGCCATCAAGGATGCAGAGGAGCAAGTGGACAGGCTCCAGCAGGAGGCCCAGAAGGCAGAGGAGGTGCTGGCCCTGGCCAGGCTGGAGCTGCGGGAGCAGACCCAGGAGGGTGGGTGGGGCTGGGCTGGGCTGGGGCTGGAGATGGGAGGGCCCCCGGGGGTTATCTGGGCCGCTCCTCCCATCGGCCCCACATTTACACCCCCACAGCGGAGGAGGAGGTGCCTGGGCTAAAGTGCCAGGTCAGTGAGCTCCACGATGTGCTGATGAAGGATGTGGGTGACCGCATCCGCGCAGACGGCAGGTCAGTGGTCCCGGCCGGCCAGGGGTGGGCTGGGGGTTCTAGCAGATGGCAGTGACCTGGAGGCCGCCCCCAGGTGGCCTCTTGTCATCGACCCTTCAGGCCAGGCGGCCACCTTCCTGCGCTACCAGGACACCAACTACGTGGACGCCGTGAACCCTGACCACCTGCGGCCGGAGAGGATCAGGCTGGCGCTGCTGGGGGCGCTCAGGTGAGGTGGGCGGAGGGCAGGCACCCGGACGCCACACCCACTCCCGTCCCAGCCCTCACTGCCCACGGCCTGCGCTGTCCCTGCAGGTTCGGGAAGCCGCTGGTGTTTGACCTGCGGGAGGTGGATCTGTTCCCAGCCGTGCAGCAGCAGCTGGAGGCGGTGCAGCCAGGACTGGCGCAGGAGCTGCTGGGCCGCGGGCTGCTGGAGCAGGAGAGGTACCTGTCGCTGCTGCGGCCGACCGATGGGCCCGAGTACGGCCCCAACCAGTTCCAGGAGGCGCGCCTGCAGCACTTCCGCCTCTTCTTCGTCACCAAGGTTCGGTGGCCGCCGGCAGAGCAGCTGCAGGTCCTCCTGCCTGTGCGCGTGCAGCTGCCGGGCGGGGGCCTCTAGCAACCCACCCCAATAAAGGGCCCGCCCCCGGGCGATGTATGCGTGCAGTGCGCCTCCTCTGTGTGCGCGCACCACGCAGGGGAGGGGCCTTGGGGGTGGTGAAGGTAGTCCCCCAGCCCCCCTCCTACTGGGGGGCAGCCTAGTCTGGGTAAGCCACCTGGAGTCCTCAGAGTCCCCGCACCCGCTGCCCCCAGATTGGGAGTGACAGAGGGGCACACATTCGTGTGCCAGCAGCTGGACAGAGTAAGGCGGACCAGACGTAAAACGTAGTCAATTTTATTCTCCTTAAACCACAAAATAGAGTCTTTGGTTGTACAAACATCACTAGTTACAGTCTTGCCAGGAGGTCCCGGCTGGGGAGGGCACCGTTAGTCAGTGGCCAGAACTCCTCAGGGGACCTCTTTAAAATGCTACCGGCCGGGTTAAAAGACTCGGGGCAAGGGTGGTGTTGGCGCTGGCAGGGCCCCACCCCAAGTCGGGGGAGGCACCCTGCCCCTCTAGGAGGGCACTGGGCCCAGGCCTCGGCGCCCTGGCCGCACGACCCGGCGGCTGCTGCACAAGGCCACCTCTTCGGGACCCGTGGAGCCTGGAGAGGGCCTGCCCAGAAGCACCATGGCCACTTCTCCATCCTCCTCTGGCAGACCTGCAGGCACGGGCAGGGAGCCACTGAGCAGATGGGCCTGGCACCCTGGAGCGGGGGGGCGGGGCCTGCCCTGGCCTGCCAACTCACCTGGACTCGGACGTGGTTCCAAGGACCTCAGCTCCTCAGCGAAATCTGGGGACTGCAAGGGGGAGAAGGGCTGGTCAGGGACTACCCAGACCTGCCTGAAGCCCCCCATAGGTGCCTGGGTGACTCCCTGCAGAGCCCTGGCTGGGGGGTTGGGCGGCTGGGGGAGGAACAGGGAGGATATGGAGCAGGGGACAGGCTGGGAGACAGGCTGAGCGGAAAGCGGTAGGAGCCGGTCAGGGCGTCCTGCAGAAGGGCCGGAGGGCCCGGTACCTGCATGTCATAGACAGGTCTGGAAGAGGGGAGGGCAGCAAACACCCTGTAGTCAAACTTCCTCCCAGACAAGGCCTTGAAAGGACAGCGTGAGGAGAGAGGCAGAGAGTGTAAGAAGAAAAGAGGGTGGGAGTCTGGATCCCTGCCCTGCCAAGGGTGGAAGGCAGGGGAGGGCAGCAGCTGCTGGCTCCTCACCAAGCGTCCCGGGGAGGTGCCAGTCTGGGGGCCGAGGTCTGGAGGAACAAGAAGGGGTCGTCGGGAGAGGTCCACGCCACAGGCCCGGCTCCCGCCTCCTGCCCAATGTACAGACCTTCCAAGGGGGTGGGTGACGGAGTAGGCGCAGGCGAGGGGGTCTCGGCCAGGCGCTCCAGAGGCCCCCGCTTACTTCGACCCTCCTGGGACTTGCTGAGGACCATCTGTGCGCGGAGGGCGTCCTGCTCCAGGGACTTCATCCTGTGGGCGGGCTGTCTCTTATACACATCTCGAAGGAGGGCAGAACCCCCGCGGGATGCTCGCTCCCCCTCTCCCAAAGCTGTCAGGAGCCTGGTAGCTCTCCAGGCTGGGTTCTGACCTTCCTGGACCCAGCAGGCCCTCTCCCTACGGAAGTCCTCGCTGTGAGCCTTCCCCGGAACGCGCCATCAAGACCACAGCTCCCGGCTTCCGCGGTCCTCCTCTGGCCAGGGTTCTTCTCTTCTCCCTGGACCCTCAGTCCACCTTAGAAATACTGTTTCCAAGGAAGGTGGGGAAACAGCAAGGCTCCTGGGGGCAGCGCGGGGGCCCAGGGGTTGAGGGCAGCATTTGGCCTTCCCATCTGGACCCTCACCCTCAGAATTTCCCCGTTTCTGAGAAAATTGATCCCTAAGCCCCTTCTCCAGGTGCCTCGGTCTGGCAGCTCCTCCCTGGCATCTGGAAACAGCACCAATGGGCCTTTTCCCAGGCCCTCGGCTGGAGACCGGGGTACTCTAAAACTGTCACTACTTTATCTACTTACTTATATCTTTCAAAACAGAAATAACAGCAGGAGAAACCACACTAATGAAGACGCTGGCCTGGGGGTCACCAAGAGGGGATTCAGACTCCTGGAGGGCTGTGTTCACAGCTGTCTCTTATACACATCTAGATGTGTATAAGAGACAGGGCCCGGGCATGGGTGGCTGGGGGAAGCGCGCCCTCAGACCCGGCCCCTTGGGTGTCATACCCTCGCAGGCGCACGCAGCGGGGCATCTGAGGGCTGCCCACCACCTACCTGGGCAGGGGTGTCCAGGGGCGGGTGTAGGCCGGGCACAGCCGCGAACGTCCTATAGGCCTGCTTCACGTTGGCTGGAAGCTCAGCAGGGGAGGGCGGGGAGGGGGGCTGGGGACCGGGTGCAGTGAGCTGAGCAGGGACAGCTGTTGGGCTGGGGACCACCTCTGCCCCTGGGGGCCGGGGAGCCCCTTGGCCAGGCCTGAGCCAGTGGCTGGATCACCCCAGGCTTTATCTGCAAAGGGGTTCAGGTGAGGAGTGTGAGGGATGGGGTGGGGGGAGAGAGATGGCGCCAAGGTGGGCAGCTGGGTGCCCAAGAAGCAAGGCCAGCACTCACCCATCTGCTGTCTGTCAGGAAGGGGCAAAGGCTGGGCGCTGAGCTCCAAGCTGGCACTTCAGGGTCTGCCCCAACCCTGCCACCAGGCCTGGCCCTCCCCATGCAGCAGAACCGAGGCGCCTCTGCAGGCAGGTGGGGGGCTCGGGGCAGGGTGGAGTGGCCCCCGGGAACTCCCAGACATGAAGACAGATGGGGACAAAACCGCCAGGCACTGGGGAAGGCTGCCCTGACCCCCAGCCTCCTCTGCCCAGGAGGCCACAGGGAGCTCCCCAGCCCGTGATACCAGCCAGCTGGGCCAGGAAAGGGCCTGCAGGCCACCTCCCTGTGGGATGGCAGCTGGGGAAGGTGTGTGCCCTGACATCCTCCCCGAAGGAGCGGACTCTGAACATAGCACCCCACCATGTGTACTCACCTGCTGGTGGCCAGGGGAGCAGGGGGCCTCAGCCATCTCTCCACTTGCCGCAGGCAGCACCTGGAAGAGTCGAAGTGGGTGTGGGGAGGGTCAGGCAGGGCTGAGGGCCCCCGAGGAGGAGGTGGGGTGTTGCCTGCCTCAGTAGCACAAAGGCTGGTCCTCAATGCCCTGACCTGAGCAGCCCTGAGACATCTGAGATGGATGGGCTGGGTTGGGCTTCTCCCGGGTGGGGTGGCTACCTTCCCTGTGAGCCTCAGAGGCCTGTCAGCCAGGGAGGCCCGGCCCCTGCAAGCCACCCCTCAGCTGTGCCCCTTTCTGACGGAGGACCCTGGGCCCCCTCCCCTCCTGGGGGCTTCCTACTCTTGCCTGTGTGGGGCTGAGCACAAAGCCCCTTTACAGGCTCACTCAGCCCCCAGCTGGCACAGGCTCCCCACCAGCCCTTTGGGGTCTCCCAGCAGCAGCTGGTGCTGGACAGCCCGCCCTCCAGGGAAGGGGTAAGAACCACAGGCCTCCACCTAGGGCCCTGCCCCCACTGCAGCACTGGCCCTCCTCCCACCGTGCTCCACTGGTGGCCCCTGGGCCCACACAGCCCTCTGCTCTGCCTTGAGTCTGCTTCTGGGACGTGGCGGGTAGGTGGCAGCGGGTGCATCACAGCGGGGCTCAGGGGTGGAGGAGGATAAGACGCCTGCCAGGCTGGGGGGTGGCGCTCCAGCTCGGGCACCCGCAGTCCCTGTCCCACTTGAGGGCCCTTTGAGGGCCTCAGCCCTCTCCCTGGGGGCAGGATCCTGGCAGAGCTCTGTCCTGCAGGGCCTCAGGTGAAGGGAAGGAAGACAGGGGTAGGACTGATGGACAAGTGGGCGGAGGCCGGGACAGGGGTGTGACGACCAGGGACTGACCCTCTGCACGCTGCCGGTGCCAGGGGTGGCGGCCAGGGCTCGGCAGGCTGGCTTCAGGCTCTCTGGGCTCCAACCCTGGGGGCAGAGTGGACACTGGGCTGCCGGGGCCGTGCCCGCCAGAGTGTGGGGCGGGCAGCCAGGCCCAGGGATGCTGGGCTATGGGGAGGAGCCCGCCATGTGGGGCGGGAGGGCCTGGGTACTCACCGTGGCCTCTGGGCCCCACAGTGGGATCTGTCCGGGCAGCTCCTTCTCCTGTGAGCAGAGGAGACAGTGGTCGGGGCTGCCGGCCTCAGGCTCCCAGCCCAGGGGCTGCTGGCTGCGGGCGGCTCTGACCTTGCTGGGGCCCTCAGGGCTCAGCTCCCGGTCGATGGAGGAGATGCTTTCCAGGCTGTTCCGGCGGCCAAGGCCAGCCGCAAAGGGGTTGGCGATGATGCCTGGGGATACCTGCGGGGGAGGGGTGGAGTGGCCACACCCGAGGCAGCCGCTGGGGTGGGCTCTGCTTGTTCAGGACTCCAGGCCACCATTGCATCTGTGCCCAGGGCACCCACAGGTCGCGTCTGCACATCATGCTCCTGAGGATACGGCGACGCAGAGCACCAGGTGAGAGAGGTCGGCCCTGGACACGCACTCCGGAGCACAGAACCGACAAGGTGATGGGGCAACAGTGAAGCGCCCATGGCAGAGAGAGGAACTGAGGCCAAAGTTCCAGCGGAAGGAGGCCAACAGACTCCTGACGTCAGAAAAGGCCGTTTAAAGGAGGAAGAGTTGACTGTGGTGTTGACCGGAGTGATGATGACAGCAGACGTGAACACGTGCTTCTCGAGTGTAAGCGACTGTCAGGATGTGAAAGGTGCCCGCTCACAGGCACAGCCCAGCCCCTGAGCAGTCCTGAGACCCTGACAGCCAGGAACACGCCTGGCGCCCACATCCCGGCTCCTAAATAGCCCTGTCCACTAAGGGAACCAGTGCTCCTTGGAGAAAGAAGGTATGGGAAAGTGTGAGGTGACCCCAGACTTTCTGCTGTGCTAGAAAGGAGGCTGCCTGAGGGAGGTGGGTAATGTGAACAGGGCCCCGGGCCAGCTAGAAGCCCTCTTGTCAGTTCTGTCTGGATGGCTGGAGCACCAGATATCAACAACAGCAGTGACAACTCTCACCACGAGATAAAACGGAAAATCTGTGCTAAGGAAGGCGGCCGCCCAGCGCCTATGGAAGGAGCAGTGGGGAGGGAGCACGACTGCCCTGGGGCTGATGAGCCCGAGGAGGAGCGGGCCGCTGCACTCCCCAAGCACCCGCACAGCACCTGTCAGTTTCCGGGGGAAAGCATCACCTGGTGGGGTGACCCAGAGACACCCCCATGCAGGCACCACCACCCGTGGGTCTGGTGGGAGGCCCTCCAAGACAGTGTAAGCTCCGTGATAACCCTGCCAAAATGCAGCCACTGCAGCTCGTCCTGAGGAGGCAATGGACAGACTCCCAGTGAGCGCCATCCATGCCATGATGGCCTGTGCTCACCTGAAGTTCCAGGTCAGGCTGGGAGACAACCAGACGCCCACATGCCTTGTGGCTCTAAAGGTCGCCTTGGACCATTGGTGGGAGGCATGCAGGGCCTTTGAGTGAGAGGTCCTGTCTACTGTTCTTGTTGACACTTTTCTTCAACTCTAAAACTGTCACTACTTTATCTACTTACTTATATCTTTCAAAACAGAAATAACAGCAGGAGAAACCACACTAATGAAGACGCTGGCCTGGGGGTCACCAAGAGGGGATTCAGACTCCTGGAGGGCTGTGTTCACAGCTGGCAAAGGTTTAGCGTGAGCAGCGGTTTGTCCTCCCAGATGCAGGGTCTTCGTTCCCCAACTGGAGGCTGACCTCACGACGCGGCAGTGAGTGCGCCGTGTCCCACCCCCTGGACCGCCGGGGAACTCCCAGGAAACTCCACTTTTAAAGTCATCTTTAATAACTGAAAACGAGTTCTCGGCTTCCCTGGTGGCCCAGTGGTTAAGAATTCACCTGCCAATGCAGGGGACACAGGCTGGATCCCTGCTCCAGGAAGATCCCACATGCCGCAGAGCAGCTAAGCCCATGAACCACCAACTACTGAGCCCGGGGTCTAGGGTCTGTGCTAAAGTCATCTTTAATAACTGAAAACGAGTTCTCGGCTTCCCTGGTGGCCCAGTGGTTAAGAATTCACCTGCCAATGCAGGGGACACAGGCTGGATCCCTGCTCCAGGAAGATCCCACATGCCGCAGAGCAGCTAAGCCCATGAACCACCAACTACTGAGCCCGGGGTCTAGGGTCTCCCAACAAGAGAAGCCACCTCGATGAAAAGTCAGTGTGCAGCAACAAGACCAGCGCAGCCAGAAAGAAAACTGGCAGTAGGACAATACGGAGAATTATTTCCCAGTGACTTGACATAGTATTTTGACTATACCTCCTAAGTGGATAAATCCTAAGGACATAAGGAAATGTTAAAATGCTATTAATAAATGCTAGTAATAACAATGAAATGGCTTTTTGAAATCAATAATTATAATATTACATAATTTAATAAAATGACTTTTAAGATGAGAAAAAGAGACACAAATATAAAGTCAAAAGAATCAAAGCCTCCTGTCCTTAAGCATTGGTTGAAAGTAACAACCTCATGGATTTTCTTCCCCCTAGAAACCTGCCTCCCAAGGACCCGTTTGCTGCAGAGGCCCAGGAGAAAGGCCACAAGGACCAGCCAGTGATGGTCTGAGCCCCACACCAGGGCTGAGGCAGGAGACACAGGGACGCCTGGGTGCACCATCAGGCTGGCGTGTCACTGGCTTGTCACCGTGGTGCCCACGCGGGCACCCTGCCTCACGAGGACCACAAAGACCAAAAAGCAGTCACCATGGGGGCTACCAGGGCAGCCACTTGTTATTTAAAAATCAACCAATGAAAGGAAAGAATCATAGAGTGTTTACCACACATCTGTACAAAATCTTATTTTAGGATAAAAAGTAGCTGATAAAATTTCTTCTTTACAGAAAGGTAATTAGAATGACTGAAAACACTAGATGAAGAAGGAGCAACTGAGGCAGTCTTCCTTCGATCAGTAATCAAGGAAACATGGAAAAGAAAGGCAGTCAAGATCAAAATCCAAAAGGTGGTTTTTCTGAGAAGGCTGTTAAAATATACAAAACTTTGGTGAGTGTGATGGGGAGGAAGAGACGGCAGAAATCAGATCAAGACGGTGATGGGACCACAGAAATGGAGAGGAGGAGAGAGAATGTTCTGGACCTTGCCCCAAACATGCTGAGCACGTCAGCAAGCTCTTGGAAGTGCACAGCGGCCCCCGCAGTGCTGCCACCAGCTGGCCACCAGGCCTGCCCACCTGTGCGGGGCCCTGGGGCAGCGGCCGGCACAGCAAGGACAGGCAGGTCCTGATGCCAGCCCGCTGCCTGCCGTGCAGAGGTTGGGGAGGACGCCAGGGCACAGCTCATGCGAAGACGCGCTTGCAGAATCCAAAGTCTGGAGAGATGGCTGTGAACCCTGATTCCTACAGGGGTTGAAGGGGTCACCACAGAAGAAGCAGGTGGGCTGAGGTTAAGAGAAATGGGGATGGGTGGATGACTGGTGTCCTAAGGGATACAAGTCGCCCATTTCTCTTTCAAGCACCAAGCCAGCTGGAGGAAACCTGTGGGCTGCACCTCACCATACTTGCACAGGGCTGTAAAAGCCATCAATGGAAGGACTCCAGAAAACTCAGCACTCATTTCAGAGAAAATTCTTACAGGTTATAAATGGAAACAGCCGTCCAAGTTTAAAAGAATGTTACATAAACTACCGCCTCCAAGTCGGCACAAGGCAAGGTCACTGTCCACCATCACCAGGTTCCCGGGGGGACGGAGGAGCCTGACCTCCCAGGAAAAGGGGACCTGCAGCCACCACCTGGGCCTCAGGGCTTCCTCCTGGAGATGCAACAAAGTCACTGATGAGAATCAAGAAGGAAGCAAGGGCAACCTAGCAATGTGCCTGGAGAAACTACTCACACAGTCACAGAGCTCAAAGTTAACCCCTAGCTCCCAACCAACTTACAGAACTGGCAGATCCATTTGGAAGAGAAAACACATGAAAATAGACTAAAACTGTCAAAAGAAGAAAGAACAGTGGGTGATTTCACCAGTTAGGTCTCCTGGAACATTCTCTAAAGTGGCCACACCGAGGCCAGCAGCATTGGCTCAAGTACACAGCCGGGTCCTGGGGCCATGGGATGAAGATCCAACCTACAAGGAAGTCAGATCTCCCCCGATCAGTGGGAAAGTGATGGACGGTCCAGGGCATTCCACTGGGATGGAAGATCCACTTGCTTGAGAAGCAATTCCAGTGGATTGTAGTGCTCTGTTTTCTAAAAATAGCTTTGACAGTCTTGCCCCAGTGAGGGTTTTCATCATCAAAACCCAAATGCAGACATTATGAGGAAGGTTAGACAACGTCACTCACAGTCTCCATGTTTCTATAACCACAGAGAAGCCGTTGTGAAGGAGCAAAAGACAAAATCCACTCATGCCCTACGCAAAAAGAGAGAAGCTTACAACGCAAAAGACGAACTGCGAGTTACGTGAGTCACACGTCAAAGGAGGCCAGGTCCATAGAGACAAACCTGAGGCTGGGCGGGGGTGGGAGACGGGGCAAGCCTGCGGCCTCGGGCCCAACACCCCTTCTTCCAGGGTGCTATCCTGCAGAAACGCCCCCAAAAGCATCAAGACGGGCTCCGAGCACTCTGGTTGGAAACACAGCACAGACAAAGCAACCCAGGGAGAGACGGCCAGATAGTCAGAAGAGCCCAGCGAAGCCTCTGTAACGCTGGGGAGACACCTGCTCTGCTCTTCGCCCTGTAGTGTATTTACTCTCTTTGTACTGAAACCTTAAAAGTAAGTACATGTGCTGACCGAAACATGCAAGGTCATACTTTAAATGAGAAAGCAGAAGACACTGCCCTCTCTGGAAAACCTGAGCAAGGTTCCTCACCAGAAACAACAGGTTAGGGTTCCTGTAGGCACACAGGGATGTGGCACAGAGACCAGCACAGGGGGTCCCAGAACCCAGGGAGTGGGGTCCCAGTCCAGCACCCAGGCAGGAGAAACAGGACAAACGCACCATCCTTCCCAGTTCAGGAGACGACACACAGAAGGAGGGGAACCCCGCCTCAGCAGTGCAGGGACAGGGGCAGTAGGCTGCCGTCCCAGAGACCCACCTGTAGCCCCATCCCCAGGAAGGAGGCCCTCACGGAGCTGGCAGCTGCTGCAGGGAATGAGCCCTGGAGGCGGGGTCTGGGGGCTGCTACAGGAGAAGTGGCCCCCTGGGCTGACGCTGGAAGCCCGGGGACAGCAGCAGCACAAGATAGCAGGGGCCCCCGAGAGGGCACAGCCAGGCTGGTGCAGGACACAGACCAGGCTGGACACCAGGCCTCTGCAGCCCAGTCCCGGGCCTGGCAGCCGACACTTCCTCCAGGGACTGCAACGGAGAACCGCTGGGTTCCCACACGCCCGCCCAGGCATTTGCGCGGGGACACGGGTCTGGGCCCTCAACTCCCTGCTAAGGGGCTGCCAGAAAGCAGGCCAGCGCCAGGCCAGCGTGACGGGGCCTGGGGGTTTGCAGGCGGGCTGTGTCCCACTCTGGCCGTCCTGCCCTGGCCTGGCGGCCCCAGGGCACAAATGCTGCTTGCCCGGTTCAACCTTTTCTTTGAAGACACAACCAGGCCTTCTGTACACATGCTCTGTCCCACCAGGGCCACGAGCAGGGCCGAAACGAGGGCCTGGCACCCGCACCGCATGGCTCCCCCAGGTCTGACTCGCAACAGCCAAGCATATCCTGGCCCCGGTGCACCAGGACACTCCCGGCCACATGGGGCGGGACGCAGTTCCTGTGGCTGAGCGCCAGCTGGGGGGACACTGACCTCGGGGGTGGCAGCGCTGGTGTCAAAGCCGTCACAGACCAGCACGGTCAGGGTGTCACCCACGCTGCGTAGCAGCTGCACGGCCTCTCCGTGCGTCAGACCCAGCAGGCTCTGCTGGTTCACCTCCAGCAGCCGCAGTCCAACCCGCAGACGGCCGTCTCGCCCAGCTGCTCCCGAGGGGCTCACCTGTGGGGAGACTGCCGCACTCAGGACCAGCCCCGGACCTGGGCCCCTCCCCGCCTCAGAAGCCCATGGGGCGGGCGGGCGAGCGGGAGTTCACCTTGGAGATGAAGATGCCCTCATCGGTGGGGTCGCAGGGGTTCCCGGCGTGGCCCTTGGCGCCCCCACGGATGCTGATGCCCAGCCTCTCCCCGGGGGCCTTCTGGATGCAGAGCTCCCGCATGCCCGGGGGCGGTGGGTCCCTCCGCACGAGCAGCACCAGCTCCAAGCAGGGCCGGAGCAGGGCGCTGACTGCTTCCTGGTGTGTGGCCTCCCGGACGTCCTGCCCATTCACTGCCAGGATGCGGTCCCCGACCCGCAGGCCACTGCGTGCAGCCAGGCCCCGCGGGAGCACCTGTGGGGGGAGGGCCGGGCGCCATGAGCAGGGGGCCAGGCCACCCTACACCCCAAGACGCCCATGGGGCCTGCTCTACCTTGGAAATGAACACACCGGGCTCCTGGACACCGAATGGGTGGCTGGAGTGGTCGGAGCCCCCGACGATGCTGAGCCCCAAGGGGCCCCCTGCTCTGGGCAGACAGATCTCCTGGAACATGGAGGAACAGGAAGGGTGGCTGGAACAAGCCGAACATTAAAGGAAGGCTTCCCAAGCCCAGTGGGTGTGTGAGACCAGGGAGCTCCACCACAGGGAGGCCGTGTGACGGTGCAGAGAAGACTGCAGGGGGGGGAAGCCCCTACAGAATGATGCCCTGTGTCCTGGAGCCTGAGAGGACAGGGCCAAGGCCCTTGTTCTCCCACCAGCGGGGCCGACAGCCACACCTAGAGCTGTGTGGCTGTGGAGAAGGGGGCTGGTGGGCAGGGCCAGGGCTGCGGTCTCACCTCCACTGGGTACGGCCCCTCCAGGGCAGCGGCCAGCAGACCAGGGGGCAGCCTCAGAGGCCCGGGCTCCCCTGGGGCAGCAGGGGTAGCAGTAGGGGGCAGGGGGGAGTGAGGTGGAGGGCTCGGGGCTCGGGGCCCCCCAGCCTCCCGCTCCAGCAGCAGGGCGATGGTGGGCGAGGCGGCGGTCAGCAGGGAGACGGCGTGGTCGTGCCTGGCCTCGGTCATATCCACCCCGTTGATCTGCAAGAGCGCATCCCATCAGACAGCCCCAGGGAGAGGGGTTCATGGGTGCTGGGCAGGCCTACTGCCATACTCACGGAAAGGACTCGGTCGCCGACCTGCAGGGTGCCTGCCCGGTGGGCGGCGCCCCCCTCAGCGATGCGGGAGATGAAGATGCCCTGCAGCGGGGGACGATGAGTGGGTGTCCGCAGGCTGGCCAGGCCTGCCCCCTGCCCCGCCCTGCCCCCGGCCCCAGCCTTACCCCGTCACCAGCCCGGTAGGGTGTGGAGCCTTTCCCGCCTGCAATGCTGAAACCCAGCCCCTTCTCGCTGCGCACGAGACAGGCCACGTGGCACTGGCGGGGCGGCCCGGGTGGCTCGGGCGGGAGCAGGGGCAGGCGCAGGCCGCCCCCTCGCCGCTCCCGCGGGCTGTAGTCATCCTCGGGCCGCAGGGCTGTGACGGTGACCGCGTTCTCAGGCTCCACCATGCGCTCCCGCCACAGCCGCATGTGCACAGTGGCACCCGCCCCGCGCAGCGCCTCCACGGCCTGCTGGTGCTCCACTTCCTGCAGGGCCACGCCGTTCACCTGCCACACAGCACTTGTCAGCCTGCCCTCCGCAGGCGGGCTGGCTGAGCGGGCACAAGCCACAGCGTGCCAGGGGCTGCTGCCCCCCTCCCTGTGGGTACCGGCTACCTATCTGGGCAACGCAGGGCTAGGAGGCCCACTGTCGAGGAAGCAAGCGACTCCCCTGCTAGGTCACAGCACCCGGTCCTGGCGCCCCTGCCCCGCACACCTGCTCCTTATCTGAGCAGTCCTGGGGAGGATGCCCGGGGGTTCTACGCATCTGGCCCTGCCCCGCACTCTCCGAGCTGCTGAGACACAGCATCCCCGCCGTCAAGTGAGTGCAGGGTCACTTTCTCCTGCCCCCATCCCCCAGAGCAGACTGCCCTCTGACTCCCCGACAGGCACGTGGGCTCCAATGCTCCCTGACGTGGCCAGAGCCCCACCCCACAGGCCTCCTACCCAGATGCGGGTTTCTGCCTTGGACTGACCTCCGGTCTACCTAGAGCTCTAGCTTATGAGCTCCACGCCTCACAGGGGTATCATGCTTGGGGCTCTCAGGAGGAGCTAGGCACCCCCTTTCTGGAGGGGAGGCAGCCCAGCACCAAAAGTGGGACTGAGAGGTCCCAAGGGTGTGCACTTCACACGGTGGCCGGGGGGCTCACCTCGAGGAGCTTGTCGCCTACTCGGACCCCAGCCCGAGCCGCAGGGCCCTCCTCAGACACCCGGGAGATGAAAATGCCCTGCAGGACAGACAGAGACAGTCCAAGAACGTCGGTGGATGCCCTTCCAGAGAGAGGCCCTCAGCAGCTGTGCAAGGCCCAGAAGCCCTCCAGTCAGGGCTGCAAAGACGCCCCAGGGTGCAGGAAAGGCAGAAGTGGGCCTGCAGTGGTCAGACGGCCTGGGTGTGGGCTGCTGTGGGGTCCCAGGCATCAGGGAGTGAGGGTGCAGGTCAATCCCGGAAAACTCGACCCACACACAGCACAAGAGGCACCGGTGAAAGGGAGGTGAGGCTGAAAGAGACGGCGCGCAGACCGGTGGCCCTGACCGTCTTCTACGATGCTGCCCCCAACCCCGGCCTCCAAGACCTCGTGTGCTGCAGGGGTAGGGCCCACGGGCAGCACAGGGTGGGGGCAGCTCCTCACCTCGTCATCTCCCTTGTAGGGCGTGGAGCCCTTGCCACCCGCAATGCTGATACCCAGGCCCCCCGTCTGCCGCACGATGGTGAGCGTCAGCTGGAAACAGAACAGACACGCAGTGTCCAGGGAGGGCTGAGGGGCCGGGGCCTGGATCTCTCCGGCCACTAGCTACCTCTCCCAGGGTTGGCTTGGGCCACAGAGGAGCTGACGAGGTGGGGGCTGCCGGGCTCCAGGGAGCACAGGCAGAGGGAGTGCTCTCCTGTGGGTGACGGGGGCCTTCCAGGGCTGGAGCGCCGCAGGAGGGGGGCACACCCTGCACCTCCTCCAAGATCGGCCACCCCTGCCTGGAGGCTGGCGCCCTGTGGGTCTAGCGGGCACCCCAGGCCCTGGCTCTGAGTTTGGGGAGGAGGCCTGAGCAGCAGCGGGAAGGAGACGGAGAGCCCGCAGCCCAAGAGCAAGGCCTGCAAAGCCTGGGGCAAGAGTGCAGCAGCAAGCGAGTACAGACCTCTTCCTCCTCAATGCGAGCGGGCTCTATCAGCAGGTTATTGGCCTGGTCAAACGACACCCCCTGTTAGGACAGGACCAGCAAGGACATGCAGGTCAGCTGCCGCCCGGCCCCACCACCTCCTTGCCCGGCCCCGCCATGAGCAAGAAAGAGAGAGAAGACCACACCAAGCTCCCACAGCCTGAGCACCTGGTCCTTCCCACCTGGGTCTGGTACTGCCCCCAGGCAGGGGGTCCCCTCAGTTCAGGAGGCCTGGCTGCTGCTGCCTACCTGCCAGGTGGGCAGGCTGGGCCGGTGCCAAGTGGGCCTATGCGTGGCTGTGCCAGCTCTAACCGTCCAGGCCCTCTCAGCCGCCATGGCACCAGGCTGTCTGTGCTCAGCACAGAACCACAGACATGTCAGACACGGGGCTGCTGCGGGGCGGGGCATCCCATGAAGACAGGGACCTGTGAGAGCCAGCCCTCCAGAGGCTAGGGCAGGCAGATGGGCCTGGGCAGAGGCGGGGACTGCCAGGGGCTTGGGATGGGGCTGCAGGGCCAGCATGGAGCTTGCAACTGAGTCAGCACCCAGTCTGCAGAGGAGAGTGGGGAGCTGGGGACAGGCACGTCCCATGCCAGTTGCCTCAAGAGTTGCCTGGGACCCATGCCGCTGTGGACCAGGGGGCCTGGCCAGTCGGGTTCGGGCTGGTGTGTGGGGCCAGACCCACCTTCACAGAGGGCGCAGAGGCCACTGCCTTCTCCCCCTCTGCTGCCACCGCCGCCTCCCCCTCTTCTTCCTCCTCAGCCTCGTCTTCTTCCTCCTCCTCTTCCGCTCGCGGAGTCCAGGACATGTGGGGGCCGTTGTGCCAACTCCCAGCCCCCACTGGGCCCTCACTGTCTGGCGGTGTCCCCTGCAGGAGGGCCACCACGGCCTCGGGCTGGGGCAGCTTGGAGATCTTGAAGTGCTTCTTGTAGTGGGGCGTGTCCTTGCGGATGAGTCTTTGTCTGCCCCCCGGGAGGGGCCAGGGCGCCTCTGGCTGGCCCTCCTCGCTCTCGCCATCCTCCCTGGGCAGGAGCAGCGTGTCCTCCGCGAAGCGCACAGTGGGCTGTGAGAGCTGAGCATGAGGACTAGGCCGGCCTACCCCCGAGCGCAGGGCCCAAGGCAGCAGACAGGCGCTGAGAGGGCCTGCTGCTCAAACAGGGACAAGTGACGAGCCAGCAAGGGGCACAGAGCAGTCAGGGGGAAGAGCAAGCTCGGGGGCTGGGAGGCTCTGCCCACTGTGCTCTCAGCAGCCTGAGGCGGGGCCCCAGCAGGACCATGAGGAAGGCCCTGGCGTCTGGGAATGTTCCAGAGGGGAACGTGTGGTAGCGTGGGTGGGCAAGGCCCAGTCCAAGCCGGCCTTGAAGTGAAGACCCTCCTCCCCCAGCCCTCACCCCGGCCTGGGGCAGCCTGACTCTTGCTGTGCCCCACACAGGCAAGAGTGCATCTGGGGCCCCACCTGAGAGAACCGACTGGTGCTGCCTGCACATGTGCTTGGAAAGGAGGCGGGGTGGGAGCTGGCAGGCCTGCCCCTGAGGAAGCGGCCCCCAAGGCCAGTCTCACCTCCTCGTAGGTCTCCTCCATGACTTCCTCCTGGGTGGCTGGCACGGGTTCCTGCTGGCTCAGCCCCTCCTCCTCGGCCAGCAGGCCCTCAGGCTCACCCTGGGAGGCTGTGCCGGCAGACAGGTGTGAGTCTGCACTCAGGCCAGACTCAGTGCTCAGCCTCTTCTCCTGTGGCAGGGGAAGGCAGTGGGTTGGGCTGCCCCCGGAGGATCCCACATTGCAGGATGCACCCCAGGGCTCCCTGCTGCCTGACCACAGAACCTTGGGAGCTTCCCCTCCTAGCTGCCCCCATCCTGCAGGAAGTCTGTGCTCATCCTCTGGGGTGCCTGCCATCCCACCCCTAGGGAAGCCGCACTTCCAGCTCCAACAGCTGTGGATACACAAAGCCACCCTTCTGTGGTTCGAATCCTCAAGGATCGTTCCAAAAAAATCACAAGGACAGGGGCTGATGAGTCCCCGAGTGAACGCCAGCTCAAGGACGGGCAGGTGCCCCGACCAGCATGAGCATGCCTCCCAGATCAGCGAGGGCAGCTTCCTGTGGGTGGCTGTGCACCGTAGATATAGGTCCTGCCCCAGGCACCAGGCACCCTGCTGTACCCAGGGGTCCTGAGCGAGTGGAGCTGGGCCTGACTCTGAACAGACTCCCTCATAGAAGCTGACAGTGTGGGTGCCCTTGAGACGTGCCAGCCCATAGGCCCACTGCTCCAGCCACTCCTGGCTCCTCACGGGCAGCTGCCCGTCCATGCCACATGGTTCTTGTGTCTGCCCAGCGGCCCTGGGTGGAGGCGGCCTGCTCTGCAGAAGGCGCGCACACTTGGCCCTGAGCTTCCCAATCAGCACCACAGCCTGGCTCCTTTCCTGGTGGGTTCCCCATGCCCACGCCGGCCGGGAGCCCCGCACCCAGCCTGGGGCTCCCACGGGAAAGCCTGTAAGTCTGGTGGCTATCTCTCCCGTGGCCTGCGGGTCCCCAGAGGCACCTCCTCAGAGGGCGAGGGTGGCGCAGGGTCAGGCCTGCAGGAGGTGGCTTCGCTCCGGCGCTCCACACCCCTCTTCATCACCTTGAGCTCGCTGGGGTGTGGCGTAGCCCGACGCTGCAGGCCCTGTAGATGTGTATAAGAGACAGGGGGTGGGGAGGCGGGAGCCCCCGGGGTCCCCACCCCGCCATACCCGTTTCTCGGCAGCGGCTTCCTCTGGGTCGTCGTCGCCCATGGGGGCCTCCAGGAACTGGATGACGCTGACACGGCTGAGCGGGGCATCTCCCCAGCTTTCCGAAGGGCTGCTCTGCAGCCCAGGGTCCTCTGTGGAAGCGCGTGTCAGGGGGAACCCCGGCCCGCCAGAGGCCCCGCCCTGCCCCAGGCCCCACCCCCAGCGACCTACCGAGGCTGGGCAGGGGCTGCTGTGGCAGCAGGTAGCAGGTGAGCACCTTCTCGCCCGTCTGGGTGTCATCCTCAGTCTGGAACCGAAGCATGGGCTGCGCCTGGTTCTCCGCTAGCCACAAGGCCTTCAGGTTGAGGTGCGTGAGTGCGAAGGGCAGACTCTGCAGGCTGGGGGTAGGGGCACAGTCAGCTCAGGGAGAGCCAGGCCCAGCGCCGCGGGATGAGGGCGACACTCACCGGTTGCCCGCCACATCCAGTACGTGTAGCTCAGCCGTGTGGGCGAGCTCTGGCGGCAGGACGGCCAGGCGGTTGTCCCTCAAAGAGAGGACGCTGAGTGCCACACAGCCCCCAATCTCAGGCGGCAGTGCCTCTAGGTGGTTCCGGTCCACGTTGAGGTTGGTCAGCTTGGTCAGTTTCCCCAAGGAGTGGGGCAGGGCCTGGCCGGGAGGAGTGAGGATCAGAGACCAGCAGGAGCCCGAGGGTGCAGTCTCTGCCCTTGCTCCGGCCCCAACGAAGCAGATGTCTGGCTCCTACCACTCTGCACGCCTCCAGGTGCTCCCCCATCCTCCCTGCCTCCCACACTAACTCTGAAACTGGCCCCACCGTCAGCAGGTTCTCAGTGAGGATCAGCTCCGACAGGTTCTCACAGTCCCCAATGGCTTCTGTCACCTCGCACAGGCGATTCTGGTCCACCTTCAAGATGGACAACTGCTTCAGCTGACCTGGCATTGGGAAGATGCAGCAACAGACTCAGTGGGGCCGGGAGCCTTGGACACTCACGAGACTGAAGCAGCCTGCGCTGACACAAGGACTCCTGTCTCCTGCACTGTGAGACTGCTGAGACCTCAGCCTTCCTCCAGCCACACGCTCACTGCCCCAGCCTGCTGCCAACCTGAGCAAGCCTAGCGGCTCCCGGGTCCCCAGGCCCTCATCGTGCCCTCACGAGCTCACCACCCGTACTCGCCGCCGTGCACTGCCTCAGCTCCTCAGGTGCTAGCACGAGTTGTGCCACTGTGGCCCAATGCTTCCCCTCCTCAGGGACGGGTCCCAGAACCCAGAGAGCCAGGGCTCCTCGCCCCAGGACCCCGCTCGGCCCAGGTTCACACTAGCCACACCCCTCCCAGCACTGACCAATGCCGTCTGGAAGCCGCTGCAGCAGGTTCTGTGAGAGCAGCAGGTCAGTGAGCAGCACCAGCCCCCCAAGCTCCGCGGGCAGCTCCTCCAGCCGGTTCTCAGACACATCCAGGCACACCAGGCGCCTCAGATTCCCAAGCTCCTGGGGGTGGGTGCAGAGGGTCAGGGGGAGGGACGGGCCCAAGGTGGGGTGGCAGCCACACCCTCACTCACCGGGGGCAGGGCCGATAGCTGGTTCCGGTCCAGCCACAGCTCCCGCAGGTTGGGCAGGGCTCCCAGGGTGTCAGGCTGCAAAAAGAGGCAGGGACAGGGTGATGGCTAAGGCTCACTTGCCCTGCCTGCCCTCGCTCCACCCATGACAGCCCCACCCTCTCCACACCAGCACTTCCAGATCGTTGCCTCCCAAATCCAGCTGTTCTAGCTTGACCAGGAAAGACAGGGACCTGCAGAGGAAACAAAGCAAGGTCTGTCGTGGCCAAATGGTCCACGGTCCCCGGGCTAGCTGCTGGCAGGGGCGAGCTCACTCACGCAGGCAGGGACTTGAGCAGATTCTCCCGGAGCTCCAGAGTCACCAGGTTGGCGAGGCTGAATGAGACCAGGACAGAGTGTGAGAGGAGGCAGGATGGTGTGGAGTAGTGCAGAACAGGGCTCGGCTGAGCCCCCCGCCCCGGAGGAAGGCACTCACTTGCCCACATCCCCAGGCAGCGCCTGCAGGGACACGTCATTCAGCGCCAGGTGAGCGAGACTACGTAGCTGAGTGAAGCCTTCAGGAAGCCTAAGGAGAGAAGAGGGTCCTCAGATGCCCAGGCCACGGCTGCAGAATCCCCATGGCCCATGCCCAGCCCTGCTGTGGCCACCACCCACCTGGACAAGGGGTTCCCACTGAAGTCAGCAATCTCCAGAGCTTTGCAGAACTTGATGCTCTCGGGGATCTCAGGGATGTCTGCGAGGAGAAAGGGGTCACCACGGAGAGATGCCCACAGCCTCCAGAAGCTCAAAGCCTTTCCTGCCACCCTCAGATGCCACCCCATGCCTGCCCCAGCTCCACACCATTCCGGGATACATCCAACTCCACCAGCTGCATGAAGTTGGCCACTTCCGGAGGCAACCGCTGGATCTCGTTGTCGCTCAGGCCCAGCTTGCGCAGGTTCAGTAGCCTAAAGAAGGGCTGTAGGCAGGGGGTAGGGTCAGAGTGACAGGCCCTGTAGCGAGGACCCCTCCCTGTTCCAGGCCACACAGGAGCCCTGGGTCCTGTCCCATCACCCTGGTCTGCAGTAAGAAAAGCAACAAGATAAAAACATACACACAGCTTCTCGAGCTTCTGCCTCCTTGACTTTTGACACCTGATCCCTTTGTGTTACCTCAGAGACACCCCTCCTCCCCCCACCCCCCCCCCACATGCAACATTGCCAGCTGACCTACCTTACACTCTCAAGTCTTAGTCTTAACTGAGAAATCACTTCCTTTCTCTGACCTGACAAGTCTCTGTTCCCTGCCCTTTGTGTTCCCTCAGGGCTCTACCTATCACCTGAATCACCTCTTCGACCCACCCAGCCGGTGGGCCCTCCAAAGCCTGCAGTAGTTTCTGTGACTGTACCCCAGCAACCAGCCCAGCCTGAGACACGGACAAGAATTTGGAAACTACCAAAAAATATATAGCGAAAATAGCAAGGGCCACAGATCTGTGTAAGGAGCCCTGGTCCAAGTTCTGGAATGAAGCCACACCCTCTGTGGCATGCAGCCCCCAGGCACTGGGCCACTTGGCACCCCATCTCCAAAAAGGAAATCCTTTTGTGACCTGCTTCCTTTAACCTTCTCTCCCAAGTGGCCTTAGAAGGAAAGCAAGCTGACAGGAAGAAACAAGGCAGTTTTGAAAGGTAGACAGAACACAGGCTGGTCAGGGACAGACACCATAAGAAGGTCCCCTCTGACCCCGCCCCAGCACCCTGTAGGAAGAGAGCAGTCAGGACAGAGGCTGGGCTCCCCCTCCAGAGTAGTCCAGCAAGTTTGTATCCATCAGCCAAGCCGGTTAACCTTCCACCCAGATCTACCTCAAGCCCATCCACCTTCCCCCGCGGCTTTCCATCTGTAGCTCCTCCTCTAGGCTGTGACCATCCCCTCCCCCAGGCAGGTACCTAATGACCGATGCCACCTGGTGCCAGCGCCGGCGGTGGGTGAGGAGGGTGGGGCTGGCCAGGGTGGGGCTCTGGCCAGTAAGAACCAGCAGGGCCGGCTGGACGCTGCGGTGTCCCGCGCAGGCCAGGGCCGGCTGAGGGCTCGGAGGAGCGAACGGTCTGACTGCAGCATCCAGACTAACCCTGCCGACCTGGAACGAGGGCTGGGCCGGCGGCCACTCACCTTGGGTAGCTCGCGCAGCTGGTTGGCGTCGAGGAGCAGCTCTTCCAGGCTGCGGCTGTACCGATAGATCTCCTCTGGCACGGCCTGCAGCGAGCAGTGCCGCTTGTCCACCGACTCCACGTGCCGGTTGCAACGCCAGAGCGGGATGCACTTGAGCATGGTGCGGGCGGGCGCGGGATCCGGCGGCGGGCGGGGGGCGGGGCTCGGCCCGCATGAGCACAGGACCGGGGGAGAGGCAGGGGGCGGCCCGGGGCGGCGGCGGCAGCGCGCTGGGCCGGGCCCGCGCTCAGAACGCTCGGACCGCGGCGGCCTGGGTGGGGGGCGCGGCCCGGCCGGGGCTCAGACTCTCAGGACACGGCGGCGGCCCGGCATACCGCCTGGCCCACTTGAGCCGGTCCGTCCGCACTCCCGCCGCCTATGCCGCAGTCGGAACCGCCTCCCCTGCCCGCCAGACTGCCCCGCCGACAACCACCGGTCGCCGCGCGGCCCGCCGGGAAGCCGAGGCCCGCCCTCGCCGCCCCGAACTGCAACCCCCACAAGGCCCTGCGGCGCCGGTGTCTCTGAGTACCCGTAGCGGCCCCGCGCACAGCCTGTCGGGAAGCTCGAGTCGCCCCTGGCGCAAGGATCGGTGGGAGCTGAAGTCCGCTCAAAATCTGCGCTCCCTACCGCCAGCGCCCTAACCAGAGGCTCGGTTTCCTGCCTTCCCTCCAGCACGGGCCTGCACCTCCCCACCGCCTCTCGTCCCTGCCTTAGCCTCACGACCCAGAGATCCCGCCTGCCACCCCTCCCACGGGGACGTGGCTCCCTGAGGGTAGGGCGACAGGCCCAGGCTGTGCTTTTATTTGCCTGTTGGACTGCGTGTCCCAGGACTTCGGAGACTCTGGTTCAGCCTTCTTGCAGCACTACCTGAGCATGTGACAGTAGAGCCCCGCACAGCAGGAAGGCCACTCCCCACGGTTCACGGCCACCCCGTGCGGGCACCAAAGAACCAAGCAGCTCCTGCTGACCCCGGCAAATGCCTTCCTTGCCGTGTTCAGGTCTCTGACCGCCAAGGCTCACTGCCTCTGCGCTTCCTGGGTGCTCACCCTGCCCCGCACCTGCACCCCCCACCCCGGGAGCCAATAAGCACAAGACCACTGTCAGTCAGGGACGGTCAGGGCCAGCAGCACCTGCACCTTTATCCACAGGCTGGGCGGCCGGGCCCGAGATACCATTGAATCACTCTATAAAACCCAGAGGAAACAAGGAAAAAGTGCGAGTCCAGGGAATGGGGCCGAGGTCATGCAGAGAGGTCACTGTTATCAAAACGCTCCTGGTCATACACTTCAGCCACCACCTTGCGGCCAGCAAACCAACGCCCATTGAGGGCCTGGATGGCCTTGTGAGTCTCAGAGGCTACGGAAAACTCCACAAAAATCTTGACAATGATCTCCGCGTCCTCCTCCTCGCCCTGCTTCTCTTGGTAGATGATGACACGGTTGACAGCACCGAACTTGCCACACTCCTCGGTCACCTCCCCTTCCAGGTCATCGTCGATGTCCTTGGGGTCCACCATGTTGCGCAGAACCATCACTGTGGACTGTGTGGGGGACAGCTGAGAGCTGTGGTTGGCTGGACCGCCCCACCCCACCCCGCCCTGACCCGCCCCACCGACCCCGGTGGCC
>SJYT01048722.1:159073-184499 GCA_006410635.1 Cephalophus harveyi | reverse complement strand
CTTGTTTTTGTTGACTGTATAGAGCTTCTCCATCTTTGGCTGCATAGAATATAATCAATCTGATTTCGGTGTTGACCATCTGGTGATGTCCATGTGTAGAGTCTTCTCTTGTGTTGTTGGAAGAGGGTGTTTGCTGTGACCAGTGCATTTTCTTGGCAAAACTCTATTAGTCTTTGCCCTGCTTCATTCCGCATTCCAAGGCCAAATTTGCCTGTTACTCCAGGTGTTTCTTGACTTCCTACTTTTGCATTCCAGTCCCCTATAATGAAAAGGATATCTTTTTCAGGTGTTAGTTCTAAAAGGTTTTGTAGGTCTTCATAGAACCGTTCCACTTCAGCTTCTTCAGCATTACTGGTTGGGGCATAGACTTGGATAACCGTGATATTGAATGGTTTGACTTGGAAACGAAGAGAGATCATTCTGTCGTTTTTGAGATTGCATCCAAGTACTGCATTTCGGACTCTTTTGTTGACCTTGATGGCTACTCCATTTCTTCTGAGGGATTCCTGCCCACAGTAGTAGATATAATGGTCATCTGAGTTAAATTCACCCATTCCAGTCCATTTTAGTTCGCTGATTCCTAGAATGTCGATGTTCACTCTTGCCATCTCTTGTTTGACCACTTCCAATTTGCCTTGATTCATTGACCTGACATTCCAGGTTCCTATGCAATATTGCTCTTTACAGCATCGGACCTTGCTGTAAGGCCCCTGGGCCCTAGGCTAGGGCAATATTCTACTGCAGGAACCACCCTTCCCTCCAGGGCCAAGGACCCTTCTGCCACACTCTCTCCAGATCTAACTCTTTTATTTTTTGAAATGCAGGAACTTCCTTTTGGCAACACTGATAGCATATCTGTAAACTAGTCCCTCATGCAAATCTTCTATTTTAGCTTTTTTATGCATAAGACACGACTTTAAAATAACTGGTCTACATGACTGTTAGGAATAAATGATACACTTTATAGAAAGCACACCAGGCACAGGACATACTCAGCAGGTGCCGGTTTCTTTCTTAGAATGTAAGTCTCAGCGACAGTGCAGGAAGTACTTCCTGACTTGCATGGACTGTACATCTCTCCCCCACAAAGTTCTGTACATGGTAACCTTAAATATTTGATTTTTAAAAGAAATACATGTTTTAAAGCTAAATACATGTTATTCATGAAGAAGACATCTTACCCCTCGCCAGTAAGAGCACAGCATGCCTGGATGTGCCACTGGTGATCTTTAATAGAAGTTAGTTTCAAAAACTGGGAGATTTCCGCTACAGTCATGCATCCTTTAACATCTTGTTTGTTAGCAAAAATCAGCAATCCAGCTTTCCTTAGGTCCTACCAAAGGAAACAAAACTGTAAAGGTCAGTTCATTTTTTTCAATACTTTCCAACTTCACAGATTACATATGATAATCTGTGTAACCTAAATTGTCTCAACTACTTTACATTAAAGTATCTCATAGCTCTTATGATGGAAAGTAAACATCCAACTGAACACATTTAAATTAATCAATCTATACTTGCTCATGTATTTACATATTTCTTACAGTCCTAGATTACATTTTTATGGTCCTATGTGCTCTATTTAACAGTCACATCTTCCAATTTAATACATGTCTAACCATTCCCCCAGGATTCCCAAGTGGCTCAATAGTAAAGAATCTACCTGCTAATGCAGGAGACAAGAGGTTTGATCCCTGGGTCAGGAAGATCCCCTGGAGAGGAAATGGTAATCTACTTCATTATTCTTGCCTGGGAAATCCCATGGACAGAGGAGCCTGATGGGCTAAGTCCACGGGGTTGTAAACAGTCAGATGTGACTTAACAACTAAACAATAACCACCTCAACCCTAATTACTCTTTAGCGTGGCACTCAAGAGCTTTTCAAAATTCTTGCCCAACCTATACTTTAGGTAGAGCTTCCTTGGTAAACCTAAGGAGAGTTATAGACTTCTCCCTCATGAAAATGTACGTATGTATATATGCCCAAAAAAGTTTTTGTACAAGTTTAGGGTGTTCATAGATATCCTAAAGTCCATTTGTGAACACTGGGCTAAGAAACCATGATGGATCCACTCAACTAGTGGACTGAACTCTCATAAAACTCCGCCTATGTATTTTAAGAGATACAGAGAAAACTAAGGTTTTGGTGCTATGTCTGCAAGTGTTCCCAGCTCTGTTGAATGCCATCTTCTTTTCAGGGATCTCAGTGAGAATATTTTGGTTTCAATCATGTGTTTCTGTGTTTAAAGCAAGAGTCTTCAGTAGATTTAAACAGACATTGTTCCACATTATTTTACTCTTGCTAGAAGAGAGTCTCGATGGCTTTTCATTCTTTCTGAAGTAAATAAAAAACAGAAGTAGTAAATTTCTTACTTGGTTAAAAGGAGTTCTGCTGTATGCTTTACATGAACAATGGAGACTGACTTAGTTACAGCGCCCCCTGCAGGACGGCACTACAGTACTACAGACAATGACAAAGTTATCTGAATAACTTGGTCAGAAAAGGAATACTCTAGAACGAGGGTCGCAAACCTCTGGAATCTAATGCCGGATGATCTGAGATGGAGTTGATGTAATAATAATAGAAATAAAAGTGCACAATAAATGTAATGTGCTTCAGTCATCAGGAAACCATCTCTTTCCCCTCCACGGGACTGTGAGAAAATCGTCTTCCACAAAATTAGTCCGTGGTGCTAAAAAGGTCAGGGACCACTGCTCTGAAAACATTAAGTTCTAAGAGTTCCTATTTATTGCTGTGTGACTCAGGGAGCTCAAACCCATGCTCTGTGACAACCTAGAAAGGTGGGATGGAGTGGGAGGTTCAAGAGGGAGGGAACATATATATACCTATGGTTGGTTCATGCTGATATATGGCAGAAACCAACACACTATTATAAAGCAACTTCCTGGTGGCTCAGAGGTTAAAGGGTCTACCTGTGTCTGCCTGCAATGCGGGAGACCTGGGTTCGATTCCTGGGTTGGGAAGACCCCCTGGAGAAGAAAATGGCAACCCACTTCAGTATTCTTGCCTGGAGAATCCCATGGACAGAGGAGCCTGGTAGGCTGCAGTCCCGTGGTCCCAAAGAGTTGGACACGACTGAGCGACTTCACTTTTCAAAAAAAAAAAAAACTACCCCTCCCCCAAGAGAGTTCTAATTCAATTTGTTTCACCTATAATTCAGATCACCTGCCTATTTATATAAGGCAAAAAGCTGAAGGGATGACCTATAACTAGTGCTCATCTGCATTATCAAGTATATGGATTTTTTTTCTCTTATCCTAATTGGAAAATGGAACAGTTATCAATAGTTGATATATGGCTGAATCACTGAGTAGATGGACTTTCCATGGGATTTAATTCCTATCTTCCTACCGTTTAGGTTTCACTATCTCTTCTTGCCAGCATGTGTTGCAATCTTTATATAGGTCATGCCAGGTAATGCTGGCATGTTCAAGGAACAAACTTCAGAAATATTTGACAACAGAAATATTTGGCACAAGTTAGGACACATAGTTTATGCTATTTATAAGTAACCTATATTCATCACTTTTAGTAACAAAATTATTTGGAGAGGCCCATAGACTGAAAATTGGAAAACCTACGAAACAGAGCCAGGTACTGCAATGTCTAAAAGAAAAGAAAAAAACCTATATTGAATGTAATTTTTCTAGATATTAAAGGCTCAAATTTTACTTAAGATTCTGGATTTTTTTTTAAAGCTATGTAATCTACATTTAAATATTTTGGAAAAGAGGAAAATTAAGTCTTCCTTTACTTTTTCTTAACATAACCTCACAACAATGCATTATGCTAATAGTAGAAAAGAGATACACTGGATTAAGGCTGTTAACAAGAGGTCAAAGTACAAGGTAAAGAGTGGTGATCTTTTGTACATCACCCATTTTAAACACTTTGAAAAAGTTCTGCTCCATACCACAGACTTCTGTTATTAAGAGTCTAAAAATAGTTTTTAGTTTAGTCAAGGAAATGAATAGTAGTACTCACAGACATATTTACTTACTGGCATTGTCTATATGCCATATATAGTTGTCAATTTGTTTCTCAAACTCCATTTGTACAGATAATTACTAGAAGTTGAGTCATTCTGAATAAAATTCATCTATTATTTCGTCTTTGGAATTAAAAAAAAAATTCATGAGTTTTAATGTTTTTGTGCTTCATTTAAGATGAAGCTTTCAGAAATGTATTTAAATGCTGTAGTTCTGTATTTTGTAATACACAGAATCATTACTGGTGATGATAAGAAGACTGTTGTTTACTGTGGTATGCATGAAGCACTTGAATAACCCATGTTGAAATTTATTTTTCATTCACAAATTCTCATCCTTGAGCTGGAAGCTCCTCCCCAGAACTCTGCCTATTGGCTCTTCCTGACCCTAATAAGTAACTTAACTCTAGTTCCCAAATTCACCTGTAATTTCTTTCTCTTCTGTTAATCTCATCCCCTTTTTCACTTTCCAGCTAGGCTCTATTTCTGATTTTTACTATTTTTCCTAGTGAACAGCCTGAATGATGTGAATGCTTAAATTAAAAAGCTCATCAAGTCACATAAACTACTGGGCCTCAGTGTGCTAATCCATAAAAGATGAGGTTAATTGATCTATGCAAGTTAACGACTCAACTCATAAAATCCAATGACTGTTAGAGCCCTACTCTCTGGACTTTTTATAATACTGATGTCCTACATATTGGCCCATTAGAGTAAGAATCAAATAGGGAGGCTACCTGTTAACAGAGTAAAAAATATAGTCAAGAGACAAATACATTTTGCATCTTATTTTTCTTTTTCTAAAGTCTTGATAAAACAACAATAGAATAACTCTTTGGTAAAAACTGAAGAATGATGCATTGTTGTAAAATGCAAAGGGAAAATTTTAAAAATCCTTAGCCCATGCCTCTTTTATTGTTTACTCTTTCTCAAACTAGAATTGAAAATTGTTAAATACATTTACAAAAGCAAGAGAGCTCGTATACACCCATGGTGGATTCATGTCAATGTATGGCAAAACCAATACGGTATTGTAAAGTAAAATAAAGTAAAAATAAAATTAAAAAATAAAAAAAAGGCAAGATAAATTAAAAAAAAAAAAATCCAAAGGATTTAACAGCTGCTAGAGTAAGTTCAAAATGGCATCTTGGTGGGTATGACCACCACAAGCAAAACAGGAACTTCAATTTACATAACTACTTCACCAAGTTTCCTTACATGTGAAACATTCCAAAATTCTTAATGAAAATCACAAAAGGAAAACACTGCATCAATATTAAAAATATATCCCAGTTTCCTTAAGCTTTATTAAAATTCCACTCAAATAAAAATTATACAACACATTTAAGTATTTACTATTCTGTTATCACCTTCAATTGAGAAAGTAACATCTGTGATAAAAGGCAAGCGAAAATAATCAGATGCCACTACAGTTGGCCTTCCTTATCCATGGGTTCTGCAGCCACAGATTCAGTGAACCTCAAGTTGAAGATACTCTGGGAAAAAAATTCCAGAGAGTTCAAAAAGCAAAACTTGGGAAAAAAAAACAAACAAACTTGGATTTGCTGCATATTTTCATAGTATTTACACTGTACTAGATATTATAAGCAATCTACAGATGACTTAAAGTATACAAGAGGATGTGCAATAAGTTATATGCAAATACGGTACCATTTTATACAAGGAACTTGAACATCTTTGGATTTTGGTACCTACGGGCATCCTAGAACCAAAACTCTGCTAACACAGAGGTCCAGTTACTATTATCACTGCTGACTATATTATTCAGTCCATTTAATTCTCAAATTATGTTAACAGTTATATTTCTCAAGGACTAAGAAAATGTGGCTAGTCATATAGTTTTATTCAGTTGAGGGAAAAATATCAGAGACTAAAGGGCAACAAATTTAAATATCAGTCAGATAACTGAGTTATAATCAGAACTTGCTGTGTGTCTTAGAAATAAGACGCTGTAAAGTCTTAATGATAATCCTCTGTATGATTAATCTATTTAAAATGAAAAATGAAAGCCACTTTAGATCTTTCTGTCCAGGAAAACTTCTAAACCAAATTTATCCAAGATAAATGGAGTTAAAAATCTACAACTGACTCCACAATCTTTCTACTGCTTCCAGATATACTTCCAAATTGGAAAGTGTCAAAATTACAAATTCAGCAGATAATTTTTTCCAAAATAGCATCCCCATGAGAAAAAAAAGAAAAGCAAAAATGTGATAGAAATGTCCCCCCAACATACATCTAATGCCAGAATCCTACTTACCTCATGGGCTAACATTTTATAGAGTTCTTCTCTAGTTACAGAAATCCTTTCTCTGTCTGTACTGTCCACAACAACTATTACAAACTAAAATAATTACAAAAAAAGTCATTAGTGATTACATAATTTGCTATCTGTAAAATTTATCAAGTCTTTATTTGATTTACAGTCTAACAACTATCAAGAAATTAGAACCTTATGGTATAGCATTATTGAAAACCAGAGATATCCACTATACATTGTGAAGCCTAAAGGTCTAATCTTTAATTCAAACATATTTACTAATTTTTAAGAAAAAATAAAAGACAATATGATGTCATCATTCTATTAGAATATTCTTTCCATAATACAAAAATATATCATGGCTCAAAATTTAAGTTACTTCTAGACAGATACTATTTATTAATGTCAATTTAAAAATCTAAAAGGGCAGGTGTATGAGAATAAAGTAATACGAGTTAATTTAAAAAAAAAATCAACAAATTTAAAGAATAAATCTGTATCTAAAACCATGCCCTCTTCCTTATATAAGTGGTCCCTGCTACTGCAAGCACAACTCTTTCCTGAACTGATGATGAGACCAGCCTCAGAGGATGCAAAGACTCATAAAGGAGCTGTGCAGGACAGAGCTACAATGGCCCCCTCCTCCAACTCCATGAGCACCAAAAGGCACCAGCGAAACAGGAGGAGGTACAGACGCTTTATGATGGCACGGGTTATGTCCAAGTTAATTTTGACTGCCTATTATTAGTATGCACTATTTATTGTTTAGAGCTAGCTTTTTATTTCCAAACAAACCAGTTAATTTTCAGGATCTTTTCTATTCTTCAGATTTCACCAACCACAATGCAGATGGATAAGAGAACTGCTCCCTGACCTCTTCTCTCATTCAGACTTTACTGATATATGGTTATATTGCTCTAAGACATGTCCTACTCTTAACCTTTTAACAAAGCTATTGATTTTCAAGAAGTTGGCATGAATTTATAATACATTTTATATGGGAATACTAATCACATAAATACTCCTCTTTCTCCAAAAGACATGATCATTCCCTGTTAGGGAATCAGGTCATTAGAGACATTTAATAGTGCCTCAGTGATATCATATTCCTCCATATATACAGTTGGAGACTTATTAACTTATAACCAGCACTACAAAAACAAATGTCACAGCCTTTAATCTTACAAGGTCTATACAGTGAAGCTCTCAAATGTCAGAAATTTCCTCTTGGCAAATAATATGTAAATAAAACATATGACTATATCTAAACTGTTTTATAATAAAAAGTTCTTTAATGTGCAATTGCATTGCATAAAAGAAAATACACAGTAAAACTTTGAACAAGGATTCAAACCACCAGAGTCCTCTCATTTAACTCGGATTTCCTCTATACAGACACAAGTAAATAGTACTAGAGAAATGAAGTTGCAAACTGTGTAATGGAGTTCTTTAGAAAAACAATTATTTAAGACAAGCTCTGAGATCAGTATAAAATCAGGCTTATCAATCACCAATTCTTCTTACAGAGGTTCAGTGAGAATGGATATACAGAACAATGACCCTGAAAGAGGGAATTAAAGATTACATTATGTTTAAAGTCTACTTATATTAATATTAATATATTGTGATATTTCAAAAAGATAATCTTAAGAGTTCATATCTAGAAAGTGTTCCCCAAGTATTATATTCACAAAAGACTTAGTATATTAAGAAACATACCTCCGTGTTAGTATAATAAGTGTTCCAGGAAGAACGAAGAGATTCTTGGCCACCAATATCCCACATTAGAAAACGTGTATTATTAATCACTATCTCTTCTACATTACTTCCTATTGTTGGGGACGTATGTACAACTTCATTCATAGAACTGGAGGAAAAGTTCAAATATATCACAATTAGCAAAGAAACTAGATTGTTTGAATATTTTTCAACTAAGGCATAAATCAGCATAACCTCCTTTTATATTTTATACCCAAATATCCCCTTTTCCACTAGGTTTATTAAGAGTGAACAAAAGGTTCACTACTGTATATATAGCACAGGGAACTCTAGTTGGTGCTCTGTGGTGACCTAAATGGGAAAGAAATCCAGAAAGAGGAGATATGTATTTATGTATGGCTGATTCACTTTGCTGAGGAGCAGAAACTGACACACCAGTGTAAAGCAACTGTACTCCAAAAAAATAATAATAATAAATAAAAATAGGACACTACATATTACACATATATTACACACATGTGTAGGATTTCCCAGGTGGTTTAGTGGTAAAGAATCTGCCTGCCAATGCAGGAGACGCAGGCTTGATCCCTGAGTTGGGAAGATTCTCTGGAGAAGAATTCTCCAGAATTCTCGCCTGAGAAATCCCATGAACAGAGGAGCCTGGAAGAATACTGTCCACTGGGTCACAAAAGAGTCGGACATAACTTAGCGACTAAACAACAATAACAACACACATAGATAAATTCTGTTCAGAAGAATACTAACAAATACACATACTGGATTCTCTGTGTTGAAAAAACTATATTCCTGGAATCACAGATATGAACCATCCCTAATATTAAGATGTGCTCTTTGGTAAAATTTGAAATACATCACTATCACGTGTTGTATAAAAACAATACAGCTCTTTGAAACTTCAAAAAAAAAAAAAAAAGAGTGAATGAAGAGTTCAAACAGGGGTGGAATGAGGTAGTGGACTAGCTGGAACACTCAGCAGTTTCATTCCAAGAAACGACAGAAACAAATATGTGTCTGCTCTGTACAAGCAAACAACTGAACCACGCGCTCAGCGTCTCATAAAGTTCTAGCTCTCTAGAAGCAGTTGCTTAAATTGGGCTCCTGGTTCAAGGCCAACCTGCCTTCTTACAGAGTAAGGTGGATTCCATACAATTTTTTACTGCTTTCGCTAATTTAGTGTCACTCAGGCAGAAAAAGTAACTATAAACAAAAAGATACAATTTTTTAGGTAGTTAGTACTTACAATTGGTAAAGGATGGTAGTTTTTCCTGCATTATCCAGCCCAACAATGATAACTTTGTGCTCTGGGGGGGAAAAAAAAACAGTGATTTATTAATTAAAAAATTTCCCATTTCATCTACTCTTTACAGCCATGGTATAATTCAGTGTATGGCATTTTACTCCTTCTTGTAACTCAAAAGAACATCACAGCAAGAGGAGAATTATGCTATTGGTCTAACCCCTCATTCTACATTGAGAAGTTTCACCTGTCTAGGAAGCCAGAAGTACTACATTCTTTCCACTCCTTGGAAGCCGACTCAGTCAACTATCCCACATGCAAGCACAACAATTTATGTAAGACTTAACGTGTTAATGTTTCACACTGGACTAAGTTACTTAAGTTCTAAATGTGAATTTAAGGCATTAATGGGGTATGTACAGGTGAGATGGATGAATGGCAGGGAGAAAAAGGGCAGCCTTTTAAAGCTGCTGTCAGGCATCTCTAAGTATCTGAGCACAAGTGAACCACAGGGTCCTTCTAACCAAATTTAAGGACCTATGGCCATGGTGGCAGTGATTCCCTGCCCAGCATCACTTTTTCCAACTTTTTCTTCCTCTCTTGATTTATTTTTTCCACCAACTCCTTTTCCTTGGGTCCTCCTTCAAACACTCATGCTGTCTTCTTGCATTCCTTTCACATTTTAGCAAGGTATCTTGGGGCCCATCTATTGCCATCCAGTCTAAAAATGACTCCCAGAGACAGTAGTGCATGGAGGAAGCTCATCTCCAAAGATGGTCTCTGGATATTCATGCCCCTCTACATCCTGACTAGTCCTATGACTTGCTTTTAACCAACAAAATGCAGAATTGACTGTGTGACTTCCACACCTGGATCATCTCACACCTTGCAGTTGCTGCCCAGCTCTTGGACAACTCCCTCTGGAGTAAGCCAGATACCAGGTAACAAGTCCAACTACCCCCAGATTGCTGTGCACATGTGAGGAAGCCCAGGAGATGGACAGTTGCCCTCAGCTGTTCTAACCATTTCAGCTGAGATGCCAGACACACAAAGAAGCCCCCCTGGATATGCAGCCAAGTGGAGCCAGAGATGACTCCAGTTCTAGCTGCCATCCAACTGTAATCAAATGAGCCCCAAGCCAGAACTTCCTAGCTGAGCTTAGTGAGCTCATAGGGCCATGAGAGACAGTAATAAATAATTCTTTTAAGTCATCAAATTTAGAAGAATTGGCTTGTTACACAGCAACAGATAACAGAAGCAAGATGGGAAAACACATGTGGTTGTGTGAAGCTGAGCAAATGACTTATTCCTCTAGCCCTAAGCTTCCTCACTGTAAAACAGGGAGGGACAATGCTATCTTTCAGAGTTATATAAGTAAAGACAGCACTCGGGCAGAGCCCACTACCAAGAAAGACAGTTCCTAATCCACGTTCCCAAATCTTTCCCAAGCTCCAATCTTAGTGGATAGAGACAGTGCCCCTCAACATATCCCCAAACCCAATTTTCAAACCTCTTCCTGATTCTATCTTACTTTATTTGCTTACTGGTATTACTATGATTTCGGATGCCTTTGGAGTCCCTCAACCTCAACATCTAATTTGTCACTAAGTTCTATTCTCCCTCAAAAATATATTCTGGACCTACTTCCTCCCCACTGTCCTAGCTGCAGTCCTCATCTCTTACTGTACTTAACTGGACTATCTCCAACCCACCTTCCTGTTGTTTCTTGAGTAATTTTTCTACACTATAAAGATAATGCCACACTCTTATTTAAATGATGGCTCTCCACTTTGACAGAAAAACAAAGTCCAAGTTCTAAGCCTTGTATACAAAGCCAGTCCCAAATGAGTATGCTTCAGCTTTATCCCTCACCATGACCACCAGGCATCTAAGCTGGAGTTCAAGTTGTTCTTCCTACACAAGCTGACACCTACATCCACAGCAAACACTTCTCTATCTCTATTCATGGTGTTTGCCTGTGCTGGCATTATCGTCTCCAACTCTCCATTTCAAGAATTCCTACTAATCTTTAAGGTATAGCTTTCCAAGAAAAAACCACTTTCTCCTGCTCTTCTGCCACACCTCTAACAGAGCACTTATAACGATTTACACGAACACTAATCATCTCAGTTTAATGAGGTACCCTTCAAGGGTACTTCCTAGTGACTGCAACTCTTCTGGTATAATAAATGCTGAATTAATATTCATTCTATAAATAAGAAATGTTAAGGATAAAGGAGCTCTTCAAGAGAAAGCTTTTGCGTCAGGTGGTAGATGTTTTCCAAACATAACATTTACCATGAAGACAAATTCCTAATGCAATATAGGTACTTCCTGTTACACAAAAATATGAAGATCAAGTAAACAGGAAAAAAAAAATGTTTTAAATAACAGACTTTAGCAGGCCAGTGCTTTCTTTTTTAGGTTGCACAGCATGTGGGATCTTCGTTCACCAATCAGGGAGCTTGCACCCCTGCAGTGGAAGTGCAGTCTTAACCACTGGACCACCAGGGAAGTCCCAGAAAGTTTTAATAAAATCAATTTTGTCAAGTCACTCATATCTTTGAAGCGCAGGCAGCTTAAAACCACTAGCATCCTAAAGTGACGTGACCATGCTCCCCCAAAACAAGTTCTTAAAAGTCATTTTAGAAATGCAGGGCCCAGTCTATTTCATCTTTAGAGATGACTAGGGTGAAGGAAC
Organism: Cephalophus harveyi; assembly: GCA_006410635.1. Classification (NCBI taxonomy): domain Eukaryota; kingdom Metazoa; phylum Chordata; class Mammalia; order Artiodactyla; family Bovidae; genus Cephalophus; species Cephalophus harveyi. Next base: position 172,530 of record SJYT01048722.1, on the reverse strand, counting down.
TGAGAAAATGAGAACTACCTGACAAGGGCAGGTTCTTCCTAAGGAAAAGTACAGGGTGACTGAATTAAAATCAGAAGCATGGGCTTCCTCAAAAAGAGTGTTAAAAAGGCAAATCCATCTTCACAGGAAGGGCACACCTGAACAGGGCTAGGTTACTAAGTCCTTGGAGCAGGGGACCTTTATACCTGGGAAGTTTTTAAACGGCATGGCAATTTTGCCTGACTCTATATTTTTCTATGTCCTCAAATCGAGCACTTCCCCTTTGATGACAGATATCATTTTCAGTTCTGGTAATACTAGCAATTATAAAAACATTTTAATATAAGTAGAATTCACATTGGGCTATTCTCTGACCTCTGACTTAGGTGAGTTTTTAGTTTCCCACTTGAATAGAATACCAGTTTTTAATAATATAATTCATAAAACATCAGCTTATTTTTAAGTTTCAGGAATGTTATTTTGTTAACCTCTTTGTATTAGCTACAGCACTAAATTTAGACAGACTTGCCAGTACTCAGGAAGAAAATACAATTACCCTGACCAATGAGAGAAATGGTACTCTAAAAATAGTACAAAATTAATAGGGGCAAAACCAATACAAATTTAGGCAAGGATCTATGATACATAACTACACAGTAACTAAAAAATGTGTGTGTGTTTATGAATCTTACACAGAGAGATCACAAATACAATAGCACTATCTCTGGCAAGGTCCTTAGTCCCTAAAGGTGGTTAAACACTTACTCTAACCATGCTGCCATTTTTCAAAATATTTTGCAATTTTCTCTTGCAATTGCTTTCAGAGCCTGAGACACACTGTTTTGAACACTCCCAATGGTCGCTGTTTAACCCCTGAGGATGAATCTGATTTTAAAAGGGGAGGGGAGTCACGTGGTATCATCTCAGTCATAAGGTAAAAAGCAGTTAAGATGAGTATTACCTTTTCATTATTAAATGAGGTGTGATCCCTAAATGACAATTTTAAAATATGCCTCTAAAAAAATTCTAAAAGTAGTTTCAAAAGGTATTTGAAAAAGTAACAGTAGGACTTACCAGTAGAAAACTATCTGGCCTCCTAGGGTAACTGCTTTTAGGGGAAAACCCTACCTGGTTTTGTTTTTAAAGTGGTCTCCTTAATTTAGCCATGCCCCATAGAACTTATTTCTTGATTTCGAACACATTTTCTACCATTTCTGAGAGGAAAGACTAACTAGGCAAAAAAAGAAAAAACTAAAGAAGGATCTGTGTCATACCTGACCACAAGATGAGCTTGATAAAGTCAAACTACTGTGAACCGACCATTGTGAAACAACACACATACACTGAGATACAGCAGATGGCACAAGAAGTTCACCGTGGGATTTCATCTTCTCCTGACACAAGTGGAAGATAGGATGGGGTGGACAGTTTCAAGATACAATGTCTTTTACAAGCCACTGAATGAATGAACTAGAGAATCAATAAGATGAAATTAGGTCACACAATTTGGTGGATAAAGATGTAAAGGCTTGTTAAGTCTTTCTTCACTAGTGCCTAGAAATAAAAGCAGCACATTAGGGAGAGAAGGCATAGTTGATGACACAGGGCGAGAATTCATGCCTGGTGTGGTAGAAAATAAACAGGAGAAAAGAGTGTCAGAGATATCCAGAGACGAAGTAAAGAAGCAGCTCAAACCACTCTCCATACTGGAAGCAACCTCCCTCTTCTAACTAATTTTACAAACTCAGTGAATAACCGTCACCTACAAAAGCATAAATATGCAAATATTCCCCCAAACTCTTAAGACATAAAGCAGATTTCCAACGTCAATCAAGGAAATACAAGCTAAAGTATTTGAACACATGAAGGTTTTTTAGTAGCTAAAATATTTTAAAAAGAAGAAAGGATCTCACGTCAAACATGTGCTGCTGCCGCTAAGTCACTTCAGTCATGTCCGACTCTGTACGACCCCATAGATGGCAGCCCACCAGGCTCCCCCATCCCCGGGATTCTCCAGGCAAGAACGCTGGAGTGGGTTGCCATTTCCTTCTCCAATGCATGAAAGTGAAAAGTGAAAGTGAGTGAAGTCGCTCAGTCGTGTCCAACTCTTAGCGACCCCATGGACTGCAGCCCACCAGGCTCCTCCGTCCATGGGATTTTTCAGGCAAGAGTACTGGAGTGGGGTGTCATTCATTGCCTTCTCCGTCAAACATGTGCAGAATCCAGAAAACCTCTGGGGAGCCCCACATTCTGCTCAGTCTTGAGATCAGGACAGTCCAATGAGGCCACGAGCCAGAGGCCCTTCACCTCATCATCCCTAACACCCACAAGCCACATTCAATACCAACTTATATCTACTTCCTCCCAAGACTTGTTTTTTCTCTATTTGAATTTCTGTGTTTTTACAGTAAAGCACCATGGCTATTTTCAATAGCTTCCTAATTCTGAGGTATAGCATGTGGGTCACAGTGAGAACTATAAGATTAAGACATCATTGTGCAATGGGCTCAAAGATAAAGGTGCCAAGTCAAAGGTGAAGAGTTGGTTTATCCCCAACTATAGGGTTAGATTATTCACACTTTCTAATAATCAGCCTTCTCTGAATAGCCTTAGATTCTTTCACCACTGCAACCTGTTTCTCTCACTACCAGGATAGAAGAGCCTTCTATGAAAAACACATATTCCAGCTAAAGTGTTACAATGCACTTCAAAACAAATACTACATAGAACCTAAAATACAATGTGTATACAAGAGACAGTTATTATGTGAAAATGTAACAAAACTTTTGGCTGTTTCAATGCTTTGATGCATGTGATTTAGACCAAGTTTACTACTTAGTATAATTTTTCTTTTAGAGTATCTATGCCACAGCATTCTTGCAGTTTTTCAGATAAGCCCAAACAACTGTGCACTGTCACAGTATCTGGATGGAATTTTGCATTACCACCTGGGCTTTAGTCTCCCAATCAATGCTTGACCCTTGTCATCAAAATGCTTCTTTCCCTTCTTTACTTCCTTCTGATATACTCAGGCAGCCTACCAGTTCTATTTACTAACAGGTTCTAAAAGTCAATATGTATCCTGCCAACCACCAGTTAGTAAATTAAGCAAAGAAAAAAAAAAAAAGTCATCGTTATCCTGGAGAATTTCTATCTCTGTTAATCATACCAAAGCTAGAAAACACAAACACTAAGGCAGATAAACAGAGTCACCCTGATTCTTCATTCTCACCTCATATCCAAACTAAGTCCCGTGGATTCTGTCTCACAAGGAACAAAAAATCCCATTTCTGTCAGGTATACTGTAGTTTTCACAGGTCTTAACACAGAATCTAGAGTAAATCATGTGCTTAATAAAGTATGAATGAAAATCTAATCAAAATTGGAAGACATAAAGGTTAGAAGGGAGATAACCGATAAAGTCCCTCATACTAAAAATTCAATTTGCAAAATCTAAAAGCATCATCAATCAAAAAAACAAAGTTTGGAAATAAACTTGCAACTTACAGCAATGGTAGGGAAGTTTTGGCTGGGGGGGGCGGGGGGACAAAAAACTTTGCTGAATGAAAAGCAACAATTAAACACGACAAAAGTAGAGATCCAATTAGGAAACAGAAACCACATAGCAATTTGAACTTGAAAATAACTACTCCAGAGGACTGGAGTAATGAGGGACTGGCTAACAAGAAGTAACAGTAAAGATTAAAGCAATGACAAACACACAGCGCTTTCACCACCCCGGGGCTGAGACAGGGCTCCTCCCCACAGCTCCCCAGGACTGAGATGCAGAACCTGCCGAGGGCCTGGCCATGGCTCACTGAATGTCAGAGAAGGAGCTGTGTGGACTCGCCGGTGGCTCTTTCTGGAAATCCTCCCTGTAGCATGCTGGGGAAAGCTGTTCATTGGGAAGTGCTTCCGTGGAGGACCTCCATTCTGAAACCAACTGAAGTGGGTACTAGAGGAAGCTGCTCTGACCACTAGACAGTGCAAGAGCCAGCGGCTGGAGAAGGCGTCCACACTGCACTGCACGAGCAGGAGAGGGCCTGCTGAGAGGCGCACCTTATCCAGAAAGAAAACCCCCTCCTCTTGCAGCGCCACCTACCAACAAAGCTTGACACCGTGCCTTTAAAAGACCAGTATTTAAAGACCCAGCTCTGTATGCACAGAGCACACAAAAAAGGTGAGTTTGGAGCTAAAGTTTTATAACTGGCACAGTTCACCCCTTTGGCTACTCAGCTTCTATAGATGCTCGTTTACATGTTTGAATTCCCACATGATGAAAAGAACAACAGAAGCAGAGGTGGCTTTCCCAGCACCAGGTCCTGCGGCACCAGCAGCTTCTACAGAACTCATTCACAATGGATCATTCCTTTTCTGTGACCTAATCAGGAGAATGAAACAATGCTCCCCATGAGGAAACTTCATAACTTCTTTCACAGTTCACATGAGAGTCTAGAAGTTCTTCCTTTTATCTAACATGAATCCTTCTTATACAAAGAAGTTTTTGTTAGGTTTCAAGGGCACCAACTCAAGCACTGGATGATCCTGGTTAGTCTCAATCTAAAAGGGCTTCCCAGGTGGCACTAGCGGTAAAGAATCCACCTGCCAATGCAGGAGATGCAGGAGACTCAAGTTCAATCTGGAGAAAGAAATGGCACCCCACTCCAGTATTCCTGCCTGGAGAATCATATGGACAGAGGAGCCTGGTGGGCTACAGTCCATGGGGCAGCAAAGAGTCAGACACGACTGAAGCAACTTAGCACCAAAGGTCTATCACTTTTAACTGTAGCGCCTGAAACAAATTACCTAATGTTTCTTTGTCTTAAAAACTGGAGACTATCAGGCTCACAGGGTTCTTATTAAGAGTAAATCAATTAAGTGAAGACTAAATTAACTGCATGAAACACAGAGACCCTAACCTTGCAAGTCAATATTAACTATTATTTTATCTATAAAGACGAAGTTAGCTTATCTCCCCACATAAAGGCAGGGGGTCTTGTCTGTTTTGTTCTCGGTCTACCCCACGTGCATCTCTGTGTCTCCATGCATTGATAGGCAGGTTTTTTTTTTTTTTTTTTTTTTTTACCACTAGTGCCACCTGGGAAGCCCTCTACAACAGACCCTAGCACAAAACAGGTGTTCAAAATACTTGTTCAATGAACAAATGGAGTTCTGATCAAAAGCCCTTCTATACTAAAAGATACTAGTAGCAACTCTTCCAAGCCCTAAAGTTGTAAAGACTTAAAAGTTTAGTAACTGAGAACTCATTGGAAAAGACTCTGATGCTGGGAGGGATTGGGGGCAGGAGGGGAAGGGGACGACGGAGGATGAGATGGCTGGATGGCATCACGGACTCGATGGACGTGAGTCTGAGTGAACTCCGGGAGATGGTGATGAACAGGGAGCCCTGGCGTGCTGTGATTCATGGGGTCGCAAAGAGTCGGACACGACTGAGCGACTGAACTGAACTGAACTGAGAAACAGCAGTGGGGACTGGGGGCGGGGCGGTGGGGAGGGAGGAGAATTCACATGCAAAAACGATGCCAGTCACTTCTTTAAGGCCAGTGTCAGCAAACTATTTCTGCAGTATTTACCAGTTGCATCACCTAGGAAAATCATTCCACTGGTACCTCAGTTTCCTATTTTCAGGAGAAAAGAAAAACTACTTCATAGGACTGTAGAAACGTTAAAAAATTACATATACAACAGCATCTAGGACAAACTTTGTACCCTATTAATTCAAGTATCACGTAAATGCAACCTCTGGGTTTTCAAGTCTGAGCAATATACAATTAGTTTTCACTATGCACTCAACCTAGCTAAGCTTAAAGTGAAAAAGCTGGTCTAAAGGGAGACAGTGATGTCACACAGTTTGTTTCATCAGCATAGCAAATTGTTATCCCTCAAAACTTCCTTCCAAGAGTTTATGTGAAAAGAACATAGGACTGTGTTCTGTATCTTCTGGAGGTAAAATAAAGTTTAATACACAACTAAAAGACCAACAAGTACCTAATAGATTTAAAGTGACCCTGCTGATAAGACAATCACATCATTTAACAGGAAATAGTTTATTCATATTTTCATAATGCTGTCATCTAAACTTTTAGAACTTCATTAATTTCTTACTATTTCCCAATACTGAAAAAAAGGTCCAGTCAAAAATTACCACAAAATAGAGGTAATAAGAACACTACTCAGTGACTTTTAGTGGTAACAAAGCGCACATCATGACTTAGTACTGTCCAGTAGCTGCTGGCAAAGTTCAAATTCTTTCTTCACTAACAGAGACAATTTTATCGTTGACTCAAAATAGAAAGTGGAGATATCTAATTTTTCTTGCAGGATTATAGATCAATGAACAATCTTTCTAAATTTCACAGTAGAGTAGAAATACTAGCTTTGCTAAAAATAATACAAAACTACGGATTTAAGCATTAAAATTGACTATCTACTATAAGTACCACCAGTACCATGGCAATGTTAAGCTTCAATTCTTAAGACCTACAGATTAAGTATTCAGGATTTGTGGGCTCCATGGTCATACAGTCAAGATTTCCTGCTACTCTAGGTGAGACCCAGATGGACAAAGGTTAAGTGACTGGTTTCTATTCACCCTTCTCTCAACAGAAACAGCTGGCTAGAGAGCGCGTATATTAGAAGGGGCTTTCTCTAGTTCATGAAAATTCTCCACAACATTTGAAAATCATTTGAAATGTTGCTCTTCCATTTAGTATCATGAGATCTACACTATCATCTTTTTTTAAAAGATAACTAGAGATCACAAGTTCCAGTTCTGCTCCCTTCCCATTGCCTTCTTGTAGGAGCAGCTGGATCACCAAGGAGGAGGCAGGGATGGTTGCACATAATAGATGCCACCATTCATTTACGTCTTTACTGGAAAATTTGGTTTATGACAGTAACACCAGCTTCACAGGAGGAAAACACAAAGTTATTGACAGCTGGGATGATGAATCACCCAACTTGAGTTAAAAGGAAATGAAAGTACACCAGTAACTATTTTGTATCTTAATGGCTGTGTTCTTTTTGTTAAAATTGCATCCTCTTTCCCCCAGTTTTACACTTATTTTTGTAACAAATGTCAATAAATCTGATATGCATTTCAAGGTAATGTTTGAGCTTAGATGAACTGAAGCATCTTTTTATGATAATAAACTCCATATCTGGTAACTTACTAGTCACTTACAGTTAACAGATGTTTCACATGGTATGATTTTTAAGTGCTTTCAGTGATACTTTCACATTTTAAATCCATTCATAAAAACCTCCACTTAAATAAGAAACAAGAAACAGGAGTAGGAAAATGACCTTAAGCTTAACCTTAAACACAGATACAAATCTGGCAAACGGAGAGAGGAACATCACTACTCAGGATGCAGAAGAATCTTCCCAAGGCGTGGGGGAGGAGGAATGGGGAGGTGGAGGCGCAAGGAAGGCTCATAAACCTGAATGTACTGGCTAAGTCAAGAGAGATTTCTCGTGTTTTCCGCATTCTGCAATCCTCGGTCGCTCAGGGGTGCGTTTGGGGCCACAACCTATAACCTTCAGCCCAGAGAACCTCAGTACTTCGTGGTGTGCAAACCCAATCGCCGAAGGTAAAAGGACGGAAACATGAGCCAGGCTGGGCCACTCAAGGGGCGTCGAACGTGGGACGTGGGACCTTTTCCACTCCCAACAGAAATCGGAGCAATGGGTGTATTTGCGGAATGGATTTCTTAGGAAGGTCTCCTAAGACAAAAGGGCAGCGAGTCGGGAACCATTCCCGAGCTGGGAGTGGGATCGACCAGCCCCAGGCCCGCAGCCGCAACACCCCGCACTCAGCGCAGAGACCGCGCGCGACCGCAGCGCCCACATTCCGGAAGTATCCGGAGACCCCCACCCCGCCACCCACTCGGCCACGGGTGACCCTCTCCCCTACCCGTACGCGCTCGGCCCGAGCCCCTCACCCTGGTGATTGAACAGTCTCCATATCCTGGTGAAGAGAATTCCCATTCTCGGGCAGCGGACCCCTCTCCAGCCACCCGGGCCGCCTGGCCTCCCCCGGCTCCGGCTCACGGGGAGGAGAGAGACGCGCCGGAGCCTCCGTCTCTGCCGCTGCTGCTGCCGCGCTGGCCGTCGGCCCGCTTCCTAGGAACCGGAGAGAGGCCGAAGCCCAGGCCGCCGTGCCGTGCGCGAGGCCCCGCCGCTGCCGCCGCGGCTCCCGCCTGCCTCGCGGACATCGCCGCCGCGTTGTGTGCGACGAACCTCGCGGGCCACCGTCCTTCCCCAGCTCCTCTCGGGCGGCTGCGGCGGCGGCGACCAGGCGGGCGGGGGAGGCGCGGGGCGGGGCGAAGGGGACGGGAAGGCGCAGGCGCGCGGCCGGAGGGCGGGCCTGGGAAAGAGCACCAGCCCGGCCCAGGCTTACTTGTCAATCGAAGCGACCTGTAGGCGGCGGGACTGAACCCCGGGGTCAGGCAAAGCGGGCTCTGGATTGGGGCAGGTGGCTCTGACTGCTTACTTTGGCGTTTTTTCTACCGTTCTTCCACAGGGCCATAGTGTGAACAAGTCATCGAGTGCTCTTCCCCAACCTTGCTCGCACACTTCATCGAAAGCCCCACCTCTTAGCCTTCGAAGACGTGAATTCCATCAGGGTCTTTGAGGGAGGATGAATACCTTTATCCTTCAAATCTCGACGCCGACACCCAAAAGGGTGGCTTTACTTAAGCAGTGGCCTTATGGCCGTCCTGTACTTCCAGGTTGTTCGCTTTCCAATATCCCTCCACTTGTAGATTAATCTTGCCCAAAACAACGATCTTGATTTGTTCACTCCCAGGTTTAAAAATGTGTAGTGGCACCTAAAGCTGTTTGAGCAGTAAAATCCAAATACCTTAGAGATATATGCATTGACTCCACAATTTGGCCTCAACTGTCCTTTCCAGCTGTTAACTCCCATTATTCCCAGCTGGTTAAACAGCTGGTGAAATGTTCTCTCTGCTCTTTAAGGCTTGCACACCTTGAACAGCTGTGTCACCTACTATGCACGTGTCACACTGTATTTCATCCAGCCTCTAGTGTGGGATACTTACTTAGCTGAAAGCTAGAATACAAGTGAATCATTAAGTAACATATCAAACTTCTTGTTTTACGTGTTATTTTTTTTTAGCTGGGCAAGTTACTTAGCCTCACCAGGCTTCCATTTTGACATATGGAAGCAGAGGGTTTGTTTCTAAGGGCTTTTTTTTGATTCTAGATCACTGGATGTCTATGATAATTAGTCTGTATTTATTAGAGTCAAGAGGTGGGAAAACAAGAAACCAAGGTTGTTTACTTCTTCTATTCTTTTTAACCGGTAAAAAGGAACAGAAAGAAAAAGGTAAGAGAGCTGTAAAAGTCATTTGGAACTGCTCTGTCCCTCATCTCCAAGAGCTGAATGAAATGAAACAAGATCAACAATGAACTCCACTTTTCCACCCCACTTCTCCTAGTCATACACCATCCCATGTCAATATATAGAAAAATAACCCATTTAAGGAAGACATTAAGACAGTCTACAGTTTTTCTTAGTTGTCTGAGCTAGAAAGCTTGTACAGTCTACAGTTTTTCTTAGTTGTCTGAGCTAGAAAGCTTGTACCTATAAAACAAAGGGCAGCATTGAGGATTGAAGCATGTCTCCTTTTAAACAACTGTTCAAAAAAACTCCTTAGGTTTCTTGTGGGGCTTATGGTTAAACAGCCAAAGTTTATAGGAGACATATGAAGGGAAAGAAAATTACAGTATTTATTTCATGGATTATGGATTTAATCCATTTTATGGATTGTTATATTTATATTTACACAGTAAAGTACTGTTTAGAAAAACAAAAAAATGCGTAACCAATTTATATTAATTCTCTTAATATTTCCATTCTTGTACACTGTAGATAATGCTTTTGGCAGCTCTAAGACTTTTTACAAACTCCTCATACATCTGTATCAACTTATTAAATGGATGTCATAGCCACATTAACTTGGGAAGTTAGGGCTTCATATTTTACAAACCTACATTATTACCCGGGAGATGGTCTCCCAGCTTATTTTCTAAGTATCTCTCAAAAAAAATGGCAGGGCAGGGAAAAGAAGTTTTCCTAATGCAGTCTTGTCCAACTGTAGGACCCATGGGTGAAATACAAATTTGGAACTACTATAGAAGTAATTGGGAACGTTTGTTGAATGGTATGAAGCTGTTTGTAAAAAGACTTCTTATTATGAGACTTTTTAAAGATTAATTTATTCATGAATATAATGATGGGCAAAATGTCATTGGAGAGACTTCTGCTTCCATATGTAAGAGAGAGGGATGGTCTTGAATTACACTCCTACCACTAATAAATAAGAAACTGTTCAAAATATAGAAAACAACTGTTTTCAGATATTGGCCAACACCCAGCACAGGACTGAGATCCTTGATAAGAGACACAAATGGGGATGGTTTTATAATTATGTGGATTTCTGCCTGGAGGCAATTCTAGCTAGCTACAGTGGGAGTGGAAACTCAGATAGAGTCTGGCAATCTCCTTGAGATGAAAACATAGATCAAGGCTACTACAATCTGTGAAGCAGAGTGATTGAAAGGAAGAAGCTATCCAGATAAAATCTTCAGAAATCTACATAGGTTGAGCCTTTGAGCCTTTGGCTGCATATCAGTCTGTATGTGTGTAATGTAAACCCAGTACCAAGGCTAGTCCATGGGGCTAGTCAATAATGACTTGAGGAAAAAGCAAGCACTGAGGAGCTGTAAAACAAGTAATCTCCAGAGATAACAAAGGGCCAGTGTGAGTTCTCTTTAGTCGGTGTGAGGAGAAGACACAGAATATATATAGGACATGCAGCGGATACCCCAGAGGCCTTAAAGAGGAGGTAAGTTAGCCTAAAGATAAGTCTTACTTTGTGTTTGTGTGTTAGTCGCTTAGTTGTGGCCAACTCTTTGCGACCCCATGGACTGCAGCCCACCAGGCTTCTCTGTCCATGATATTTTCCAGACAAGGATACTGGAGTGGGTTGCCATTTCCTTCCCCAGGGGATCTTCCCAACCCAGAGATCGGACCCAGGTCTCCTGCACTGCAGGCAGATTCTTTACCAACTGAGCTACAAGGAAAACCCCAGACCAGTTTTAAAGGAGCTTAAAAACAAACCTTGAAAGGATCAAACTAATTCACAGTTGTCTATCAAAGAAAGTCCAACATTCTTCACAGATCAAGATGACAAGATCAAATCATTCACAGTGGAAAATTTACAGTACCTTGAATCCAATAAAAAATTAGAGGACATTCAAAGAAACATGAGTTATGACCCATAACCAAAAGAAAAATTGCTCTATCAAAATAGATACAGGCCCAGAGAAGTTAAGTGATTGCTCCAAAACCATAGCTTGTTACTGCTGGATCTAGGCTTTGAACCCAGCCAAGGTTAGAGGCCACAGTCTAACCAGTATGTTAATCTGTATGTTGTATGACAGGACAAGCAAGACGCTTCCCTCTACAAGTATCTCATTAGTGGAGATGTACTGATTGGCTTCAGGCATAGGGCCAGGCTGATGGAATGATTGCAGTGAGCTGCGATTCTTCCAGTTGGAACTTGCAGTTTGTTGGTGGAAATGACTTGACAGTTGGGGCAGCCTTATTTAGTACGTCTCCAATAACTGAGGTACCATTCATTCAGTAATATTTATTGTATTTCAGGCATGGTTATGTATGCTTCAGATGCCTACCAGCTTAAAAGCATCTAATATATTTTTTAGATAAAAGTACTTCAGAGAGAAAGGTTACAACGAGTTTTGGCTTATTCATTTTAGTTGTGTCTAATAACCTATGCTCTGCCTATTTTCCATGGGGATGGAGGGCAGATGGAGCAAATGTGATAATGCTTGTGAAATAATTTGGCTATAATAAATCACTGTATAATCCCAATATGGTGTTAATAATCAACACAGAACACATTTCTTTTGAACTTATTGTACACTGAGAGAAAAGTCAAGTGTGATCAAGTTATAGCACAGACACTTGACACTGAGCCTGTGAAACGTCATGTCATAAGCTACATGCCATCCACGGAATTCTTACTAGTGCAAAATACCTTTGGAAACTTCTGATAATTGTTTAATAATATAGAGGTTTCTTGTGAACAATACAGTTTATTGTTTGTCTTTCTATATTCAATCCTATTTCATACATATATTATATTCTATTTCACACATGATTATGCATTTGTGTATGTGTATGTATTTAACTACAAGCTCTTTCCCAATATATTAATAGTACTTCTTTTGTGAAGTACTTCATAATACCTAGCAGAGTATTCAGGTAACAGTCATTTAATTGATTCTGAGTTTTGAGGCTAAATGTTTAGACTTTTTTCTGTTTAAGAGATAGAGGAATATACCTACTGATTTCCAGTATATCTTCAGTATATCTCCAGAATAATATAAAGGAGAGGTATAACGCTGGTTTCAGTGGTTTTTTTTTTTTTTCATTTATTGTATAAAAGAAAAAAAATTAATGCAGTTGGTTTGTACACATTTAAATTCCATAAAACAAATCCATAGAAATTAGAATACTATATGCATGCACTCTGCATTTTCTTTGTTAAATGTTTTGGTTCACAAAAATAACAACACACTTTTTTTTTTCCTTTAAAGCCACTAAAGCAGAGGGAGAACAAAACATGCAGCACTGTACACATTTGCATAGTATATTTTACCCAGCATGCCTTGTAGAATGCTACACATTTACCTATATAAGGAAATAAAAGGGGGTAAATTATAAAAATAATTAAAATTTAAAGAAAGGAAAAATACTGGATAAAGGTATTTTTTATTGTTATTATTTTTTGTTTGTTTTTCCACTTTGTATCTGGAAACACAGCAATAGCTTGGGGTATCAACTGCTCTTGGAATAGCAGGGAATCTTTTCACATCAGTTTGCCATATTTATTTTTAGTATTAATAAGTTTATCTGTTTTTCCCTCCCGCCAACCTTTCAAACAACTGCTAATGGCTTTTACTTATGTTTCAAAATAGTATTCAGTATAAAACAAATTGAAGAATCCCTAAATACTTATTGGGACATCTTTATTTATCATTTTGACTATAGGCTGTGAAAAATAGAAAACATTTCAAACATGTCCACAATTCAGAGGAGCCCTGTGAGCTCACTGGATGTTACCTTTTGTAGTGGTTATTGAAGGAGAAGAAATAAGAACAGTAAATATAGTATGAGTCATCACAAAATAAAATTTAATGAGTTTTATAGAAGGGAATAAAGTAAAATAAATTACATCCACAGATTGCAAGGCTCTGAAGTAAATTGCTGGAAAAGTATCAAGCAGCAAGTTAAAAAGATGGTAGATGAAATAAATCTGATAAAACTTGGAACTAAATCTATATACTTTTAAAAAATACAACTGCCAAATTTAACAGTGGATTTTGTTATAAGTTTGTGCTATAAC
>SJYT01048722.1:70659-158926 GCA_006410635.1 Cephalophus harveyi | reverse complement strand
AACAAATGTGCTTCTTTCTCCTCAACTTATTTTTATATTATTGGCAAAATATATATCTTTTATAATTTTGTACTGTACAATATATGTTTTTGCTACATTATTTTTCTACTGCTAATGCAGATTAGAAATAACAACATAGATTTATTTTGGCAATAAAATGCTTTCATTTTAATAATGTCCCAGAAAATATTGTAAGGCATATGAAAAAGAGTATGCAACAATATAGCATTAATGATCCTGCATCTTTAAATACATCCCTTATACATACAGAATTCACACTGATTTCAGTTAAAGATGTGTGAAAGTGGCATGCAAGCAGAGCAAGAGTGACTCCTACATATACACATAGCCATTTGTTGAGAAATTTAAGTGTTCAGAACATAACCAAGAACACTTACAAAGTATTGAAAAGCTAGAAGCCAGCCACTTTTAGTTCCTGGATAGTCTTCACTTTTACGCTGTAATTCAAAGAGGAAGCATCAGTGTATTCCCCAGACACTCTAAATGCATTAGTAACATTTTCTACCATCTTTCTATAAACATTTTACATACATCAAAAGAAACAAAGGAAAATTTCATATGTAACTATGACTCCCCCAAACTCATGACTATTCACTCTTATTTATATGTTTTCATGGTAAGTGGGAGTTACAGCCCTTAGTCAAGATTATCCAATGAAATATTATCTAGTCCTTTCAAATCATCCCTTAATTACATGAAGCATTTGGTATGAAACCATCCACAAGCAGAGAGAAAGAGTTGCTATATGAGGATGAGTTTCATTTGAGCAAGTTTATTTTAACAAATGGATAAACCTTTACAAAGTAATTTTTGAATGCTGTAGCTGTTTGTCCATATAAACCGATTACTATTTGACTAACTTGACTGCAACAAAAGAGTTATCCTTGGTGTCTGACAACTATAATATTGAGTGGTTTGGTTATGATTATAATTTAAAAGAAGAGGACTTTTCTGTGCTCTGTCTATAGACATAGCTTTAGTAAGTAACTTAACAATTATGGCATTAACAATATTTAAAGGTATAAGGAACTGAAGAAACAAATTTAATTATATAATTTTCTATCATGTTTTCATTCATAGTTATTCAAAGAATGAGTTTTATATAATTCATAAAGAAAAGAACATGCAACAGTGTTATGAAAGACAGAAATATAGGCAAAAATATAAAAGAAATAGGGGTACATTCTCATTTATTTGAAACATTCAAATGAATTTGTTCCAATGGCCTGGGCTTCCAAGATGGCCAAGTGTATGCAGGAAAAGTCAAGGATCAACAAAATTTGAATTTGCAAACCAGCTGCACTTAAACATCAGGTCTCTGAATCTGCTTTTAGAGTTTGATGATATAACAAATTGCATAAAAAAGCAATTTCCTTGCAGTCTGTCTTGTTTCCTATGATTACTGACTTACTAAATGTTTACCTTGCCTCTTGATAAACTGTGAACCAATTCAAAGAAAATTTCACTAACATGGAAGAAATGAAAGGGTGACGAGCATTTTGGCAACAATTTAAAATCCATAGGGAAAGTATATTTTAACAATTTATTCATTTAGCTTTGCAGCAAGGGTTAGCAGTAAGAGTAATAAATTCACTACTTATTGAAAAGTGTTTTTCTCTTTAAAGACAGACTGTCTTCTCTAGAAAAGAGGTAGTGTAAATATCAATATATAGGGCAATTTCTATAGTGAAGTGAAAGTTGCTCAGTCATGTCTGACTCTTTGTAACCCATGGGTTGTATAGTTCATGGAATTCTCCAGGCCAGAATACTGGAGTGGGTGACCATTCCCTTCTCTAGGGGATCTTCCCAACCCAAGGATAGAACCCAGGTCCCCCACATTGCAGGCGGATTCCCTACCAGCTGAGCCACCAGGGAAGCCCAAGAATATTGGAGTGGGTAGCTTATCTCTTCTCCAGCAGATCTTCCCAAACCAGGGATAGAACCAGGGTCCCCTGCATTGCAGGTGGATTCTTTACCAGCTGAGCTTCTGTAGTGGCATTATGTTGTTTTTATTTTTTACCCAATACTAAAATAAAATTGTGTAATTAAGAAAATACACTGGCATGCAAATTAAGGTTGCCTAGAAACATTCTTAACAGACATCCTGGGTCTCAGCAACATGTTATGATATGTTCATCCAAGGAGTTTAAATTTGCAAACCATCTTTTGGCATTGATATCTTCTCTCCCTCCCTTTCACTGCCCTAGGTTCCTATTATGAATTTTAAGGCCCTCACACAAAAGACAAGTTCAAGTATGCAGGTATGAAAAGAGGTTAACATTCCAAAAATACACTTTGCAAACAACAACAATAATAATTAAAGTAATTAACAAATTATTCAAAGGGAACATATAATTTTCTCAGAACTTGTTTTATATTTTAAAAATTCATTTCATTAAGAACTAAGTGCAATGACATATTGTCACATAATTAAGACTCTCTTATTAGGAAAGACTATCAGTCTGAATTGTGAATTTCAATTTTCTTTCCAATAGAACTGTATAAAGATAAGAGAGAATTATCAGTCATTTAAAAACATATCTAAGTGCTGCTTTAAATATTGGAGTAAACATTGCTGATAATAATACTGGAGTCACATTACAGCCTTGAGAATCAACGTCAGGATTGACAAATTGCATTCCTTTTTTCCCAAGACTACATTTCCACACGGTCACACGAGTCTACATTGTTACATGTTCGCTGACTGAAATTACAGAATATGATTTACATATTCTGAAATTATATATGCTGAAAGTACAGAATATGTGGTTTATACTACAAGTTAATACAGCCTCAAAACGTTCTAAGACTTGTTTCCCCTCCTTATCATTTGCTATTGTTAGATGAAACCCATTAAAAACAAAGTATTTGTGGAATATGTATTTTCCAAAGGTTCTTGATGTGCTTGGCAAAAATAAAACTTTTCATTTAGTATGTATCTGTATTTCAGTATCAGCTGCACAATAAACTCTAAGGCTTAAGAAAAAAAGGAAAATGCATATCCCTTATTCATTTGGAAAAGACAACTTATTAGAAAAGGAAGGGGAAAGAATGTGCCAAAGCCAACTAAAAATTTAAGTATATCCATCAAGAAAATATACATTATACCCTTTCCAAGGTTGTTAGCTTTTGAATAAGAACACAAAGCAAAACAGGTGTGGATGCTAGATGGTAAAGGAAAGACTGGTCTTGTGCACAGACATTGAACAGACCTCTCTTTTTATCAGCATAACATGGAAGACACAGAAACTAGGCATTGAGAGGTCTTTAAAAATAATAGATTTTTAAAAGTTGAAAGAATATGGTAATCTTGCTGACTAGGAAATATATGTAAATGCTGTTACAGCTACCTGCTGTAAAATGTAAATATCTTAAAGTAGTTAAATGACCAGATTGCTAATGCTACTACAGAAAAAGCTGAACAGCTGTCTAGTCTAAGTTTAAACACCTTGGTGCACTCCTTGCAATTAAATACTTTTATGCGCACAAACAAGAAACCAGGAAAGCATATAGAAAAATGTTTTGGCTAATGTCTTCTTTCTCATGCAAATATGTGCTGTACATGTAATAAATATATTTGTTTGCTGGAAAATGCTCTTCTGTGCTCTAACAAAGTATTCAGTAATGGTAGGTTGTATGTTTATTAAAGTGCCTAGTGGATATAACTCTTTTAAATGTCTTAACTGAAAGTTTTGTAAGCTTCACTAGATGACAAATGAATCTCACAAGCCAGGATCACATATTAACTTCAAGAATTCACTGAGCCCACAGTTTTTAATTCTATCAAATATTTCAATAACTCACATAACTATGGATATCCTCATTATCAGCTAAACAGGTTCATAATGGGGTATGCACAGTGAACAACAGAAGGAGAGGGCATTTCAGGGGGTCAATAATGAGGTTCAGGATATAACTAATCAAGAGTAGGGAACCTATTTTCATGGTCAAGAAAGTTATTTAACTGGTGCATGCTTTGAGAGCATAAACACTGAAAGGCTTGGGTGGGGGGAAATAAGATAACAGAAAATGAATTATCATTGTTTTCCAAAAAAATAGGCTTTATGACGTAGTAGAAAAGGATTTTTATGCCTGATCCTATGGGGACTTTAGAAAAACAGACTCTTAGAAACAAAAGTCTTTTCCTAAAGACTTGTGTATTGTATAAAAGAGTCAATTTCAGTAGTTTCTTGGATCAGAGTGAATCTAAGGCTTCTTTGATCGTATAAGACATAAGATCACCGATTCCATACTTATAGCCACTGGAAAAACTGTGAAGATTTAATAGGTAAAGAAGAGTGTTCATTAGAAATAAGGCAGTTCAATCTTCAAATTCTTTATAATTCTCTTCAATAAAAATGATATAATTTTAGTGAACAAATCTATTCTGAATCTACGAGTTTTTTTACTGCAAGCTTTTAAATTTGTTTTCACAGTTTTTCAATTAATCACTTTGTATAAACACAGCTTTCAATATCAAAATTCAATGTGTTCATGGAAAACAAAAAACCCGTAGCATGATTATAAAGAATTTGGTGAAGGGCTAGCACATTCAGACACTCAAAGGCAGAGACTGAGGGGAGCAATGGAAAGATTCTGAATTGTGCTGGTGGGAAGCACAAACATATTTGTGGTAAGTGGGACAGATGAAATCTCAACTGGAGATGTTTAGCCTTGCACTCAGGAGGATCTATGTTATCCTTGGAGTCTGACTTCAGATTCCTGGATGGATGTAGTCGTGCTCAAATTGATGAAAGGGGAAACAATACCCCATTTTCCATCTTGCATAACCAACTATGATTGGGCTTCTCTTTACTATCCTCTCTCACTGCTAAAGAAATGTTGAATTTCTTTGCCAACTTCAAACATGGTAACAGTTGTGACGAAACAAAAAAGCAAAATACTTTGAATACAACAGCTGTGCCAGAAGAGAAATAAAAAATATTAAAATCTGAGGAGACTAAAGAATTTCTGCATTAATTTGAGATTTTTTTTTTTGGCACTATGAATACATTTGGTAAGTTAGAAAAGCCATTCTGGCAATGTTAACGTGTATTAAAATGTTTATACATTCCAACTTTAAGTGTAAATTTAGCTTCCAGCAAATAAATACAACAGCTGGTTTTGACTTCTATTGGTATGTTGATTCTCTTATTAATTAGTTTCTTTTTTTTTTCTTTCAGATTTTTAAATGGATTACAACATGCTCAAGTAGACTTTCTAGTCAATTCACCCAAATTCCAAAAGGAATTGGTTTATAAATTGGTTCCAACTGGAACTGGTCATTTGGAATTTCCAACATGGGAAATTATTTTATATGTGCCTTGATAAGTACCCTAAATTACAAATTGATGTGTCTAAATCTAATGAAGAAAACAAAAGGTACTGCTATGTAAATGTTGCACTTAAAAATATCTGTATGATTGGGCATCTAAGATCCATCTAGACTTAAGGGCATAATGTACATTTTTTTTTTTGCCCCTTCTTAGCATCAATGACAGCAGCCATAAGCACAGTCAATACTGTGCTGCACTTGCCACGTTAAGATGACTGGTTGTATCCTAGCAGTGCTATGGCAAATCGTCAACAGATGAACTTTTTGTTTGTTTCTGCAGACTCAAAGCCTATGTCGAGAATCATGGCTATATCCCCCGGGAGAGCCTCGGTTCCTATGAGGTTTGTAAGTGTCCTGGTATGAGTCAGGATAATCTTCTTCCACCAGAGGGTAATGATCTCGGCTATGCTGGGAACTGGAAGACAAGCGGTTCCTACTCTTCCGAGCCCTTTCATTGTGATAATTTTCATCAGAGGTCATTAGACTTCGTCTTTCAACTGGAGAGTTCTCTGTGGAGTGGTTGCTGTGTCTCAGACGCTGACTCTAAAAATATCAGATGGTTCACTGGTTAAATCACGTCCTCTTTGTTCACATAGAACATGCAAATGTATGTACAACAGAAGGATCTGTACGATAAGATGCTAAATATTTGACTTAATAAAACATTCTGATGTACAAATGGTCTGCTCGAAACATCTGGTCTTATGTATTTGGTACACAACATGCGAAGAGGCTTAAAGTGCTGGTAGTTTGTGAATTTTAATTACATAACACTGCATACTTATGCTTCCTTTGAAAAATATAAAAGTGAAAGTTAACTGCTGAATGGAACTTAGTATATTTAGGAGAGCCTAATAATTCTACTTCTATTGCAAAAATGAGGATTATTTTACTATTGGAAAATAAGTTAAAGTTCAGAAGAGTATCTGCTATTTTTTCTTCCTCTCTTGAACTGATAAAAGCTTCCTCCTGAAGTCACACACTTCTTTAGTTGAATGTTCCTTATACCTTTTAAAAATATTTTAGTAAAATTATGATTTGTATTGCCCATAAAATATTTGTTTCTACATCCTACATAAATGCAAGACTCAGCAACATTCTCTCCAAAGAAGTATATAATAATTATGAAGCCAGCTAACTGATACATTTACAATTCTTGCTTCCTCCAACTGAAATGTCCGGGAAAAATAATCCTCAGAATATAGACTAAATTTCTCTGATAACATGAAATGAATATCTTCAGTCGCTTATTTAAGTGCTCAGTAAATGCTGTTAACATTTTTCTTCAAATCTCAGGAAAACATGGATCCTTAGCTGTGCCTACCTGCTTAAGTAGGTTGCCTCAGTTAAGAAACAGGTTACTGACGAAACCAAAGACCAAGATACATTTTCTCTAAAGGATACCCACCTTCAGCGGGAGACTCATTCAACAGTCACAGCCTCTGCCGCTAGCCCCAACGAGAGGCCTAACAATTAAGTGCCCATGGTTACTAGGAGAACTTGGCCCCAGGACCAAGGGCACCATGTTAACTCAAGTGAAACTGGGGGAACCGCTCCAGGTGGATGTCTGAGAGGTGCTAAGTCAGGAGTGTTATATTCATAAAGTACAACATTTCATCTCTATGAACTTGTGTAGGTGAAATCACATTACTTCATTTATCAATTTCTCCTCCCACGATGTATAGCTCAGAGCCAACTCTAACTGGTCAGTGGACGTGCCACACTCAGATCAGCATGCAGGCAGTAAAACAAGGAAAGAAAGAGTCCCAGTGCCCACACATACACTGCATATTATAATAGGATGTTTCCCAAGTTCATTTCCAGCCACAAAAGCTATTTATTTATGTGGTCGTTTTTTTTTTTTTCTTACAAAGATATAGCTTTGTAAAAGAGTAATAGAGTTATGATAACATTTCAGAGAGAGCTATTTATATTAGAGTTAACTCTACACGATCTACATTATGACTATTATAACCCATTAATACAATACTAGTCATGATGCAAGAGAACTCGATTGACAACCATTCTTCAGTCAGCTGGGGGTCTGGCCACCTTCTCGCAGCTGCTTGGTATCATATAGGTTCATATGATATATCATATGATATGTCATTCATTCATATTCATATCAGATTCACTTCATAGCGTAACGCCTCTGGCTCCCCACGTCTGGCCCTGAGCACAGCACCTGAACAGCAAGAGAGCGAGCCTCCTGATCCTGGATTCATCCCCCATTCCCCTAAAGGCCATAGGTGATGGCCAAGGTGGGCCTTGCTAACCCCCAAGAAAACTCAGAGATCTGTCACTGCTTCCAACCGAGATGATTCTACTCTGCGCGTTCTGTTTGCACAGGGACAGGCCCTGCATCCTGTGGGGCGGGGTTAGGTAAGATTGGTTAATGTCTGGCTCTCCCTCCTCACTGAGCTGGTCCTGTGCCTGACAGCGCCACCACTGTCTAATCCTGAAGAAGTGATGTGGAGAAGTAATGAACAGACCCCTGACTGCTGCTGCTGCTGCTAAGTCACTTCAGTCGTGTCCGACTCTGTGCGACCCCAGAGACGGCAGCCCACCAGGCTCCCCCGTCCCTGGGATTCTCAAGGCAAGAACGCTGGAGTGGGTTGCCATTTCCTTCTCCAATGCATGAAAGTGAAAAGTGAAAGTGAAGTCGCTCAGTCGTGTCCAACTCTTAGCGACCCCATGGACTGCAGCCTACTAGGCTCCTCCATCCATGGGATTTTCCAGGCAAGAGTACTGGAGTGGGGTGCCATTGCCTTCTCCAGACCCCTGACTAGTAGGTAGTAAGTTTCTTAGCGGGGTTTAGACACAGCAGAGATGAGTTCATTTTTGGCCAACACTAGCACCTGTGGGATCTTTGTTCCTGAACCAGGAATTGAACCCTTGCCCCTTGCTTTGGAAGCACAGAGTCTTAACCACTGGACCACCAGTGTAAGCAGAGGAGGGATGAATTTAAGTAAAAGTCACTATAAATGAACAGAGTACCAAGTTCTAAGGAAAGGGCCATTCTCTGGATAATTCTGTCTGGGGTAGATCATGACTAGGTAACGCGTTCTGCGTGTGTTGTGTGAGCTTAGTCACTCAGTTGTGTCTGACTCTTTGCAACCCCATGGAATGCAGCCCACCAGGCTGCTCTGTCCATGGCAATACTCCAGGCAAGAATATTAGAGTGGGTTGCCATGTCCTCCTCCAGGGGATCTTCCCAACCCAGAGATCGAACCTAGGTCTCCTGCACTGCAGGCTGATTCTTTACCATCTGAGCCACCAGGGAAGCCCAGTGCTTTCTGAGTGTACTGTAAAATAGTATATGTAAAAGTGTAAAATATCTGTTAGAATCAATGCAGCCAAAAGATGCAAATCTGAAGAATTTTTTTGCTAATACTTTATAGCAAGTATATGAACCAAAGTGATATGAGGGTGTAAAATGTAAAATAGTCTATATGAGTAGCCACTACTTTAGACTTTTTGATATAGTAACGTACATGGTTCTCTCTTCAGAGTAAGGACAATCCCAGTCTCCATCTCAATCGAGTTTCCTATGGAAGCTTAAATGTAAGGTTGTAAAAGCACAAGTGACACTACCTGTAACCCAGAAATTGCTGTGGGATATGGCGAGAGTGCTGTTGAGCCCAGGTTCCTTCCAAGCAGTGGGGTCATGGGGGTGCTACCGGTCGTGTGGGTGGCACGCCAGTAAGCCTCAAGGTACTCTCCCAGGTGTTCACATGCATCCTCCAGCTGATTCTCATCTAGTATGACATCGAACATTTCCTGCAGATAAAAGAAAATCCATTTTATTTATACTTCAAATGTTAGGCCATGAAACCTGAAATTCTACTTCATGCAGATAATATTGTTTCTAACATCCAACAGCAAATATCAAATTTGAGGGGATGTACTGGCAGTTCCTAAAGTTAAAGTCAAGTGAAGAACTGCAAGGTTGACCATGTACAAATTTGGACAATGACATAAAAATGGGAATGCTCATTAGATATCTGGATCTTTCATTATTTAGGGGAAAAAAAAGATGAGGTACATAAAGAAGAGTTCTAAGTAGAATATAATGAAAACACATGTGTTTACATCTTTATCCATATATTCCTATAGATACTTACTGAATATTTACTTACTTAAGAATATGAGAGAAGCAAGTTAATGGCACTGAAAGAGGAGTTCTAAAAATGTTTCAGTACCAAATGCATCACAGGAATAAACATTTCATCTCGCAAATTAACTATGTTGGAGGAAATAACATTTACTTGGGTAATTTTATTTTTTAACATTTATTTACTTATTTGGCGGCACTGGGTCCTAGTTGTGGCCTGCAGGATCTCTTTTTTGGGTGCACAAACCCTAGTTGTGGTGCGTGGGCTCAGTAGTTGCCACACGCTGCCTTAGTTGCTCCGTGGCATGTGGGATCTTAGTTGCCCAACCAGGGATCGAACTCACATCCCCTTCACTGCAAGGCAGATTCTTAGGTACTAGTCCACCAGGGAAGTCCCTACTTGGGAATTTTTAGGATGTTTGTGAAATGATGTAATCTCTCTCATGATAAAACAACACGACAGGTAAAGGATTAATAGTAGAAAACCACAGCATAGTCTTTCTGCTGCTAGAGGATAATTGTGTGAAATAGTTAAACAGGAATAAGAGCAAGGAATAAGTGATTGCAGAGGTGGTGGTTAGGGATCAGGGAGGGGTCACACAAGACGTGTCTGGTGTCCATGTTTCTGTCACTAAGGACTTGGTCCGACACCTGTTCTATAATCTGGAAGTTGCTCTTCTGCCCCGTAGGAGTAGAGTGGCCCCACTGTGGCTGGAGTGTGGTTGGGAACACAGAGAGAATATAACTGTGACACCAATTCTCAGAGGGTCAGCCTCATAGAGATCAAAACCATTATACAGGTAAGTGAGAGTACACCCTTGACTTTCAGCAGCTGAATCCACACCTTGCCTGCTGCACCACTTCCACCGCCCCCACTGGCTTTTTTACAAGCTCATTTTAGCCAAAGAAGGAGCTTCCTGTACTGGATTAAATGCACGGTTGCTGCCACCCGGACTTGATGCTGCAGGTGGACTGTCAATTTTCAGCAACTGGATGGCTCTGGGTTGGTGGGGGGTCAGCTGACTCACTCTCATCAATGTGAGGGCTCCCTGAAGCAGAAGTCACCATGGCAACAATCTCTCTCCCAACATTTACTCTTTGAATGTTTTCATCACATCAATCTTTACTGAACATTTTGACCCTAATTTGCAAGGCAGTGAGAAGTAATTAGCAACTAGGAAATAATAAGGTGACTTCAGTCTAAGCCAACTGGTGTTTGAGAAGACAGCCAGCTGAAGTCATGTAGAAACCCTTCCCCCACAAGAACGCTTATTAGTGGATTTCAGATGGGTTTTTGCATATTTTATTCATTCATAAAATATTTATTTGATACCTATTCTGTGCTAGGCATTGTGAGTATACTGTGGCAAAGAAAACAGACTCCACCCCTATGCTCAAGAAACATTCACTCTGGGTAAGAGACAGGTATTAAAATCCATAATAGTCTATGCCACACTGGGACTTCAATTCAGAACAACAGAGACTGAGCCACTGAATGTTCAGAACTGCAGCTTAAAATTATGGATATAGAAGGAGGCGCAGAGAGATATGTGAAAGTCAAATTTATGCGGGAGGGGAAATTACGAGTAAGTCAAAGAATTCTATCTGTAGAGAGAAGAGAATAAAACAAAGAGGAGCAAAAGACACAATGGAAGAGGCCATACAGTCCATGAGAGAGTGAGAAAACAGCTAGGTCCACAGTGTCAGTCAGCATATGTCCTTGTAATAAATCCTCTTCCTGCTATCGCAAATCAAGAGGGTATCTGTCTCTTGAAATCAAAAGCTCCCTCCTAAACCTAAACCATCAACCTAAACCATCAACGGTTACAAATGTAGACTCTGAAAAATGTCCCTAATGCTCTGACATACACATTGCATTCTCTGATGGCCTTGCAATGCTAACTTGAATGGAACAAGATCAGCCCCATCCCAGAGGGTGTGCACACACTTAGACGAGACACGAAGAAGAGGAAACTGGCCAGCACAAAGGACCACTCTGTCAGCCACTCCAGGCTAAAACTGGCCACAAAGTCCAGACTGTATTTCATCTGGAGTCTGCTGTTTATATAGTGTTATTTATGTTAACTGTATAATTCAATTACATAAATCTCATTCTATAATATGGGATCTCAACAACGTGTAGTCTCATGTACACACTGCTATATTTAAAATAAATAACCACCAAGGTCCTACTATATATAGCATAGGGAACTGTGCTCAACGTTATGTGGCAGTCTAGATGGGAGGGAAGTTTGGGGAAGAATGGATACATATATACGTATGGCCAAGTCACTTTTCTGTCTGTCTGAAATTATTACAACATTGTTAATTGGTTATTCTCCAATATAAAATAAAAAGGTTTAAAAATACAAAAAAAATAAAAATTTACAAAGCAAAACAAAAACAAACAAAAAGCCCCCAGGAACCAAAGGGTAGTCTCAATAACTCTTGCCTGGAAAATCCCATGGATGGAGGAGCCTGGTGGGCTGCAGTCCATGGGGTCGCTGAGTCGGACACGACTGAGCAACTTCACTTTCACTTTTCACTTTCATGCATTGGAGAAGGAAATGGCAACCCACTCCAGTGTTCTTGCCTGGAGAATCCCAGGGACGGGGGAGCCTGGTGGGCTGCCGTCTCTGGGGTCGCACAGAGTCAGACACGACTGAAGCGACTTAGCAGCAGCAGCAGCAGTCTCAACAAGTCATTTTCTTGTTTTCATAAACTCTCAAGGTAATGAACCATCCAGAGACACTTGGACTAGGGGTTCTAATTATCACAACCAGGACTGCAAAGCCCAGAGAGGGCAAAATGTGGTAAGGAGCACCCATTGCAAAGCATTATTTGAATGTGATATCTATCTTCCTGGCTATTCCACATGTTGTTAATACATTGTCATGGCTGCAGACAGAATTAAACATACACTTAATTACAAGTAGTTTGATAAAGTGCTTTCCTTTGCCAATGGATAGAATTTGTATGCATCAGCACATGGCTGTTTGCTAAAGTCTCACTCATTTCTAGGAAACTAAGCTTTTGCACTGCTAAAAAGACAGCTATACGATGGAAGATGATTTGAAATTGCTTTTAGGCTTTCAAAAGCACTGAGCAAAGCAAATTTCAGCCTTTGAATGAATACTGACATATGCAGCTTATTTCCAACTAAGAGGAATCTCACAGCCTTGGTATCTATGACAATTTTTCCTTTCAACTGTTTAGGAAATAACACAGCTGATTAGACCAGAGTGTTACAAAATGAGGATAAGGCAGGAAAAAATTTTTTTAATTATACAAAGAGAAATTCGAAGAAAAGCAGACGAATGAATTATGCAAACCAGCTCTGCCAATGTTTCATAAGTTTAAAGGTTCAAGTGCAGTTAGCTCTTCACTGTGTAATATGTGAGGCCTCCGGCATGGCATATGGATGCAGAGAGCTATCTAATCAGAAGAGGGTGTGGGTAATGGGACAGTCACAAGCAGTGAGGGGTTACCCACTCGGTGACACCATGCCCTTGAGACTGCTGGAGATAGGGGTAACGCTGAGCTGTTTTCAAAGTACCGACACGGCACGCGCCTCTGACATTCTGTGATGAGATATTTTCTTCAGCTGAGCTGAGCAGAAATAATGTGGCTGCCAAAGTAAATAAGGAGTGAACAGAAGAGTCAAAACAAATCCCCAGAAAATCAGGCAGAGGAGGTCAGAGAAATGAAAAAACTGAAGCCTGAGAAATAACGAGTGAAAACCATGCCTCTAGCTTATCCAGCTGTCCAGAAATAAAAAATGGCAGGAAATAAAGGGAGAAAGATTGAAGCTGAATATAATAGGAATGAAGAAAGTCTGCAATGGCTTTTTAAAAATAATTTAAGTATGTAAAGATCTGTCTAGTTCTTCATTCACGGAGTATCACATAATTGCCCAAGGAAGGTATCTGAATTAGAGCAACCTGAATTAGAGCAAGCCATCCTGGTTTGCTTGGGACTGAGTACTTCCCAGAAGTACTTTGAGTGTGCAAATCTGCAAAACTGGGGAGAATCGGAAGATAGGTCATGCTGGTCTTCAGAAAAGATGGAGTACTTTTCAGTTACTACACTGACGATTGGAACAGGTTCCATTTCTTTCTTTAATAATACATTTCTCCTGGGTGGTAGGATACAGAGAGGGAATGGGCAAGTCTCTATGACTGTGAAATGCATACTTTCTAGCAAAGAGGGAGAATCTCGTTAAAACAAAAATAATTTCTAACATGTTTTATCTAGGAGTTGTTATTAAATGTTTTAAAATTAAAAGTTTATAAAACTTAGAAATGAATGCTTCAGTTGAATCCTAACTTTTTTGTTAAATTGGTACAGCACTATGTAGCCAGGGATTAAATATATATAAACTCTCCCATGGTATATGCATTGCTTTCACTGATTTGTTGTGCAGAGATAGAACCTCACATGGGGCATCTTTCCTAGTTCTACGTGGAAAACAGAAATAATAGGGGTGAGCATAGTTTTGCCTCTTTATTATTGGAACATAGAGATCTTTGATTTGCCACCATGTAAAAAAATGACTGGCAAGCACTATTCAGTGAAATGAAACGGCTGAATGGCAAATAGGCAATGCTAATTATAAAAAGAGTTGCAAAGAGTCGGACACGACTGAGCGACTTCACTTTCACTTTCAATTATAAAATAACCAGCCAACGTTTCTTTCATGTCAGAATTGCATTCTTTATATTATTAAAGCTTTGAATTCCTGAGTACTCAACTCACTGGTCAACTAGTGATAGGAAACTCTAAGTTAAAGGGATTTTGAAAGATTTAGGAGAACGTTGGGGGATAAAGGAAAGCCCACCAATATCATGTGGCTCTAGCAGTTAGTTTCAGGCACAGTTTCCACTTTAATGAGCCAAAAGGGAAAGACAACCATAATTCCTACCACTGATCTGTGGGGAAAGCATGAAGGTGAAGACTATGGTGACTTTGATAGTTTCTAGTCCCTCTCTTTTAAAGATCTACGACTTTCATTCTGAACCCAAGCACATTTTCCTCACCACACCCATCCATACTGTTCATTCTTTTTTTTAAAAAATAGATGGTTCTGCTTTTTATTTATTTATGTATTGGCTGTGCTGCCCAGCTTCAGTTCAGTTCAGTTCAGCCACTCAGTCGTGTCTGACTTTTGTGAGCCCATGGACTGCAGCACGCCAGGCCTCCCTGTTCATCACCAACTACCGGAGCTTGCTCAAACTCATGTCTACTGAGTCGGTGATGCCATCCAATCATCTCATCCTCTGTTGTCCCCTTCTCCTCCCACCTTCAATCCTTCTCAACATCAGGGTCTTTTCAAATGAGTCACTTCTTTGTATCAGGTGGCCAAAGTATTGCAGTTTCAGCTTCAGCATCAGTCATTCAAGTGAATATTTGGGACTGATTTCCTTTAGGATTGACTGGTTTGATCTCCTTGCAGTCCAAGGGATTCTCAAGAGTCTTCTCCAACACCACAGTTCAAAAGGATCAATTCTTCGGCGCTCAGCTTTCTTTATAGTCCAACTCTCACATCCAAACATGACTACTGGAAAAACCGTAGCTTTGACTAGATGGACCTTTGTCAGCATGCTTTTTAATATGCTGTCTAGGCTGGTTATAACTTTTCTTTTAAGGAGAAAGTGTCTTTTAATTTCATGGCTACAGTCACTGTCTGCAGGGATTCTGGAGCCCAAGAAAATAAAATCTCTCACTGTTTCCATTGTTTCCCCATCTATTTGCCTTGAAGTGATGGGACGAGATGCCATGTTAGTTTTTTGAATACTGACTTTTAAGCCAACTTTTTCACTCTCCTCTTTCACTTTCATCAAGAGGCTCCTTAGTTCTTCACTTTCTGCCATAAGGGTGGTGTCATCTGTGTATCTGAGGTTATTGATACAGGATCCTAATTCCCTGACAAGGGATTAGATTCAAAGCCACAATTGTGAAAAACTCTAACTCCTAACAACTAGACTGCCAAGGAACTCCATCCTGTCCATTTTTTTCTTTTTAAAATTTATTTATTTTTATTGGAGGATGATTGCTTTACAATATTGTGTTGGTGTCTGAAATATATCAACATGAATCAGCCATAGGTATACAATATACAGCCCTTCCCTCTTGAGACTCCCTCCCAACCCCCACCCCTACCTTGTCCATTCTTAATCTTCAAAGGTTTTAACAACATTTATCAGTGCTACTGTCTGCAGAAGAGGCACCTGGTGTTTTTGTTGAGTCCATATTAACCCAATACTTTAAATAATAGTACTGAAGGGAAACCGTTCAATATCACGGTAATCCAAGTCTATGCCCTGACCAGTAATGCTGAAGAAGTTGGTTGAACGGTTCTATGAAGACCTACTAGACCTTCCACTAGACCTTCTAGAACTAACACCCAAAAAAGATATCCTTTTCATTATAGAAGACTGAAATGCAAAAGTAGGAAGTCAAGAGACACCTGGAGTAACAGGCAAATTTGGCCTTGGAGTACAGAATGAAGCAGGGCAATGGGTAATAGAGTTTTGTCAAGAGAATACTGGTCATAGCAAATACCCTCTTTCAACAACACGAGAGAAGACTCTACACATGGACATCACCAGATGGTCAACATTGAAATCAGACTGGCTATATTCTTTGCAGCCAAAGATGGAGAAGCTCTATACAGTCAGCAAAAACAAGATCAGGAGCAGACTGTGGCTCAGTGGCCTTAGGAAGCATCACTACAAACGAAGCTAGTGGAGGTGATGGAATTCCAGTGGCGCTGTTTCAAATCCTGAAAGATGATGCTGTGAAAGTGCTGCACTCAATATGCCAGCAAATTTGGAAAACTCAGCAGTGGCCACGGGACTGGAAGAGGTCAGTTTTCATTCCAATCCCAAAGAAAGGCAATGCCAAAGAATGCTCAAACTACTGCACAATTGCACTCATCTCACATGCTAGTAAAGTAATGCTCAAAATTTTCCAAGCCAGACTTCAGCAATACGTGAACCATGAACTGCCAGATGTTCAAGCTGGTTTTAGAAAAGGCTGAGGAACCAGAGATCAAATTGCCAACATCCGTTGGATCATGGAAAAAGGAAGAGAGTTCCAGAAAAACATCTATTTCTGCTTTATTGACTATGCCAAAGACTTTGTGTGGATAACAATAAAGTGTGGAAAATTTGAAAGAGGTGTACCAGACCTCCTGACCTGGTACCAGGGAGTACCAGACCACCTGATCTGCCTCTTGAGAAACCTATATGCAGGTCAGGAAGCAACTGGACATGGAACAACAGACTGGTTCCAAATAGGAAAAGGAGTACATCAAGGCTGTATATTGTCACCCTGCTTATTTAACTTCTATGCAGAGTACATCATGAGAAATGCTGGGCTGGAGGAAGCACAAGCTGGAATCAAGACTGCCAGAAGAAATATCAATAACCTCAGATATGCAGACGACACCACCCTTATGGCAGAAAGCGAAGAAGAACTAAAGATCCTCTTGATGAAAGTGAAAGAGGGGAGTGAAGAAGTTGGCTTAAAGTTCAACATTCAGAAAACGAAGATCATGGCATCTGGTCCCATAACTTCATGGCAAATAGATTGGGAAACATGCAAACAGTGACTGACTTCATTTTTCTGGGCTCCAAAATCACTGTGGATGGTGACTGCAGCCATGAAATTAAAAGACACTTACTCTTTGGAAGGAAGGTTACGACCAACCTAGACAGCATATTAAAAAGCAGAGACATTACTTTGCCAACAAAGGTCTGTCTAGTCAAGGCTATGATTTTTCCAGTGGCCAGGTATGGATGTGAGAATTGGACTATAAAGAAAGCTGAGTGCCGAAGAATTGATGCTTTTGAACTGTGGTGTTGGAGAAGACTCTTGAGAGTCCCTTGGACTGCAAGGAGATCCAACCAGTCCATTCTAAAGGAGATCAGTCCTGAGTGTTTATTGGAAGGACTGATGCTGAAGCTGAAACTCCAATACTTTGGCCACCTGATGTGAAGAGCTGACTCATTGGAAAAGACCCTGTTGCTGGGAAAGATTGAGGGCAGGAAGAGAAGGGGACGACAGAGGATGAGACCGACTTGATGGACATGGGTTTGGGTGAACTCCGGGAGTTGGTGATGTACTGGGAGGCCTGGCGTGCTGCAGTTCATGCAGTCGCAAAGAGTTGGACATGACTGAGTGACTAAACTGAACTGAACTGAACTGAAGGGAGTGAACTGTCCCTAACTTGGTATATCTAAGTTGGGTGACTGAAATTCCTGCAACAAGAGTAGTCTCCTTGGGACTGAGAGAAACTAGATCCTGTGTGGCCTTGTTTCATGAAGGAAACATCTAGAATTGATTAGTCACTTTTTCAAACATCATGTTGTGAATTACTTTTTGTACTTGTACAGAATCCAGAGGCTCTGTTCTAGTTAATGCACCTTCAGGGCTGGCACTTCAGGTAGGAGAATCCACATGATTCTAAGTAATTTAAATAAAATTAATGGAATAGGGTGGTGTGAGAGCAATACTACTGTCATAGGATCCTGGGTACTAACATTCACTTCAGAGTTCCTGTGTTTAATAGAGTAAATCTGAGTCCATTCAGCAATGGAAAATAAAGGGTGAGAGACGAGAACGACCATGGCTACTGTAATGTTGGAAGTTTGCAAGTCTCTGTGGAGGAGACGTGCTTCCCTCTTGCAGAGAGAGTGATGATTGTCATTTTACATGTACAAAAAAATTACTGAGCTCAAAGAGCCAGGGTCAGCTTTTGGTAACACAAGCCAGCTTGTAGCTAAATAGGATTAAAGGATTACATTTCATTTATATATTCAATTGTCTGCCTATCTGCTTTTCTCACCATGCATTATGTAACTGAATACCATAGTACTGGGGCAACTTGAACTTTGCACTTCTTAAATGTACTATTTCAACTTCTGTGAAAAGGAAAAGGGTATCTGGTGCAAGCAAAATGAAATCCAGCACTATAGTGTATAGATGTATAACCCAAATGGAAATTCAGGCTGGTCATATAAAAACACACATATGAAACAGGCTTGTGGGTCCTCGTCTCTCAAGACCCTTTTCTGTCAGCATCCCACCTTTTCTTCTGTGAATCTAGAGGAAGCAATGAAGGAAAGTCCTCCTTCTTCCAGAGTAGAAGTATTCAGTAGCCCATCCTTCCAGCTCATCTTTCTGTTTGTGGCAGATTGAAAATGGCCACAAGTTCTTTAACACTCTCTGCATGGAGGTTTATGTCCTGTCTCCTTGAATCTGAGCAGCCTCTAGATTCCTTTGACGAGCAGAACACTGTGGAAGTGATGCTGGGCCAGTAAACCCAATATCTAAGTTTAAGGGGTTGGAATACTTGCTCTCGGAGCCCTGGGAGCTGCCACATAAGATGCTCATATTCTTAATGGAAAGGGACTAGGTCAGTCACCAGCTCTGTACCACCAAGTGGTCGTCATTTGAAGGCACTAAATTTTGGGGAAGTTCACTGCACAGAAATAGATAACCAGAACCTTGTTCTAGAATCAGGGTGGCAACTTTGATGGGCTGGCTACCTTGGGCCTGCGTCCTACTTCTATAAACAAAGTTTGATTGGAACACTCACATTAAATTACATACTATGTGTGGCTACTTTCCTGCCCCCAAGGCAGAGTTGAGTAGTTTTGTAAAGACCACATGGTCCACAAAGCCTAAAATATTTACTCCTTGGCACTTTACTGGAAATGTTTGCTGATCCCATTCTTAGAGGAAGCCCCACTCATGAAACCCATGATTCTCTCTGCAGGAATATATATATATCATTATATAATCATTATCTAATGATATAATGATATATTTATATGATGTATATTATATCATATATAGTAACCTATCTGTTGCCATTCAGTCTCTAAAGTCTTGTCAGATGAGAAGACAGAGATCTTATGCTGACTTGGCAAAGATATACGACCTCTGGAAAGTCAGTTCATCTCTCTTGGACTCAGTTCTCTCATTTGCTAACTGATCAGTCTTTCCCTAGAATTGTTCCATAAAACACTATATCCACAGGATGCTCTGCGGGAAAATGGTTCTATAGTCGAAATTCAGGAGAAGCAAGGTACACTATCTTAATGGAGCTATAAAATATCTATTAGCATATTAAAGCTTTTGCAGTAAAGAGAACAGTCTATGTTTGTTTACATAAATGTTGTCTCAAACATTTTTGGTACCAAAGTGCTTCCTACCTATTGACACTGCGTAGAACCCATACTGGGAAGAACACACGCCAGGAAATACTACACCAGATGCTTTTCAAGGTACTCTTTTTTTTAAACAGTCCCTGAATTCATTTTTCTAGGTACAGAGAGTTAATCTTTTCAGTACTTTTTTAGACTTCCCTTTCTAAAGACTGCTGCTTGTAATTTGTTAGCAATGCGAGACTCTGCTAGTGCAATTTGCTGACTTTTCAGATTGGAGATGCAGTGGCCAATTAAGGAAGTTGCAAATTCTCCTAGAGGAACTAAAATGACACAGTGATCACCCATCTTTGGATGACAATGATAATTACGGTCTTGAAGTGAAGTAGGGAAAATGCAGACACATTTTGAGATTACTACTAGTTTTTATAATCTGAAGATTTTCTCAAAAATTCTAAAATGAGTATACAGTTCTTTCTTAGTATTACAAATGCTATTCAAACAATCCCAAATGAACATGTTTAACAACATGAATACAAAGTGTATACAGAATATTAAATACAAAGTGACCTTGCTTATCCAGTCTACTTGTTTAGAATTCCAGGTTATCAAACCAGTTATATAAAACATGAAAGTGTTTATCCTGCTGAAATAACAACTGGGCAAAGCTGCCTTCCCAGTGCATCAGGATGTTGGAGATTCCTGACATGAGGACACATTGTAAGGCTGCTCACAGTACTATCTGCATTGACGTCCACTATCTTTTCTTGGTTCCAGTTATTTCAGAAGTAATATGTTGTACTCACACACAACTACTCAACTATCAACCCTCTCAGCAGCTAAAATATATCAATATTAATGAGACAAGTTATTTTTCTCTAGTAATTATTAGAGATAAATGTTAATAAACACATTCTGTAAAAAGATCAAATTCAAAAGGAACAAGTTTAGTTCACCTGAAATGCATCTCAAGGAATCACATACTGAGACTTCTTATAACATCTAACATATTAACCAAAACTTGTGTAGATATTCCTCTAAACCAGTGTTACTCAACAGGGAGTGATGGCTTTCCCTACGTATGAAGATATTTTTAGTTGTCAGAACTCAGTAGTTGCTGCTGGCCAGGGATGATGCTAAACATCCTACAATGCACAGGACAGGTCCCTATAACAAAAAATTATCCAACACACAATGTGGACCAACCCTGATCTAAATTGTTCTTTCTTTTTTTCAAACTTTAAACTTTTATTTTGTATCGGGGTATAGCTGATTAACAATATTGTGATTGTTGTTGTTGTTCAGTTGCTCAGTTGTGTCCAACACTTTGTGACCCGTGGATTGCAGCATACCAGGCTTCCCTGTCTTTCAGCATCTCTCAAAGCTTGCTCAAACTTATGTCCATTGAGTTGGTGATGCCATCCAACCATCTCTTCCTCTGTCATCCCTTTTTCCTCCTGCCTTCAATCTTTTCCAGCACCAGGGTCTTTTCCATTGAGTCGGCTCTTCCCATCAGGTGGCCAAAGTATTGGAGCTTCAGCATCAGTCCTTCTGAAGAATATTCAGGATTGATTTCCTTTAGGATTTATTGGTTTGACCTCCTTGAGTCCAAGGGACTCTCAAGAGTCTTCTCTAAGACTCTTGTTATGATAGTTTCAGGTAAACAGCAAAGGGATTTAGTTATACATATACATGTATCCATTCTTCCTCAAAACCCCTTCCATCCAGGCTGGCACATAACATTGAGTAGAGTTCCATGTGCTATACAATAGGTCCTTGTTGTTTACCCATTTTGAATATAGCAGTGTGTACACTTGCAGATGACACCACGCTTATGGCAAAAAGTGAAGAGCCTCTTGATGAAAGTGAAAGAGGAGAGTGGAAAGAGTTGGCTTAAAGCTCAACATTCAGAAAACTAAGATCATGGCATATGGCATCTGGTCCCATCACTTCATGGCAAATAATGGGGAAACAGTGGAAACAACGGCTGAGTTTATTTTTCTGGGCTCCAAAATCACTGCAGATGGTGACTGCAGCCATGAAATTAAAAGATGCTTACTCCTTGGAAGGAAAGTTATGACTAACCTAGATAGCATATTCAAAAGCAGAGACATTACTTTGCCAACAAAGATCCGTCTAGTTAAGGCTATGGTTTTTCCAGTGGATGTGAGAGTTGGACTGTGAAGAAAGCTGAGTGCCGAAGAATTGATGCTTTTGAACTGTGGTGTTGGAGAAGACCCTTGAGAGCCCCTTGGACTGCAAGGAGATCCAACCAGTCCATCCTAAAGGAGATCAGTCCTGGGTGTTCATTGGAAGGACTGATGCTAAAGCTGAAACTCCAGTACTTTGGCCACCTCATGCAAAGACTTGACTCATTGGAAAAGACCCTGATGCTCGGAGGGATTTGGGGCAGGAGGAGAAGGGGACGACAGAGGATGAGATGGCTGGATGGCATCATCGCCTTGATGGACATGAGTTTGAGTGAACTCTGGGAGTTGGTGATGGACAGGGAGGCCTGGGTGCTGTGATTCACGGGGTCACAAAGAGTCAGACACAACTGAGCGACTGAACTGAACTGAACTGAATGTGAGCTGGTGAGCGTTAAAGGCACTTTAGGAAGGAAAAGAATACCAGTCACAGACTGCAGCCACTCCCTACAGTGAGCCCCAGGGGAGCTCAAGATGTAAAAAAAAACAAACAGCATACTGGCCCCAGATAGGTGAGATGCACACGAAAGGAATGATTTCAGTGAGCCTAGACTCTTGGACCTTCCCATTCATATAAAAGTGCTAAATTCCTTAACTTGAGATATCTGGTTTTTTTTTTCATTAACAATAATCTTTTGACGTTAAGACTATCTACCCTTTGTTGCAAAACTTCTATTTAACCTGTCTCCTCTCTCACCTCCTCAGAGCAGTTCTCTCAGGGTTACTTGAGATGCTATCTCTCGGGCTTATAGTTCCTAAAAATTCCCACCAAATAAAACGTAACCCTCAACTTTTAGGTTGTGAATATTTTTTAAGTCGACAGTGAGCTACACAGAATTGAGATGAATAAATCTTTGAATTTGTCTGATTTAACCTTACAGAGGCATGGATACCATGTACTCAGAGGTGCATACATATTCTGTGAAATGTCTTAATGATGTTTTGAAACAATAGGCATGTTACTTGACTTGACATACCTTCTGTTTAATTTTATACTCTTCTCTTCCCTGGGCTCTACAACCCTCATGATCTCCATAATATGTCTATGCTGATCACATCCAAACTCTAGGTAGAATCAGAGTGTCAAAGTAGGGAAGGGATGTCAGAGGCCACAGCCTTTGGTCTTCACCAGAGAAGATTCCTTCCACAACACCTGACATCAGGTCCTAGATCCCACTCCACTCCCACCCCTACCTCCAACTGAATGCAATTAGAGATAGGCTCTCTACTTAGCCATTGTGGAACGCCTTTCTCCTTTTGGGTAAGTCTGATCACTGTGCCAAATGAAATCAGACACGCCCAACTGCTCTCAAGTCCACCCAGGTCTGCTCCTCAAACTCTACAGATCTTAGCCACACATCTGGGACCTCCTGGAAGCAGTGCCGCTCTCACAGCGTGAACTCATACACGGTCAATGAGAGCTGAGATGTTTAATTGGCCTCTTTCCTTCTGTACTTTTCCCTCTTCATTTTCCACCATTCAAGCAGGTGGCAGGGACTGTGCTTCCTTGTCTGCTGAGGGGAGGGGTGTTTGTTTCAGGAAATTGCCTGCTCTCCATTTCCCCTTCTGGATTTTGTGTCCTTAAACACTAAACTGGTTGGAAACATTTTGTGCTAAATGACTCTGGAAACAAGAGAAGGTGGGGATGCTTTTAGATATGACAAAAGCAAAGAGGAAGTTCCTTTAATAGCAATAAGGGGTGGGGGAAGATACTGACAGAGAAGGGAGCTCTTTTGCCAATGCCCCAGAGAGGAGGGGCTATGTGACTCCCTGCCTTGCCAAAGACCCCCTGTTCGCAATAAGGTATGATGCAACACAACATCCATTCTTTTTCTTAAGATATTTATTTGTATACGCTGGGTCTTAGTTGTGAAATGCAGGATCTTAGTTGAGGCATACAAACTCTTAGTTAAGGCATGTGGGATCTAGCTCCCTGACAAGGGATTGAACCTGGGCCACCTGCATCGCAAGCTCAGAAGCTTAGCCACTGGACCACCAGGTAAGTCCCACAGCACCCATTCTTAAGGAGCACGTGGATTTGGTCAATGAATTGGTTCTCTGAATTGGAGCTCCTCCCGTCATTCTCTCAACTTTCTTGCCAACCCCACCCTTACCATTTGGAGGTCCTTGTTCTGCTCTTGATTAGAGTAAAGGCAGCTGCCAAGTGCGGCTAAGCATCCTGCCTGCCCAAGTGGGCTAGGGGTCAAAGTGGAAAATGTGCTGTTTCTCACACAGTGAACCTGGGGGCCAGAAATCCATCCACACGGCACAGCTATGTGTCCTAGTGGAGCAGTACAGGGGACAGAGCTTTGGAGTCAGACATCCAGGGTTGAGTCTTGGGGCTCACTTATTTTTTAATTTATATTGGAGCACAATTGTTACTTCCAATAAATTTGTTAATGAGGACTTAGCTTTCTCCTGGAGAAACTACAAATAGTGTTATCTACTCTGGTGTCACAGAGGTGTGTGCCCCATTCCCCTGGAGTGAGGACCTGCTGTGATGAGAGCAGTCAGCAGATAGCCTTGCGTTGCTGTGCCTCCAGGATCCACCAGGTGTTCAAGCAAGGCCATGCTCTCCCTGGGCTGCTCCTAGATACTGCCTGAGTATGGGGACTAGAGCCAGAACATTTCTGCCCAAAATGAGGATCCTCTGCTGCTGCTGCTGCTGCTAAGTTGCTTCAGTCGTGTCCAACTCTGCATTCCCATAGACAGCAGCCCACCAGGCTCCCCCGTCCCTGGGATTCTCCAGGCAAGAACACTGGAGTAGGTTGCCATTTCCTTCTCCAATGCATGAAAGTGAAAAGTGCAAAGTGAAGTCGCTTAGTCGTATCTGACTCTTCGCGACCCCATGGACTGCGGCCCACCAGGCTCCTCTGCCCAGGGGATTTTCCAGGCAAGGGTACTGGAGTGGGTTGCCATTGCCTTCTCCGGAGGATCCTTTAGTACTCTGGGAATCCCCAGCTCCTAAGGGGTGACTTTCTCAAGCCTCCATCACAGTCTGAGGTTCTTTCTCCCTACTTTTCCTTCCTCCTTTCCTTTTACTAAGTCAGAACTGCATCAGATCTGGAGGCTCTCCTTCCAGCTCTGCTTCTGTTCTCCCATGCTTTTATTTTTCTCATAGACATTTGTTGTTGTTGCTCAGTTGCTCAGTCATGTCCAAATCTTTGCAACTGCATAGATTGCAGCACACCAGGCTTCCCTGCCCTTCACTATCTCTCTGAGTTTGTTCAAACTCATGTCCATTGACTTGGTGAGCCTATCTCATCCTCTGTTGCTCCCTTCTCCTCCTGCTCTCAATCTTTCCCAGCATCAGGGTCTTTTCCAGTGAGTTGGCTCTTCACATCAGGTGGCCAAAGTATTAGAGTTTCAGCTTCAGCATCAGACCCAATGAATATTCAGGACTGACTTCCTTTAGGATTGACTGGCTTGATCTCCTTGCAGTCCAAGGGACTCTCAAGAGCCTTCTCCAGAACCACAATTCAAAAGCATCAATTCTTTGGCGCTCAGCCTTCTTTATGGTCCAATTCTCACATCTGTACCTGACTACTGGAAAAACCATAGCTTTGACTATATGGACCTTTGTGGTTCATAGTGAAAGTGATGTCTCTGCTTTTTAATACACTGTCTAGGTTCATCATAGCTTTCCTTCCAAAGAGCATCTTTTAATTTTTTGGCTACAGTCACTGTCTATTTCTGCTTTATTGCCTATGCCAAAGCCTTTGACTGTGTGGATCACAATAAACTGTGGAAAATTCTGAAAGAGATGGGAGTACCAGACCACCTGACCTGCCTCTTGAGAAACCTATATGCAGGTCAGGAAGCAACAGTTAGAACTGGACATGGAACAACAGACTGGTTCCAAATAGGAAAAGGAGTACATCAAGGCTGTATATTGTCACCCTGCTTATTTAACTTATATGCAGAGTACATCATGAGAAACACTGGGCTGGAGGAAGCACAAGCTGGAATCAAGATTGCCAGAAGAAATATCAATAACCTCAGATATGCAGATGACACCACCCTTATGGCAGAAAGTGAAGAAGAACTAAAGAGCTTCTTGATGAAAGTGAAAGAGGAGAGTGAAAAAGTTGGCTTAAGGCTCAACATTCAGAAAACGAAGATCATGGCATCTGGTCCCATCACTTCATGGCAAATAGATGGGGAAACAGTGGCTGACTTTATTTTGGGGGGCTCCAAAATCACTGCAGATGGTGACTGCAGCCATGAAATTAAAAGACACTTACTCCTTGGAAGGAAAGTTATGACCAACCTAGATAGCATATTAAAAAGCAGAGACATTGTTTTTTCAATAAAGGTCCATTTAGTCAAGGCTATGGTTTTTCCAGTGGTCATGTATGGATGTGAGCGTTGGACTATAAAGAAAGCTGAGTGCCGAAGAATTGATGCTTTTGAACTGTGGTGTTGGAGAAGACTCTTGAGAGTCCCTAGGACTGCAAGGAGATCCAACCAATCCATTCTAAAGGAGATCAGTCCTGAATATTCATTGGAAGGACCGATGCTGAAGCTGAAACTCCAATACTTTGGCCACCAGATGTGAAGAGCTGACTCATTTGAAAAGACCCTGTTGCTGGGAAAGACTGAGGGAAGGAGGAGAAGGGGATGACAGAGGATAAGATGGTTGGATGGCATCACTGACTCAATGGACATGGGTTTGGGTGGACTTCGGGAGTTGGTGATGGACTGGGAGGCCTGGTGTGCTGTGGTTCATGGGCTTGCAAAGGGTCGGGCATGACTGAGTGACTGAACTCAACTGAACTGAACTGTCTGCAGTGGCTTTATAGTCTAAGAAGATAAAATCTGCCATTGTTTCCATTTTTTTTCTCTTATATTTGCCATGAAGTGATGGGACCCGATGCCATGATCTTAGTTTTTTGACTGTTGACTTTTAAGCCAGGTTTTTCACTCTCATAGGCATTTTCTCTAATAAATCTGTACTTTGAATTCACTTAAGTATCTGCTTCTCAGAAAACCCAACTGATATAACTTCCCCTAGAAAACTGTTCTAAAAATTTAAAACAATAGCATAGTTCCTGTCTTTTGGTAGCTGCTCAGTTAAAGGTTAGCTTCCTCCAAGTGGGATGCATTACAGGGTCAGGGACTGAGTAATACCCTTCTATATCTGCTCAGTACTTTAAGCATGGATTCCATGTGTAAGTGAACTTCAGTAGTCAGCA
The DNA here is from genome assembly GCA_006410635.1 of Cephalophus harveyi. NCBI lineage: Eukaryota > Metazoa > Chordata > Mammalia > Artiodactyla > Bovidae > Cephalophus > Cephalophus harveyi. The sequence continues at coordinate 131,882 of SJYT01048722.1, read as the reverse complement.
ATGTGAAGTCAGACTTATTAATATAGCATTCCAGACTCTGACCTATCAAAATCATCTGCAGGCAGGTAACCATGTTTGGGTGTGTGAACAGGTGGGTTGGATTGTGAGGGAAGGAAATTGGCTTGGGTACCAGGAAGATCTAAATCTAATCTTAATTTGCTATGTACCTTAGGGAAATCACTTAACCTCTCTGTCTTCAGTCGACTCAACTATGTGATGGGGATAATACTGCTTAATTTATTAATTGTGAGGGTTAGAGATATCTAGGTAAGGCATCTAGCACAGTGTCTGGCCCATTGTAAGCGTCTAATGTGTTGCCTGTATATCCTGATTCTTACCCTGCCGTCTTATTGCCTCTACATCATTTCATTCATTCAGTATTTATTGTGGGTCTACTATGACAGGAACTTGAGACATAATAGTAAAACTGACGGGCACAGATCCTCACAGAGTCTGACAGGTTGGCACATCATAGTACAAAGTACATCTGTTATAATTACATCCAGTAATTATAACAGAAACATTTCGATGCTGCTTATTATGTGCTAGGTACTGTTCTAAGAGCTTTACTATACATGCACTCACTGAGCCTTTATATCAATCCAACCATATACCTGCTTAAGATGAGATAACTAGGGATGTGATAGATTTGGGTAGATTTGAACCCAGGCAGTTGGCTGAAGAGTCTATATTTTTAACGGCTACACTGTTGCTTCTCTAAACATCTGAATTATATTTTATGACTCCACAGAGCACGAACGATCCTTACACAAGTATATAACAAAACCTAGCGAATTAAATCAGTAGACAAACACTTATTTCCTTTAGAGAAACATAGGCACAGAAATAGTAAGCCAGCCGGGCAGGTGTAGACACTGGTGACCCGCATGACACAGTTACCATCCCCCAACCTCCCACTTCCTCACTATTTGCTCGGCTTTGAACTCAGCAGCTGTTCTCTGGCAGTGGCATTAGAAGAAAAACTGTTATAATACAGTTTTTCACCTTACTTAGCCTTGACCTTTTCATCTGCAGCAACCACAGGGCTCTTCTAGTTCTAATAAACTCTGAATTTTCGGTGTCATAATCTTTAATGCCTATCAGAACTTTCTGGCAGAAAAGTTAAAGTCAAATCGGTGTGTTTTATTTGTTGTTTTCTTTTCATAAAAGCATCCACATGACGGCATTAAGCAGTTTGCTGAGTGTCTGCAAGGCAATCAAGGTGGCAGTAAGGACATTGGACCCCGGACACTAAGTTCATTTCTTATTACGTGGCAGATATAACCGAGCTTTGGATGCCTGTGTAGCAAAAGTGACAGCAGCAGTTTGTTCCAAGAAATCCTTTAGGTTTATGACAACATACCATTATCATGACCATTCAAGAATAAAAATGACAATGCCAATATGATAGAAACCCACCAGCCTCTTCTAACTAGTCAAAAATGATTAAGACCAAAAAAAATGATTGTACTTACAGGAGGGCACTGTGCAAGTTTATCAGCTGCTACCAGTTGAACATTTAAGTGTTTACTTTGAGACTTTCCTCTAGATTTAATCAACCGCTGTAAAACCTGATAGAAGAAGACATGAATCTGAGATACTATCAGTGAGTTGAAAGAAAACCAAATAAATCAAATAAACATCTTTTTCAGAGTCTGTTTAACCCTGAGTATTTAATAGGGAGGAAACACAAAATGACAAGTTTTGTATACATATAAACTCTGTAATGACATCATTCAGTTACACTGGCTTTCAGTTATAGTGGATTTGATATGTCCATTTTATTCTTGCTACATGTGAGATCTTGGTGGGTTCCTAAGTCCTCTTCCTAGATTTTATCTAGAGATTTCAAAAAGAGCCCTGCAAAAGTGGAGGCACTGATCTGTACCAGATCATTTATGTCCAAATTCAGTTGAGTATCATTTTGGTTCACTATCTTGATGTCTGATATGTCATTGATAATTATTAAGGCATTCCAGTCTAATCTGACATTAACAGGACAATTTCATCTTTGAAATCTAGGCAAAACATTTGCACTGGTATGTTGCTACATACCGGTGATATACCTATGTCTTTTGGGGCACTGCTGCAATTGCATTTTTCTATATACTCTTCTTTCCCTTAATTATTTTTTTGCTGAAATAGGATGCTTCCTCGCAAAGAGTACTAATCTATGAGGCTCTATGATACCACAGCACACATATCCACAAGGGGACCCATTCCTGCACTTGTGGACTCCCTGGTGACTGGGGCCAGAAGGTTGAACTCTATTCCGCTGCAGTGAAGGGTGCTTGAATCCCCTTCAGTTCTGGGTCAGTGACTCTAAGTGGTCAAAGTCATTTCACTCCATTCTAATGATTGCCCAAAAGTCCTGGCTTGGTCGGGACTCCAAGCTCACCCTGCACAGAACCAGTGCCTGGAGAGATGGAAGGCTGAGGAGGTCAGGAGGGTTGGGAAGGGCACATGCTTTCCCTGGGAGAGGAGACTACTGGTCTGGTTTGAAGTCAAATATTCATTTAAGCAAGAAAATGAACTCTTGGAGCCACTGGAAAAAAACTGATTGGTAAGGTAGTACCTCCCAAGGGTATCTATTTCATATTCACTTTTTAGAACAGCGTCACATTTTTAAAATTAAAAAACATCCAAGTCAAAAGGGACCAATTTAAAAATAAATAAATAAATGGATATATAAAAGTTCCTAAGGGAAAAAAGGGACAGATTTGAGGGTGTCTCACTTTTATTTTTATCTCCCCTATTGGCATAAAGATACATGGCAGATACTCCATTGTGCTTCATCATAGAATAATTATATTCCTTGAAGGATTCTCCAGGCCAGAATACTGGAGTGGCTAGCTTTTCCCTTCTCCAGGCTAGTGTTTCCCTTCTCCAGGGGATCTTCCCAACCCAGGGATCAAACCCAGGTTTCCTGCATTGCAGGCAGACTCTTTACCACCTGAGCCACAGGGGAAGCCCAAGAACACTGGAGTGGGTAGCCTATCCCTTCTCCAGCAGATCTTCCCGACAACCAAACCGGAGTCTCCTGCATTGCAGGTGGATTCTTTACCAACTGAGCTATCAGGGAAGCCCTGAAGAACCTAACCTAAGCATAAATGCACAGATCTATAAAGTTTCCACAAGAGATGTTATACAGTGATGTTTGGCTTTAGATTTATGGTAAATGTATGTGTACTTCTTGAACTATTTTCTCTCTCAACTGGGGAGATAATATAGGTGATATAAGAATCAGTTTTACCTAAGAGATTTACCAAGTTAGCACCTAAAATCTCTGAAAAGCCAGACTTAACTTTTTGTCATCTTTCCTGTTTTTTTTTTTTTATATATATATTCTTGCATAACTGCCTGGTTTGGGAACCATACAGACAGTGAGTTTCTTGAAGGAATAAGTTATTCTTTATTTGCTATCTCAAAACTTCAAGAATCTGTACAGAACCGGTGAATCAAAAACAGTATTCATTAAAAGGGTCTTAAAAAGACATTTTCCTTGCCACAAACAAAGATGCACAGAGCAAAGAGTGTTTCAAAAGAAACTGACCTTCTAAATCTTAAGACAGAAATGAGCTAATTACCTTTGGAGATGAGACTTTTACATGAACAATAATTGGTGCTAAGGAGGTCTTTATAAGTTGTGCTGGGTGATTGATGGTGTCTGCATCAAGAACAACCAGTTGCAAAGATCTTGCCAACTCAAAGATTCTTTCAATTTCACTTTGTACTTCCGCTGAAAGGAGAAATAACAAATAACAGGTCACGGTATTTTTTATTAATTAGTTCCTATATTTAAAAAATAGTACCTCTTTCAGATATGTTACCCTACACTGCAAAACAGAATATTTTGAATTTTCATAGTTCTATCTAACTTAAGATCTTTTCCAAAGAGAGATGGGTTTTGAATTTTACCCAAAACCAAACAGTTGGTGGAAAAAAATGAGATGGTACACTGGATTTGCTTCTTGCACTCACTCTAATATTTAGCTATTTACATAGCTATGTTGTTTTGATTGTGATTTTGTTCTAAAGAACTTTAATTTTAGCTCTAGAAGCTGAAACCACATTTTAGGAAGCCACCAAAATACAGGTGCAGAGCAACATCACATGGAAACAAACTGCACTGAAATATGTCTACCAATCAACAGTCTACAGGTTAATAGTTTATGGATATGTTTTTATAGTCTTGCAGCTCATCTGTTCTGACTGATATGCACATTTTTCTATCCTTGTTAAATGTTCTGGACCTACTCTTACAATTAGCATATTGCTAAGTCTTCATTAGGTGCTAGGGCCAGTGGACTCATTCTATGGCATAATTATCTTCAGTATTAAAAAAATACAACTTAATGCCAATTAAAGTGTCACAATGCATTTCAATGCAAATCTACTGGGCCAGGTGTAATAGCCAACTGACCTGAATTTGTGCATGAATCTGGTCAAATGAAAGATCTAGTTATTTTCAATGTTCAAAGCAATCTGGCTGTTGTTTAAGTAAAAATTAAGCAGATCATCTGCAAAACATAATATGGATTTCTGAGATATAAAAGCTTGTTGTAATATATCTTCTTATAAATCACCTGATTTATTGGTTATGTCCAAAATCTGAATTAGTCTATTTAATTTTCAGAGAGATGATCTCATTTTGCTTTTTGGTTTCTTTTGGCTACAGGTATGACCTACCAATATTGTAATCTTGTCTAAATTACACAGAGTAGACAAAGGCATCTAATTTAAATTATTTCAAAGATGGACTAGGGAAAAGTTGATGTCACTCTAAATATCCTCACTGAAAAGGGTATGTGCCAGAATCTCATGATTTGTTTTGCTTATTCAGAATAAACACAAATTTATGTCAATCACCAAAAAGACCTCCTTTTTAACTGAATAGACTGACAGGGTGTGTGGGATCATGAATGCTCAAGTCTATCATGTAACTATTTTCTAGGGCTCCACATAATAGCATAAAATTCTTATAAAATTCTTATTTCCCACAAAATCACTGATGTTTAATGTATGATCTGTATTAGAAGTATGAATTTAAAGAGTCACCAGGACCCAGTAGAAGCTGTTCAATTCAACTTCTGACTCACAACATGTTCTCGGATTTCCTTCCTGTAATGGGTTGAATTGCATCCCCCCTACCCAGATTCCTATGTTGAAGTCATAACCCCCTGGTACCTCAGAATGTAACCTCATTTTTGAGATAGGGTACTTATAGAGATCATCAAGTTAAAATGAGGTCATTAGGGTGAGTATTACTCCAGTACAACTGGTGTCTTTATAAAAATGGGAAATTTGGAGATAAGCACACACAGAGGAGAACCCATGTGAAGATGGATGCAGAGACTGGAGAGATGCTTCTATAAGAGAGGAATGCCAGAGATTCCCAGAAAAGCCCCAAGAAACTAGCAGAGAGGCATGGAAGACAGTCTTCCTCACATTCCTCAAAAGGAAGCAATCTTGTTGATACCTTGGTCTTAGATTTCTAGCCTCCAGAATTCTGAGGCAATAAATTTCCATTAAAAAAAAAACTCAACATATCATATTATCCAATACCAATGGCCTGAAAGATTTCACGTTACTTTGAATGGTGACTAGCTTTCAATATAGCAATGTAAAGAATCTGGACAATTTGACTCATTTGCAAAATTCTGAAATACAGTCTACATTTATTAGTAACAACAACCTACTTGTCCCTTTTTTCCCTCATAAGTCAGAAACAGATTCTTTTCCAATGGAAAAGTTTGGAAAATAAAATCTGTTTTTACTGTAGTAAGTTTTAGCTGTTGGGGTGTGGGTTTTTTGTTTGTTGTTTGTTTTTCCATTAAACTGTCACCGTTGAATGTAATTCCTGGCCAGGACTGTACTAAAACAAGGTTATACTGCTTTAAGCTTCAAATTTTAATACAATGTTTTCTGATGTAGCCAAAAAGGCAGAGAGGCAAAGTAGATTGCCCTGGTGCAAAGAACCCTTGAGGCACGCAGAGTCTCTGTGTAAATAATTCAGAGATACTTGGGCCTCATTTACTTTGCACCAGCAAGGAGGTAAGTGTAATGTTTTGGGAGATTTTCTTGACCTCATCCTTGATGTTCAGCTCGCAGGGTCTTATTTCCCTGACCAGGGATTGAACCTAGTCCCTGGAAGTGCAAGTGCTGAGGGCAGGCACACCTACTGCTTAACCAACACAAAGCCTGGGCCATGGGTGTTGGGGCAGAGCAGGCCAGGAGGCTGCAAGGTCCACGCTCTATACTGGAGTGGGTCCAATACTTGAATAATATGCATAAGAAATACAATAACTAAATTATACATGTGAGAAAGAAAGTTATTATCTACATAGCCCCATTTTTACCCACACCTCAGGGCTTGTGGGATCCTAGTCCCCTGACCAGGGATTGAACTCAGGCCCTCTGAAACGGAATCACAGAGTCCTAACCACTGGACTGCCAGGGAATCCCCTCATATCCTTCTTTTTTTTGTTGTTGTTTTAAAGAAAAACTTTAACCAAATCCAACAATATCTTGACTACCATGCTGATTCCAGTCAAAGCTTTGTAATAGTATTATTCCAGACAAATGAACTCTGATAAGTCATGGACTAGGATCCTGGGAGACCTGAGAGAACACTTCTCTAATAACTCGGCTACAGCTGGTCTGGACTCAGCTCTCATAGCAACTCTGTCACCTGTGATCTTTCTCTCCTATCTAATTGCTTAAGCTATGTCAATGACTCTTTGTGGCCCCAAATGACATTTTCCAAGGGGAGTACCTTGGAACACTAATCTCATGAGATAACAAACACAAAGAAGGGGATTTTCTACAAGGGAAATATCCCATTTATAATAGCTTCTCTTGGAATTTCAAACATGCATTACCTTCTTTATCTTCATGTCTCTAAGAAGTCTTACAGTGAAGAAACCTGACAACTATTTAATCCATAAATTTCAAATTTATTTGACCATGAAAAACATACTATTTGTATCTTAAAAAAAAAAAAAAATCAACATTTTGGGACTTCCCTTGTGGTCCAGTGGTTAAGACTCTGAGCTTCCAATGCAGGGAACATGGCTTCGATCCCTGATAGGGAAACTAGGATCCCACATGCTGTGTGGTAAGGCCAGAAGAATAAAATCAACATTCTGTGGGATCTATTTTGGAGGTCTCTTTAGCAAAGCATACTAGAGCCCTAATATACTGGCCTAAACCTATTTTTACAGTCTCTTCTGTTGCTCTCAATTCATGCCCTCCACTTCCTTTTTCTAAGCATGATCTGCAAGAAAAACCACTTATTTCTCAACCACATATTGTTTCTATGTCAATGCTTTTGTACATTCTTGACTGCCTTAAGAACCAGCTCAAAAAACACACACACACAAAACTGTAAAGTCTTCTCAGATACCTCTTTCTCCCTATGTTTTTCTCTTTACACTTTTAGTACTTTGCTCATAATTCCATTATTACACAGTATTTTAACCATCACTTCCTTTTTTCTGTTTTCTTACCATGGGTAAGATAGTTTGTCTTAGTCCCATTTGTACTTCCTAAGTCTGGTGTAATGCATGGCAGTAAAAAGTGTTCAATAAATATTTAATGAAAGAATCTACAAATATGCATTAACAAGCAGACAAAAGGGCATAAGTGGCTCACAGAGTGGTTATTATAAGATGTTGCCCTTAAATTAACTCCAGTGGTTGTGGCTATAAGACTTTACAGAGTGAAAAGGAAAACCAATGAACTGATATCTACCTTGTTTCTTTCTCACTATTCACACTAATCCCCCTCCACCCACTCCCCTGGCTCTGACAATAGGTGACTACGTAGATTATATGGGATGACTCCAAAGGGAAGGAATGGTTAAAAGTCAAAGGCACTTTGAGGAGTGAAAAGGAGGGTGGAAGATAGGAGAACAGATGCTTATTTGAGAAATCTTCAATCTAACTTGGCATCCTTGCCACTCATGATATATTACTTTAGTTAGTAATCTGATTCATCATCACCAACTCTGCCTTCATCATCCCTGAAGGTCAAAATACTGTGCCTCTAAGAGTGTTTCACTCTGTAATGTTGAAAGCTCTAAATAGAGAACTAAAGAAGGAACCCCTGATGTTTGGGATCCTGTTCCCACAGACACTGACAATGTCCCATTTGGTATGTTCAACATTCTTTCACAAAGCAGACCAGAATATAAATGCAAAAGAGAGTTATGGGTGGACTGCACCACTCTGGGCCATCACAGAAACCACAAACAGGCTTTTGAGATGAGTATTGTGCTTCTCGGGCAGCCTGGACCCACTTCTGTGGTTGGTGAGTCCATCCCCCACAGCCCTGCTCCTGTATGGATGATGGAGCTAACCACATATGAGTGTTTTTGCTTCTCCATCACGGTGAATTTCATGATGCTTTCTGACTGGTGTACCAGGAAAGACAAGTTTAAACTCCTTACATACTGTTAATGATAGTTACTACATCAACTTAAGGATGTGACTATTCTGGGTACCAGCTGGCAGCAGAAACCACACTGAGAACACCATTATCGAGCTTTCTTCCAAGGATCTGAGAAAGGTGGACATCTCATTTGCTTTCAAGTCAGCTGTGACTCAGGTATGACAGATGTCATTAGCCTCATTGAGAAGCTTGGGATGAGTGGCTTCGTGTGCTGAGGTGGTAACAGATGAAGACATCCTCTTGAGGATTCTTCCCACCAGACTACTAATGAGCTAACTGACTGGAGCTGAGACAGAGAAGGATCAGCTGCACGATTCCGCTCTCTGCTTTTGTACGACTGGCCTTCTCGTCAGTTAATCAGTGCTTCTTCATTTGGAATGGGGAACAGGGACTTCCCTGGTGGTCCAGTGGTTAAGATTCCACCTGCCAATGCAGGTTACTCAGGTTTGACCCCTGGCCCAGGAAGATCCCACGTGCTACTGAGAAACAAAGCTGGTGCTCTAAAGCAGTGCACCGTAACTACTGAAGCCTGCCCACCCAGAGCCTGTGCTCTGCAACAAGAGAAGTCACCACAATGAGAAGCCCTCGGACCACAACGAAGAGTAGCCCCTGCTCACCACAACTAGAGAAAGCCCACAAACAGCAACAAAGACCCAGAGCAGCCAGACATAAATGAATAAAGGAAAAAAAATTAAAGAATGGCATCAGAGCAAACTGGAAAAGCATTCACAAATGCAACACGTGTCACCCCAGTCTGAAAGCGCAGCTTGGAGAAGTAGCATATTTGAACATCTTACCTAAGCTGGACCGAGTGTTCGAACGTTCAATTATTGCTCTCTTGCTGGGATTATTTAGCACAGACCTCTTAGCAAGAGAAATGTCAGCTGTCACTCTTGTTATTGATATCCTATGAATAGGAACACAGAACAGAACAAACCAGTAAAAATGTGGTGGGGCTCTCCAAGCGATTTGTAACCACAGTACTTAATAACCACTTTACATACTATAGTGCAACCACAGTATAATAAAACATTGGCCACAAGTATTTTAAATAGGCTTTGGCTAGCATTAAAACACAAGCAGAGCAGAATGGAGGAAGGTTTTTGGCTATTCAACAACAACAAAAACTCCAGGAAGAATGCAAACTCTTCCTCCACTATTGTCTGTCTTGCCGAATTCTCCTTATAGCACACACCATACCAAGAGGGAATCAAAACATATAAATAAACCATGTTCTTTCTAGCAAGCAGCAATACAATTTCCCCACAATTCATAGCTGATTTTCTCTTGAACAAGACCTTCAGGAACTGCACAGTGCCTCCGTGCTACTGGTCAAAGAGGAAAATCCTCTTCATTTTAATCATCAAAGACAATCAGCCAGTTGGTAGCTGTGTTGCATTCCTGGTGCTCAACAGTTAACTCATGACACATGAAGCATTTTGCCACGGGCCCGAAGGAATGCTTCATTTCTAAGAATATGAAAAATATGGTTTCTTTTCTACAGGCACAAGATTCTTTAGCATGTTTGCATATTACTTTGAATGCATATGCTGGACAGAAATAAGACACTATTGCTGAGGGCAATGTGAGGATTGTGCCAGGATTTCCATAAGTTAGAAAGTATCCTGCAGTCATGCAAGACAAGAATAAAGCAGAGACATTGCCAATGAATGGAGACAGAAGTCTATCTTGTCTATGTATATGATCTAGCAAATGAGAATCTCTGGAACTTACAACTTTCAAGTTCTTTATTTTAGGCTGGGTTTGCTCAACTTCAAATTATGATCTATCTGCAGAATGCAAAGAATGCCTCTCTAAGCCAGCTACTGCCATCGTGGGCCCTTCCTCACGCTTATCTTCAGAGCTGTAGAGGATTCCAGAAAACAGACAAGGCCCCTTCCCTTTTACACTCACGCACTCTTTCTCCCCAACTTTCAAGCTCCTCTAGAGGGTGGAGCAAGAAGGGGGTAGAGTTATCCACAACTGAGTCCTGTGTTATCTCGCACCTATTTAGGGATACTGTCAGCCCTCTCAGGAGACTCCTCACTTGACTTCAGGGACCTGAATCCTTGGGGGGAATTTAAGACAGTCCTCTTTGGTCAGAAATTATTTCTTTAGACCAACAGCCTGTGCAGAAAAAGTTCTGGTGCCATTTTAAAGCAAAGTACTCTTTGTTGGTTGTGTTGGATATATAAGCTGCAGATGGTGAGGAAGTTTAAAGCATTTTAATTCCTTAGAATTTTTCAGGCCCTAATAAATTATTTGAGGCATCTTCAGACTGTCTTCTGTGGAAACCAAGAATTTTGTGAAATAACTCAGGTCACTGAGAACATCAAATGGGGGCCAAGTTGGCCAGCAGGGGCCCATCTTTCCCATGCTTAATACCAAATAAACGCCTCTGCATTTCTGTTGGGGCCTTACCTATGATTTCATTGTAAGGACTTCTTCAACTGCTAAAAGAAATTGCAAAATACTGGTCTGTACAACTTCTTCATTTTATCAAGAATAAAAGTGAGACATGGGGAGGAAGTTCCACATGGATCCCTAGTGTCTAAGAAGGTCTAAAGCACAGGCTCCCAAGCTCTAGGCCAGCACTTAGTCACCAGACTCATAATTGTCTTACAGTTTCAGTTTCCTTCTCCAGCAATCCCGAATCTCCAGATACCAGCCAAACCATCAAGAGCAGATCTGGGCCACACAGAGTGATGGCCACTTTTTAAGTCAGGTTAAAGTCCGTGGAGCCCATATCTGAGTCTCTGTTACTCAGCTGGCTGCCGCACTTGAGGCATGAAATCTCATAGTCAGTCGTGGTCAGAGCTCATTTTATCTACAGAATAGGATCTGCTTGTTTATTTTTGTGTTTCTGGTGTCTTTGTTTGCAGTTTTAAGAATGGAGTTGCTGCTTAGAAAAATACAATCAAGTTCTAGAGCATTTCAAACATATGACTGGAGACAAGTAGCTTGGTGTAGGGGCAGAATTCAGCCTTCTAGAATATTCACTTTTAGAGGATAGAGGATCCAAAGATTCTATTCTGCTTAGATGAGAATCAAATCTAGTTTTATACTAGCCAAGTAGTGACCCTGGTTCTTAAAAGTTGGAGGGATTATCAGCAGATGTGCACTCTTATTTTTCTGGGTTTTAACACACTTTTACAAAGCCATTTTCAAATATATATAAAGTTTTTACCAAGAGGCAGAAATAATAACACACAAACAAAAAAACAGGAAATGAAAACTGCTCTATGTGTTCTGAAAACAAAAAAGGTGTGGACAATAAAAGATTCTTTTTCTTGTTTTATTGGTCAATAAAATACCAGCTAATTTGTTGTTGGTGGTCGCTAAATTGTATCTGACTCTTTGTGACCCCATGGACTGCAGCACACCTGGCTTCCCTGTCCTTCACTAATTTGTTAAGGTGTTATTTCTTAATAAAAATACTTATGTAGAAAAGAGTTTAGGAGAAGACAGACACAGCTCCAGAAACCCTCCAATAAGACAAAGTAGGAGTTTCCATTTTCTACGCAAAGATGCTTACTATTATCAAAATCAGACACCAAATCCAAACTTTTTGTTGTTTAAATGGCTCCCCAGTAATTACATTCAGTATTAAATGCTGCCTAGTTTACATACTTTTTTTTTTACTTAAACTAATACTCTTTCTACTTCTTTTCTTGATATAACTTCATATCTTCTACTGACTTAATACTTCCATGTATCTTTGATATACATCTCTAAAAAGTTCCCTTGGACACTTCTCTGTGACAGTGTCAGTAATTACTAGTGAGGGATAAAGGATGTTCAGTTCCCCAGCAGACTGGATATATATAAATATGGTAAATCTGAATCCTAGTTGTTACTNCTTCTTTTCTTGATATAACTTCATATCTTCTACTGACTTAATACTTCCATGTATCTTTGATATACATCTCTAAAAAGTTCCCTTGGACACTTCTCTGTGACAGTGTCAGTAATTACTAGTGAGGGATAAAGGATGTTCAGTTCCCCAGCAGACTGGATATATATAAATATGGTAAATCTGAATCCTAGTTGTTACTTCGGAGAAGGCAATGGCATCTCACTCCAGTACTCTTGCCTGGAAACTCCCATGGATGGAGGAGCCTGGTAGGCTGCAGTCCATAGGGTCGCTGAGTCGGACACGACTGAGTGACTTCACTTTCACTTTTCACTTTAATGCATTGGAGAAGGAAATGGCAACCCACTCCAGTGTTCTTGCCTGGAGAATCCCAGGGATGGCGGAGCCCAATGGGCTGCCATCTGTGGGGTCGCGCAGAGTCGGACACGACTGAAGCGACTTAGCAGCAGCAGCAGCAGTTGTTACTTACTACTGATTTGGAATCCTTCATAATTTCTGCACTCCATCAGTGCTATGAGTTTTAGTTTTCTGTGACTTATCTATGGAAAGACATTACTCCCAGGTGAGACACATTCATTAAAAAATAATTAGTATTTCCAGGTTGATAATAGAAAGCTAAAGATCCTTTTATACTCTATCCTTACCACATCCAATATGCAATCCTGTTAGTATATTAGTTTAAAAAAAAAAAAACTCTTATTCTTCACAAAGGAAAACATTCCAAAGGTCAGAGAGCACACTGTCAGGAGAAGGGAAGGAATGGAAGGCATACATGGACCTAGGGAGTCTCTCTGGATCTTCCTCTTGCTGGTTGCATGACCATGGACAAATCATGCCATTTTTTTGAGCATCAGCATGATAATTAATAAAATGGTGATAGTAGTTCTGCCAGACTGTCTCACAGGACAGTCACTAGGAACCAATAAGGCAATATCTAAAGTGTTTTCTTAAATACTCATTCATAGTTATAGCATGAACTCTCCCATTGCCAGAGTCCATGAAACTTACACATACTTTGAGGGTAGAAGAATAAGGTCAGACATGTTACAATCAAAATCTGTTAATTTAAATATTCATACTTGATGTGAGGGGCTCAGTAAATTGTCTCAAGTGCTTGAGTGTCCACGGATGAGTCTGCATTTGAATGGAGAGTAGGAGGAGCTGATAAGAGGGTGCTATTGGTGATGAAACAGAAGGCATTGTATTGTTCTTTTCCATTTGTCGCCTACGATTACAAGTTGTTTTCATTTTTCCATGTCTTGGCTGCTTTGTGATAGTACCAGCTGTTGCCATTTCCTTTCATAAATAAATACTACTTCTTTGATTCTCCCTCAATTATATCTTTTGGCCTCCTTTCTTTAAATTCTTCCCAAAACCTTTTTTTTTTAAAAGCATGCCTTGGCTAGTAGCTTCAGATCCTATTTGTATGTTCATTTAGGATTTGGGGCCATAATCATGTTGGTTAGTTACAAAGTGTCCTACAACTGCCATAGGGCTGATCTGATTCAGTTGTCAAAAAGCCTAAAGTTACAACTTTGTTGGGATTTGAAATGATTAGCATAGGTCAACACATTGCAGTTGGTTTGACTGCTTGCTGTTCAGCCTGTGAATGGTAGATTCAACCAGCTGAACAAACCTCATCTGAAAGGATGATCCCTGATGAATGTTTGTGGTGTGAAATGAAGAGAGAAAAGCTCCATGCCATTGTGCATGCACCGTGCCCCTGCCAGGCTGGTGCACTGTACCAGCTCGTTAGACTGATTCCACTTAGTTTATGACCTGGGCATAGGAACTATCACTGTATATGGATATCCACATGTACAGGGGTTCCCTGAGGAAGTATCCAGTATTGTGCTTTTCATTCTTTCTTACATACATTCTAGTTAAGACTTGAATTTATTAAGCAATGAATGACAATAAAATTGTAAAATAAGTAGCTTTAAACTGATTCAGATCATTTCTAAGGTATCATAAAAGAGTAAGTATATGATTCTGTAGGAGACACTGTTGGTGTTTAATTCAATTTGTTGAATTATTTTTTTGCCAAGATCTGAAAAACAGTACTGAAGAAGAAAGACTTTTAGGCAGATTCTTTTTCTCTTTTGGCTCTTTGTGAAAAAGAAATTATCCTATTTTGTCTAACCTACTGCATTCATAGCCAGGGAAACATGGAGGAGGTTTCCATTAGAACATATTGTTTATGCTGTATTGCTATGCAAAAGCCCGCTGTGAAATTGTTCTCTTGGCTGGTTTCAATTAAAGACTATTTGTTGTTTTTTCTCCTTTTATTAATTGGTGGAACACAATGCAGCAGATTGTCATGGCTCAAAATGTAAGGATATTCTCCACACAGCAGACATGTCAGAGTCATAGTGAAACTACAAGCACATTTCTTTTTCCTAATCAAAGTTTCCGTATGCACCAGTGAATGCAGTATTGTTTTTCTGCTGCAGCGGCCTCTGCTAATTTGAAAGCAAGCCCTCTCTCCTATTCCCACCTTTATTATCTAGCTTCCTCAAACTCTGCCATACATCAGATCTCTCTCGGGCAGAGTCTCTCTCTAGCCATTTCTCCTGCTGCTGCTGTATTCCTCCTCACATCTCTACACCCTCTGCTGTGCCATCAGGCACCTTGGATCACTTGGTATTGGAATTTTAGTTCTATTTCTATTAAAATCATCTTCAGTAGTGTATGCTTGATGAATCAGGTAACTCAAGCTGATAAATCTCTGCTGTTACAATTAAATGCACTTCCTCTCTCTAAGTCTGAAGATTGAGGAAGAACCTCAGATTCTTCATTCTTGAAGGCAGTTAATTAAGTCAGTCACTTTCTCTTTGCTTAATTACAATAATTACTTCCTTCTTTTCCATAAGGTCCTACCTTGCAAACCTTTACTAACACTGCTGTTTATACGGATGTTATGTGGGGACCAAAACAAACAGAAACTTAGACTGCATGTGGGATGGCATTTGTTCAGCTCAAGAGCTCTTGTGGGGCCACAGGATGAAGCACTGCTCAGAACTTCCTTAATTAAAGGCCCACAGGCTAAAGCCATGTGACTCTAAGCACAGCTGAAGGAAGCCCGCTTGACTGAGCCAGGCATATCAGCTATTAACAACCCAGGGAGATCGGCATGAAGGTAAGGGTCATGGCCCCTGTCATCAGAGGCAAGGATCAAAACCAACGTTAAGTTAAAAAGCCAGACTTCAGCCGTTTCTTTGC
This sequence comes from Cephalophus harveyi, assembly GCA_006410635.1. NCBI lineage: Eukaryota > Metazoa > Chordata > Mammalia > Artiodactyla > Bovidae > Cephalophus > Cephalophus harveyi. Next base: position 116,335 of record SJYT01048722.1, on the reverse strand, counting down.
AATGCCTTTTTTTAAGAAGTAGATTCCCGGTACTCAAAAGTTACAAACAGAAGCAGGGTATCCATCTACCTGTTGTTTGACTTAAGAGATTAGAATATAAGGACTTTTTACATTTCCTTCCAACTCCAGTAGTCTAGTATTCAGTACTTTTCACTTGTTTTCTTTGAAATTACTTCATTCTCTGTCTGTCTTGTTTAAAGAGAGAGAGAGAGAATAGGATACACCTATGGCTTTCTTATTAAGCCCTCGTGTCCACTAGATAAATATGGCAGACTGCTATTTGTTCAACAAAATCCATTTTCTCTTCCTCCTGGGCACATTTCTAGCCTCCTTTGCAAGAAGGTGTGGCCACATGTCTAAGTTCTAGCCAATGAAATGTGAGAATGATGTGAACCAGAGAAGCTGGTTCACTCCTCTCCCTACAGCTGATTGTAGAGATCCCCAGGCCAGCGGTCCCAAATGACAAACAGGACAAACTTTCTTTCCCATCCTTCCCTTCTCCATCCTACCCACCTTCCCAGCTGAGGAACACCTGCCTCAGACTGTACAATGAGCAACAATAAGTTTCTACCGAGTTTGATTCATTATACATTTTGGGCTCTATTTATCAAGGCAATCTAGCCTGTACTCTGACCAGTACATTCTTTTGGCAAAATATGTTAGCCTTTGCCCTGCTTCATTGTGTACTCCAAGGGCAAATTTGCCTGTTAACTCCAGGTATCTTTTGACTTCCTACTTTTGCATCCCAGTCTCCTATGATGAAAAGGACATCTTTTTTTTGGTGTTCGTTCTAGAAGGTCTTGTAGGTCATCACAGAACCATTCAACTTCAGCTTCTTTGGCATTAGTGTTTGTTTGGAGCATAGACTTGGATTATTGTGATATTGAATGGTTTGCCTTGGAAACGAACAGAGATAATTCTGTCATTATTGATATTACACCCAAGTACTGCATTTCAGACTCTTCTGTTGACTATGAGGGCTATTACATTTCTTCTAAGGGATTCTTGTCCACAGTAGTAGATATAATGGTCATCTGAATTAAATTTGCCCATTCCGGTCCATTTTAGTTCACTGATTCCTAAAATGTCAATGTTCACTCTTGCCATCTCCTGTTTGACCACTTCCAATTTTCTTTGATTCATGGACCTAACATTCCAGGTTCATTTCTTTACAGCATCGGACTTCACTTTCATCACCAGTCATATCCACAATCGGGCATTGTTTTTGCTTTGGCTCCATCTCTTCATTGTTTCTGGAGTTATTTCTCCACTCTTCTCCAGTAGCATATTGGGCACCTACCAACCTGGGGAGTTCATCTTTCAGTGTCATATTTTTTTGCCTTTTCATACTATTCATGGGGTTCTCAAGGCAAGAACAATGAAGTGGTTTACCATTCCCTTCTCCAGTAGTCCACGTTTTGTCAGAACTCTCCACCATGACCTGGCCATCTTGGGTGGCCCTACATGGCATGGCTCATAGTTTCACTGAGTGAGCCAAGGCTGTGATCCATGGGACCAGTGTGGTGAGTTTTCTGTGATTGTGGTTTTCATTCTGTCTGCCCTCTGATGGAGAAGGATAAGAGGCTTATGGAAGCTTCCTGATGGGAGAGACTGACTGGGGGGGAAACTGGGTCTTGTTCTGATGGCCAGGGCCCTGCTCAGTAAATCTTTAACCCACTTTTCTGTTGATGGGTGGGGCTGTGTTACCTCCCTATTGTTTGGCCTGAGGCCAAACAATAGTAGGGGTAATGGCCCTAATGGTAACCTCCTTCAAAAAGACTTCCGCACTCACTGTTGTATTCAGTGCCCTGACCCCGCAGCAGGCCACTGTCGACCCGCGCCTCTGCTGGAGGCTCCTGGACACTCACAGCCAAGTCTGGCTCAGCCTCTTGTGGGGACACAGCTCCTTTCTCCTGGATCCTGGTTCATACAGGGTTTTGTTTGTGCCCTCCAAGAGTCTGTTTTCCCATTCTTGTGGAAGTTCTGTAATCAAATCCCACTGGCCCCCAAAGTCAAATTCCCTGGGGGTTCTCAGTCTCTTTTGCAGATCCCCAGGTTGGGAAATCTGTTGTAGGTCCTAGAACTTTCTTTCTTAACAGTAGGAGAATTTCTTTGGTATATTGTTCTGCAGTTTGTGGGTGGTCTGCTCAGCAGCTCTATGGTGGGGCTAATGGCAACCTCCTCCAAAAGGGCTTATTGCCACACAATGCATGTCCCAGGTAGCTACACCCAGAGCCCCTGTTGCTGCGGCAGGCCACTGCTGGCCCGTGCCTCCATAGGAGACACTCAGACACGCAAAGGCAGGTCTGGCTCAGTCTTTCTGGGACTCTGGGTCCTGGTGCACACAGTTTTGTTTGAGCCCTCTGAGCATCTCTGGCAGGTATGGGGTTTGATTCTAAACGTGATTTCACCCCTCCTACCATCTTGTTGGGGCCTCTCCTTTGCCCTTGGATGTGGGGTGTCTTTTTTGGGGGGATCTTTTTTTGGTGAGACAGATAACAATCTGTCAATGATTTTACAGCAGTGAGTTGAAATTTTGCAGTTCTCACTGGGGAAGATGAGTACATGTCCTTCTATTCCACCATCTCATTTTCAACAACACAAAAGATGACTCTACACATGGACATCCTCAGATGGTCAATACTGAAATCAAACTGATAATATTCTTTGCATCCAAAGATGGAAAAGCTCTATACAGTCAGCAAAAATAAGACTGGGAGCTGACTGTGGCTCAAATCATGAACTCCTTATTGCAAAATTCAGGCTTAAATTGAAGAAAGTAGGGAAAACCACTAGACCTCTAAATCAAATCCCTTATGATTATATAGTGGAAGTGACAAATAGATTCAAGGGATTAGATCTGATAGACAGAGTGCCTGAAGAACTATGGATGGAGGTTCATGACATTGTACAGGAGGTGATGATCAAGACCATCTCCAAGAAAAAGAAATGCAAAAAGGCAAAATTGTTGTCTGAGGAGGGCTTACAGAGCTGAGAAAAGAAGAGAAGCAAAAGGCAAAAAAGAGAAGGAAAGTATATCCATTTGAATGCAGAGTTCCAAAGAATAGCAAAGACAGATAAGAAAACCTTCCTCAGTGATCAATGCAAAGAGATAGAGGAAAACAATAGATGGGAAAGACTAGAGATCTCTTCAAAAAAGTCAGAGATACCAAGGAAACATCTCATGCAAAGATGGGCTCAATAAAGGACAGAAATGGTATGGACCTAACAGAAGCAGAAGATATTAAGAAGAGGTGGCAAGAATATAGAAAGAACTATACAAAAAAGATCTCCATGATCCAGATAACCATGAAGGTGTGATCACTCACCTAGAGTCAGACATCCTGGAATGTGAAGGCAAGTGGGCCTTAGGAAGCATCACTACGAACAAAGCTAGTGGAGATGATGGGATTCCAGCTGAGCTATTAAAAATCCTAAAAGATGATGCTGTGAAAGTGCTGCACTCAATATGCTAGCAAATTTGGAAAACTCAACAGTGGCCACAGGATTAGAAAAGGTCAGTTTTCATTCCAATTCCAAAGAAAGGCAATGCCAAAGAATGTTCAAACTACCACACAATTGCACTCATCTCACACACTAGCAAAGTAATTCTCAAAATTCTCCAAGCAAGGCTTCAACAGTATGTGAACAAAGAACTTCCAGATTTTGAAGCTGGATTTAGAAAAGGCAGAGGAACCAGAGATCAAATTGCCAACATCTATTGGATCATTGAAAAAGCAAGAGAGTTCCAAAAAAACATCTACGTCTGCTTTACTGACTACACCAAAGTCTTTGACTGTGTGGATCACAATAAACTGTGGAAAATTCTGAAAGAGATGAGAATACCAGACCACGTGACCTGAGAAATCTGTCTCCTGAGAAATCTGTATGCAGGTCAAGAAGCAACAGTTAGGACCAGACATGGAACAATGGACTGGTTGCAAATTGGGAAATGAATATGTCAAGGCTGTATATTGTCACCTTGCTTATTTAATTTATATGCAGAGTACGTCATGAGAAACGCTGGGCTGGATGAAGCACAAGCTGGAATCAAGATTGCTGGGAGAAATATCAATAACCTCAGATAGGCAAATTGCTTATTTAATTTATATCCACCTCTTCTTAATAGCTTCTGCTTCTGTTAGGTCCATACCATTTCTGTCCTTTACTGAGCCCATCTTTGCCTGAGATGTTCCCTTGGTATCTCTGACTTTCTTGAAGAGATCTACCACCCTTATGGCAGAAAGTGAAGAGGACCTAAAGAGCCTCTTGATGAAAGTGAAACAGGAGAGTGAAAAGCTGGCTTAAAACTCAATATTCAGAAAACTAAGATCATGGCATCTGGTTCCATCATTTCTTGGCATATAGATGGGGAAATAGTGGAAACAGTAACAAGCTTTATTTTATTGAGCTCCCAAATCACTGCAGATGGTGACTGAAGCATGAAATTAGAAGACACTTGCTCCTTGGAAGAAAAGCTATGACCAACCTAGACAGCACATTAAAAAGCAGAGACATTACTTTGCCAGCAAAGGTCCATCTAGTCAAAGCTATGGTTTTTCCAGTAGTCATGAATGACTGTCAGAGTCCAACCATAAAGAAGGCTGAGCGCCGAAGAACTAACTAATGCTTTGAACTGTGGTGTTGGAGATGACCCTTGAGAGTCCTTTAGACTGCAAGGAGATCCAGCCAGTCAATCCTAAAGGAAATCAATCCTGAATATTCATTGGAAGGACTGATGCTGAAGATGAAACTCCAATACTTTGGCCACTTAATGCAAAAAACTGACTCATTGGAAAAGACCTTGATGCTAGGAAAGATTGAAGGTAGGAGACGAAGGGGATGACAGAGGATGAGATGGTTGGACGGCATCACCAACTCAATTGACATGAGTTTGAGCAAGCTCTGGCAGTTGGTAATAGACAGGAAGCCTGGCGTGCTGCAGCCCATGGGGTCGTAAAGAGTCAGACCCAACTGAGCAACTGAACTGAAACTGAAGTCTGTGCTGAGGTACTTAGCAATTCACATAATGGCACTGAAGCGTTCTGCTTTCTTGAACTAAAACATCAATTATTGGAACTAAAATCCCAGCTTATTTTCTTTCTATTATATATAGTCCCAGAAACTAACAAATACTTTAAACACAATTATCCAGAAGGTTTTTCTTTTAAACAAATATATACAATTTGTACTTAAAGCAGTATCATGTTTGCTTTTTTTCTTAAAATATCATATTTTTTAAAACCTATGTGGAAATTTAAAAAAATATCTTTAAATACTTAAAAATTTAGTAAGCTGGATGCATTTATCCATACTTATCCATCAGTACTAAGTTTTCTTCATTTCTAACAAATCTTCAGGTATTGATTTCACGTGGTTATTTTTACACAGAATGCATTCTGCGTTGTGAAAGAGCTTAGCTCTTAGTATCGAGTCGGTGTGGACTTTTTAACATTTCTCTGCAAAATATAGAAGGTCCTTCCAGATATTTTTCACAAAACTGAAATGATAAAATTTTCCAGTGGTTAAAGACTGCGCCATGTTGATATGGGTCATAGTGGGATAGGATACATAGAAAAGAAACCAATAAAATAGCAAGGTAATTTCTAGTAAAACAAACCCAGAACTGAGTATTCAAAGAAATACTATTCCCTACAAAATAGTCACTTTGGGAAGCTTATGATGAAAACAGGCTTCCTTGGTGGCTCAGTCAGTAAAGAATCTGCCTGCAATGCAGAAGACTGCCTACAATAGAGTAGACCCAGGTTCCATCCCTGGGTCAGGAAGATGCTCTGGAGAAGGAAATGGTAACCCACTCCAGTATTCTTGCCTGGAAAATACCATGGACAGAGGAGCCTGGCAGGCTGCAGTCCATGGGGTTGCAAGGGTAGAATACAACTTAGCAACTAAACCACCACCACCATGATGGAAACATTTCTTGCACTCTTCTTTTAAGGAAATTTAGTATTTTATATATTCATATGATATACATGCATATATGCATGCACACACACAGTTCCCAAATGACTCTACCCAACGTGACCAGCAATGCTCCATATTGTCAGAAACATTCTATATCTTTCATTATTTTCTCATAAGCATGTTTGGTATGAATTCAATTATAAGTGAGAAAATAAAGACTAACACATACATTTAAATAAAACAAATGAATTATTTTCCTTATCAAGGTCCTTTTACTTTAAGAGAGTCGATGCTATACATCCTAACTTCATATTTTCAGAGCACTTTCATTGTGTTCTCCCTTGAACATTGAGTTATTTTAATTAGAGAATATCTGCAATCACAGGAAACATAGACCTACAAGTCAATTTATCATTCATGGTGGTTAAAGGAAAATAAAAATGCAAAAGCATCTGTATGTCTCACCTCCCATCAAACCTGTGCTTCAGGAAATCAAAGAGGGCTTTCTGCATCATGTCTGTGACCTTTGCAGAGGTGAGAAAAAAAGAATGAGGCAAACAACAGCAGAGAGACAGAAACCAAAAGTGAGAGAGCTGCAAAGAAGGGCATTCCAACCAAAGACCTTATCACAGCTATTTGTCTGCTGGGGGCAGGACAGGGCAAACAGCCATGAACAGAGTTTTTCACACTTAACCTGCTTGCACTTACTCAGTTTCCCCCTTTGGTTCTCCTCCAGGGTGCTGAGGGGTGAACCAGCGGTGTTCACTAGACCCAAGACAGACCCTCATCTCTTTTTTAGGGGATAGAACGGCCACTAGGAGACCAGGATAAGCTGGCTCTGTGCACAGGTACGGCCTGTCCATGCCATACCAGAGTGGTGCCTGCCTGCAGTGAGGAGCAACTAGGGCTCCTTGGGCCAGCCCCAGGCCCGGCCTCCTGCTAGTCTGTGCAAGTTGGTGGACACATTCTCCACGTCCAGGGCTGCACTTCTGTAGACCCCTCTCTGCTCTTCCTCAGGCTCCCCCCATTGAGAGGGGGAGGGGAGGGGAGGGAGTGAAACGGAAAGTGGGAGAAGGAGATGGGATTCTTAAACCTGCATCAAAGAGATTGATTAATTCACTCAACAAATGTGCACTGAAAGCTGACTATGTGCCAGATTTGGGCTGATTCAGTGGGAAGGGTGCCACGGAGGTGGCCTACCTTCAGATAATGTCCTACCCATTTATTCTTATCCATGCTGGCATGAAGTCAAAATGGCAACATCTGAAATGCAGTACATCTAAGTGTTTGTGCTCTTCTTCCTTACATTGCTTACTTCATCTCTGAAGGAGTTCAATGATATTTTTAATGGAGTTTTTTCCCTTTTTTACGTCCATTAAAATAAAGAAGCAGAGAAATGTTTGGTGGAATATGCCATCGTCTTGAGCACCCAGGAAAGTGAGACTGGTTGGTGCTCTGAGGTGAGGTTTGCTGGCAGATTGCTTTTATGTTCCCTTATGCCATTCATTCGCTATTTTTTCTAACAGCAACAGGAACTGTTGAGACAGATAAAATCCTTTTCTTTGAATTGAAAGCAGAGCAAACCTTTGACCAGAACTTCCCATTATAACTATTTTGAGGGAGCTATTTCTAAACGCTGTAATGCATGAAAGATGAGAAGAGGGCCAGAGAGGGAGGAAATAGCAAAGGGCCACGTGAACCCCACAAAGCACCTCCTGTCTTCACAAGCTGAGGGCCCGAGTGTAAGCAGACCCCAAGGAGGAAGCTCCCAGTGGCTGTCTCCTAGGTTCTTGATCAAGAGCTGATGGGTAACAGACTGATATCGGTACCTCGTAACCCTTCAGCGACGGCCCCACCAGCACCACCGGACGCATGGATGGCACCACGTCGTAGGGGGGGATGTGCTCCGTCTGAAAGAGACGATCGGACACACATAACAAGGTGTGAGGGTCAGCAGCTCTCCTCCACAGCCACAACATTCACAATCCTCCGGCCAAATGAGAAATGATAACCACGAGTCCCACCAAGGAGACGCCTCCCTCATTTTATAGCCATTTGGGTCACTGAAATGGAGCATTGCAGGCATTTATGGATAGAAACCTTCACAGGAGATTTAAAAAGGAAACATGACTTACCACTTTTTGCTTCTGTTTTGCTAAAAGACAACAATGAGAGCCATATCAAAATATGTAATCTCTGTCATTGTTAGCACATGATTTTAAAAGATGGAAGAATATGCCAATTTGTCCCTGTCATTCTCGTCATTTCCCAAATCACCCACTCTGCAGAGTATTACTCTACTATCTCATTCTGACTGGGCCAACTGGGAAGACAAATGCAAAAACAGACCATTTCCTCCCTGAACAAATGACCTCATATCCTGATTTCACAATGGGTGGGGAGGGTGGATTTCATAACATTGGCTGGGCCAGCCACAGGCCATGGGTTGTTCCCGTGCTGGACACAGCATGTGGTGTGGCTGAGAGCAACTTGGACAAATCAAATTTAATAAAAAGAGACTTAGAACAATAATTTGTACAATAATGACCATCACTGCACTCACTAGTTATTTTTGGACGTGTAATTTTGGTAAACTAGCCGAAGAATTTGCAGTTCTTTTTGTGTTCTTAAGGCTTTCTGCTCACTTTCCAGAATACTGACATATTTTTCCTAGTGCATTGCTTTTAATTTCAAGTAAGTTTATAAGCAGTTGTCCCTGTTCTTTCTTGTGTGTAATAGTGAACAGCTGCAATGACTTAAATGTTCAGCAAATGGGGATGAGGCAAAATATACTCAATATCTCTGGCTTTGTGGCCATCCATGCAGTCCTGTCCATTTGCGGACAACCTAAAGAACAAGACTTTGGTTCAGAGCCCTGGAGATCAGGTTTCACATAAAAGGACTCCGATACTCAGATCTGCTCTGGAACCAACCCAGTTTCCTGCAGTTATGGTATGCCAGGATAGGCACTGGATCTGTCATTCTGAAAGGATAATCCCGGATACATTAATGCAGCATCCGTTCTGGAGCAGAACGAAATGAGCCTGTAGAGCCAGGGAATGTGGTGGAAGAAAAATTCTTGCTTGAATGCCTCCACAATTTCTAAATGCATGACAACTCCTGATTGGGCCATCACTGTCCCTTCATTACCATTAAATTCAGGGCTCAGTTGCCTGCTTTTCAAACAGAAATGAGCCCATTTGGGCCAAACCTCATTCTCTGCTTCAGCCCTCCCCACCTCCACAGCTCAGGTTGCACCAACACACCCTGAAGTTTTACATGAAGACTGGAACTCATCATTTTCTTTAGAATGCTTTTAAAACTCTTATAATTGACCCTCACCATCTTCAAGTGTGCTGGGTTCTTGGGTGGAATAGTGAACTTGCTTCTGAATGATTTATATAGAGGGCAAATAAGATTGTACAAAATCATGAGCCATATCAAAACATGTAATCTCTGTCATTGTTACAATGATCTGAATTTCTAGTAACACAAGTACCCTTTAATTCAAATTAAATTACTAGAGAAAAGCAAATAAACAATGAAATATTAAGTAGAAAAATCTTTCAGAGCCCTGGAGATCAGGTTTCACATACAAGGACTCCGATACTCAGATCTGCTCTGGAACCAACCCAGTTTCCTGCAGTTATGGTATGCCAGGATAGGCACTGGATCTGTCATTCTGAAAGGATAATCCCGGATACATTAATGCAGCATCCGTTCTGGAGCAGAACGAAATGAGCCTGTAGAGCCAGGGAATGTGGTGGAAGAAAAATTCTTGCTTGAATGCCTCCACAATTTCTAAATGCATGACAACTCCTGATTGGGCCATCACTGTCCCTTCATTACCATTAAATTCAGGGCTCAGTTGCCTGCTTTTCAAACAGAAATGAGCCCATTTGGGCCAAACCTCATTCTCTGCTTCAGCCCTCCCCACCTCCACAGCTCAGGTTGCACCAACACACCCTGAAGTTTTACATGAAGACTGGAACTCATCATTTTCTTTAGAATGCTTTTAAAACTCTTATAATTGACCCTCACCATCTTCAAGTGTGCTGGGTTCTTGGGTGGAATAGTGAACTTGCTTCTGAATGATTTATATAGAGGGCAAATAAGATTGTACAAAATCATGAGCCATATCAAAACATGTAATCTCTGTCATTGTTACAATGATCTGAATTTCTAGTAACACAAGTACCCTTTAATTCAAATTAAATTACTAGAGAAAAGCAAATAAACAATGAAATATTAAGTAGAAAAATCTTTAAATTGCTTCCAAATTAGTAAAAAAAATATTTGCATGTATTTTCAAAGATTAAGAAAGACATACATTCCATTAAAAAAAAAGTCTAACTAAAACCCTCACCTGTTGATGTGGGAGTTGCTCGAAATGTCCCTGATACCATTTCTCCGAGACTTGAAGAAGAATTTCCACTGGATTTCCTAAGATACAGAAAAGGAACTTAGGACTCATTCCCCAGATTCCTTGAAAATAGAACTTGAGAGTACAAAGCTTTCTTTGGCTTTAACCCTCCTAAATAATTCAAAACACACCAAGTCCTGCTCTTAGAGTAGAGCTTCAAGGATCTGCCCAAATGTTTTCTTTGACCTCCTTTCTCGGAGAAAGTGGGAAACTAACTAAGATCTGGAAATACTTTGTGAAAGTCTCTTTCCTAATTATTTAATGCAGAAATGAGGCCAATGAATCACTAAGAGGAGTGTTCTTGTGAACCGTTTGTTTAACCAACACTGACCACCAATGCACTGGTTGGATGTCAAACACAGCTCAGAATGAGCAGAAGAGTATTCACTGTTACAGGAACTAAGGATACAACAGTGAGGGGAAAACAAAATTCTTTCCCTTATACAGACAAATTCTAGTGTTATCAGTATCAATCAGATGAATAGGTAAAAATGTAGTATGTTTGATAAGTAAGTGTTGCACTTTGTAGTAAGTGCAACAAAGAAAACTGAGATGGGAGAGAGATAAGCAAGGGGAGAGAAATGGATTCAACTTTAGATATGGTGGCAGGAACTGGATCATTGAAAGATGATATTTAACACAGATCTGAAGCAGATGAAGGAGTGGTCTGGTGGAAAAGTGAAGGAAAGGGTCCGGTAAGAAAAAAGAGCAATTGCAAAGGAGCATAGGTTTTCACATGGAGCAGCAAGAGAGACAAAACGTCTAGAGAAGAAGCAAGAAGAGGGATGAATCATTAATAATATTACAAGCATGTTATATCCTAACGAAGGTCGATGATTAAAAGTGGGGCTCACACTGTAGTGATCTCCTATCACTATTTAAGAACTTCCCATTATGACAAAGGCAAAAGGCCTCCTGAAGAACAGAGGCGTTTTTAAAACAGAAAAGGATCTAATAGAAAAAGGATGTTGAGAGTTAAGAGAAAGAACTAATTCTATTTTAGGACTTTCAAAAAACAGTAACACATATCAAATCAGTGCTTCAGTGTAGGCTCACAATATATGCAGGCTTAATATGATGCTGATTTGTCCTCTCAGGCTTTGCTTGTATCCCCGAGACCTTTAAACACCTGCACTCTGATCTTTGTGGATACTTCATTGTCCACTAGAGGCTAATTCATCTGAAGCTGGACAGAGTCTTCCCTTTATTACCAAGCAGTGGCCACAGAAAACCCTGGAGAAGCTGCTTCTAGTCCTGGGATGGTATTGCATGTACCATGGCATTCTGTGCTCACTTGAAAGAGCTTCTCTGAAAGATAACCAAGAAGAGCTACGATGCCAGGCCAGGCCCCCGCTTACGGTCCTGTAAAAGGATGCTCTACAGGACTCTCACAGAGGGAAGCTCAGGCTCCCGAGAGGGTTTGTTGGGGTCACAGAAAACAGTCTCCACTGTGGAATTCATGTTGATTTCAGGAGCGTCTGGCTTCATTCAGTACACAACGGGGGCGATGAACTACCTGAAACCCCCTTGTGTCAATTTCAGAAATGCCTTGCACATAGAAAAATAGCTTTTACTTCAAAAGCATACGTGTTTAACTTAATAAGGAAACTTGAAAACATTGCCTAATTTCCCTGCTCCCTGCAAACAAAATGTGGAGAAAAGAAAAAGCCTCACCCTCCGTGAAAACGGCCTCTTTTCTGTTCCTGCTGAATCCGTATGTTCTCCAATCTCAGCGGACTTGGGATGAAGCCAATCTCACAGCCTTCTTTCACCAGCCTTCCTATCCACCAGTCATTGTTATATTTCTGGAACACAGAAACAAAGATGCTATCAATTCACTTATCTTCACATTTATTCATTTCAGGGGGCCAAAAGATTGAAACACTATGTCATATAATATTATACTGTACCATATTATATATACAAACACTATTTATAGTGTATTATACCATATTATATATATCTGGGGGGGGGGTGTCCAAAGAATAAAGCAAACTTTCTAGTCCAAAAGCCAAGATAATTAATACTTGAGGGTCTGCAGGCCATATGGTCTCTGATGCAACCACTGTAATCTTCTGTTGTAGAGTGGAAGCAGCCACAGACAATATGTAAACAAGTAAGCATGGCTGTGCTTCAGTAAACCTTTTCCTTCTGAAAGACAGCAGGCTGGTTTCAGCCCATGGACACCATTTGCTAATCCCTGGGCTAAAGTCAGGTCTTAACGTTCAGATTCCTTTGGTCCTTGTCAAGAAGCCCTTACCACATCTTCAGGAATAGATTTTGTAAGGATAAATATGCACCACTGTAATTAGAACTCTGGAAGACAAGAGAGACAAGTCTAAGATGAAATACACTGAACGGTCTGTTATTTATCAAAAGCTTTGAGGTAAAAATTCCACCGTAGTATCTGTATTTTACTCTCTCTGGGGAAAAACAATATAATCTTCCAAATACAGATTTGCAAATCAAGGTCCATCTTATTACCTGAAGAAAAATAAGCCTACTCTCACAAAAACTAAGCATATTTTACATAAGTGGAATTTTTGAAGTAATCTCCAAGTGACCTGAAATCCAATAGGAATGAAGGAATTTCCATTTAAATAAAGTTCCAAGACATGTAACCTTGGGAAACAAACCCCACACAAAGGCTTCAGTCAATATGGGGTAACATGGTCCTATTTGATGGGCCAGCAAAACTGCATTTGTAATGATAGATTTGCTGAATTTGCTGACTTTTAAAAAAAAATGCACAATATGATAGCTGCAAGTTAAGTTTTATTTGGGGCAAAATGAAGACTATAGCCCAGGAGACAGCATTTCAGATAGTTCTGAGAAACTGCTCCAAGAGGCAGTGGAGGAAGGTCAGAAAGCATACATTCAAGCAAGCACAAACAGAAGCTTTCTGCTAGTCATAAGGAGCAGTCATCATTAAGAAGGAATTTTTTTAGAAAAAAAGTGCTTTTCTAAATATGAGGAGATATAAGAATTGGGTTCATAAAATTGGCTCCTGAAAAATACTTAACTATCTGAAGACCAGTTATGCCAGTTTTTCCCAGAGCACAGAGTGCCTCACTTCTGCTCTCCACTTTCAGAGGGTGTTGAAAATCAGCAGCTGCAGCAGCACATGATTTAATCCTTACAGAGGCAGATGGCAAGTGCCCGTGTTGCTGTTGCTGTTCAGTCGCTAAGTTGTGTCGACTCTTTTGGGCTTCCCTGGTGGCTCAGTCAGTAAAGTACCCATGGCAAGCACCAGTTTGTAGCTGACAAATCTTAGGGCAGAAGGCATGTTTAATCCAAGCTACCTGCCTTAAGGGAAGGTTTCAGCTAGGTGATTTCCAGAAAACAGACATTATTCCTACTGTTTACATCCTCCAGAGATAACTCCAAAAACTTCCTTTATTGTCTTTATTAGCGTCGGACAAGGTAACTCTCTCTTTGATCCAGGAAGCATCTCATTTTTCAAAGCGTAACTCTATATGGTATATTTTGCTTAGCTCACAGGACAGTAGAATTTGTATGTATATGACATTGACACGCTGGGAAGGAGAAGTGGATATTTCCACTGAATCATCAAAGCACAAAATTCTGGGTGATTCTGAGTAATTCTGAGTAACAGTTTTATACTCAAAAGCAAAAAGATATGAGTTAGAGATTTGGCCTTTGTGTTGCACACAGCTCCTACACAAAGCACACATGGCAAGCAGTCTGAGCCTGCACTGAAGAAATGTGAGTCAACCTAATATAAAATCTTGAACAGTCTAGGTAGGTCTCAATTTCTCCCATCTTTCCATCTTTTATTTCAGGATAACACTCCTGAAATAACAGGTCTATTTATTTTGGAATTAACAAAAGGCAATGGGCCCCCTTTAGAATGTTTGGTGCATGGATTTGGAGTTTAAATTTTACTGTGGTGGGGACAAAACAGACAGTGAGTCATAGTTTCCCACAGCTTAAGTTACCTCCTGAAATCAAATTAGCCCACTGGAACACTAACTTACTGCTACCCAAATGATCTTAAAGGGGTTCCTGAAATAGTTGATGTAACTTCCCAAGATATTTTACTTTGTTCTAGGAAACAGCTAAAGCACAGTGAAAACCTGACTCAATGTTAATGAAAGTTCTTTGAGCCACTTAGGGGAAAGTTACATTGTACATTCAAGGGCTTAAATCACTGTCATTTGGGGTATGTGATAAGGACAGCTGTAGCTTTTCTTTACTTTTAAGCTTTTCATTACTGAGAAAGTACTGAAAATAGAGCACACCAAATGGCCGTCGAGGTTATGGATGAGAGGAAAGGCTACAACTCGATTATAGAAATATGTTCACTTGTGTTGACATTCTGGGAGTACATGCCAGCTTCCTGGCAAGGTCACGTTAGTGCTATTCCAATTCTTCTCATTTTGCTTTCCTGCAAATGATGAGTACGTTCTCTTCCTAAGATGTTTCCTTATCTGAGATCTCAAAATCTGCAAACAAGTGGCTCTCATCCATATAGGATTACCAGTTAAACATCATACATCAAACTGCCAGGCAAGGGAAAGTCACTGCTCGAGGAGTATATAGATCAAAAAAACAACCAACAGAACAAAGGAGATGATTGATGGAATAGAGGAAAACAATAAAATGCATCAAGGTGGGGATGCAGGTGTGAGTAGTATGCATGGAATATCTGAGGACTTCTTTTACAGTTTCAAGGGCTGCTTCTCCTTGGAAACAATGGGAATGAGCAACTAATGAATATGGTTTGGTCGTTTTTGATGAGAATGATGATACAAAGTCAACCTAACCATTCAGGTGCTAGGGCACATGTTTTGGGTTGAGAGTCCTTGTCTTTCGGGCAAATATGAATATCCCCATGTCATACATGATCGAGAAAGCAGAAGAGGTCAACTCGATGCTTCCTCAGTTCTCATAACCAAAGCTGTGAGTACCTGAACTCATCTTTTCCCCTATCTGTTATAATGAGTAAGCATTCTCCTTCCTATCACAGGTCTGCCCCATCGCTTGCGGTCTGGATCCCAGGCTTCCTGACTAGCAAAAACTTCCCACCTTTCCCATCAATCTCTCTCCTTTCCTCTCTGTTAACAGGCATGGACACATGTTCTGGTAGCTCCCATCTTGAAAGAAAGCCTCTTTTGACTTCATACCCTCTTCAGTCTACTGCCTGCTCAGTGTCAGTTCCCTTGGAAGCACGGTCTGTGCTTCCTAAATATACTTCCTAACTCCCCTTCTCTCCTCATCACACTGCATCCAGCTTTCATCTCCCCAACTCCAGACAATGGTCCCAGTGACCTCCACGCTGCTGACCACCGTGTTGCGAACCCAACGTCCATTCCTTTCTCCTCACCTTAGGTGACATGTCACAACACTGGCTGCAGCTGGTTGTTTCCTCCTTTTGAACACACTCCACTCTTCTCTGTTGACGTCCATGAATTGCTCCCTCCTAGTTCTCCTCCCATATCTCAGGCTTCTCCTGTTCAGCTTCCTTATTTGCTGAGTCTTTTCATGCACCCCACCTTTGCAGGATGGGATTCCTTTGGATTTGATCCAGGTATGCCTTGTCTCCTCCTTCTCCTCTGTCTTTAGATGGCTTCATTCATTACCACAGCTTTACATGCCACCTGGATAAACTAACGATCCAAATGTGTATCTTTGGCCCAACCCCTTCCTTTGAGCTCCAGATTCTCACACCTAACTTCCTACTTCATATCTCCTTTGAGATGTCCACCCCCTACATTCCCTCCCCATCTGTCCTCACCCCCCCAAGTCATATCCAGCCTAGCTGCCCAATTCATAAACCTTGGTTTCCTTGATCATCTTTGAGGTCTCCCTCAATTTTAGCTCCTACACAAGGTTCATCCCCAGCACTCTTCACTGAATTCCCACAATAAACTTCAAATGTGGAGAGAAATCGTTTTCTCCATCTCAGTAGCACCAGGATGGCTCAATCCCATTATCCCTCACCTAGAACAGCTCTAACGGTCTCCCTGATTCCAGACTTCTCCCACTCCAATCCACTGTCTCTCAAACAGCTAGTTTTATTTTAAATGTGTGATAATGCAAGCAACAACCTCAGTCTTCTAAATCTTGGTGAGAAGGGATGGATTTGGAAGCCTTTCCAACTAAATGAGGCAAAACACTGGTAGCTCCTCAGGGTTCTTCTCCATTGAGTTTGACTCAGAGCCGATTCCTGGCCTTGACTGTGTGGCAGGTTAAGGAATGCACCCTACATTTACCTCTTTTATGTGCAGAAAGTCCTTCGCGTCAAAGGAGATGGCTGTGCTCGGAACAGGCACATCCTCGTCCAAGGCACCACAGTAGCTCACATTCGTCTTCACAGCAAATGCTACGGGTTTAGACTGGGAACAGAACCACAGAAGAAGGATGAAGGGAGGGAGACGGGCAGGGTTTTTCTCACTGAAATGTAGAATCAGATTACGGAGAGTACCAGGCAGTAAGAGAAATCACTTTCCAAAGAGGGATCTCAATTGGGTTTTGCATTTCTAGGCAGCACTAAGAAATCTGCAGAAAGGACTCTGAAAAGGATTCCGTTCTACTCACCCAACCCGGTTCCCCCTCCCGTCATACTTTCCAACATTGCAAAGAATTGTGCCCAGAGTCTTGGGGAGGGAAGCAGAAGGGGCAGTCTGCTTTGTCCTTTAGTCATGAAACTTGTTTGTTATTTTATTTTCTGAGGTATGAGGGTCCTTTTACTCTTTTTGCCTATCTTTGGCTGCACCATGCGGCCTGAGGGATTCCAGCTCCCCAACCAGGGATTGAACCTGGGCCCTCAGCAGTGAGAGGATTGAGTCCTGACTCCTGAACCACCAAGAAATTCCCATGTTTATTATTTTAAATGATAACAGATACCCAGATCTTGGGGTACAGGAAATGTATGCTGGGTCTTAAAGGAAAAAGAGGTGGAGGGGTAAAATAAATATTGTTGAAATAGCCTCAGATCTGAAAACCTGCAGGATCCCACTCAATAGAATATCTTGTCCTGGTAGGGAAAAAAAGGCCGGCCAGGCGGGGGCAGACAGGGAGGGTGGAGCCATTTACACATCACATCACCTTCTCCCTAGCTAACAAAACAGCTTCTGAAACTCTTTTTAGACACATTCCGCTGCAGCAAAGTGCTCCGGGGCGGCTGCAGCTTGGCGGAGGCTCAGCCAAGCTCCAGCCTCAGCTGCCAGCACTGCTGCTGACGTTTGGGTGACCACAGCAGCCTCAGAACAGACCCTGGGAGAGAATCAAGGCAGAAACCAGCCACGAGAGAACACGCCAGGCTCCTGCAGTCCCTGGCTGCTCTGCTCCAGAGGTGCTTAGTCACGTCGTGAACCCATGGACTGCAGCCCACCAGGCTCCTCTGTCCATGGAATTCTCCAGGCAAGAATACCGGAGTGGATTGCAGCTTCAAGCTCCAAAGATCGAGCTTGGGTCTCCTGCACTGGCAGGCGAATTCTGTACCACTAGCAGGCTGCTCTGCTATGGGCTCATTTCTTCAAGCTGGGAACACACCTGGGGAGCAAGAGGGTCGACGCAGGACCTGGATTTGGGTCCCACTGACACCTCCCTACCTCCAACCCCGTTCCACCACCTGGAACAGATATCACAGGTGTCAAAGCAAAGGAAGACACTTCCTGAGCCTGCCTCATACTCCTCTTCCCACTCTCTTAAATATTTTACTGTCAAAAAAATAGGAAAGGGAAGGAGTTCACTTTATTTGAGCTTCCTTTTTTTTTTCCCCTCCTAAAACTTGGAAAAACTGGATCAATATGCCTTAGGAGTCTATCGTGAAGGGCAAAGAAGAGAGGCTGATCAGGAATCTGTTATGTCCGTTACGGTGAATAAAATTTCATTTCAAAATAAGGGTCTGTGCTTAAAAAAAAAATGACTGAAAGACATAGCACGGGAGATCTCTAGTGACTCGTTCTAACATTCAAAAATTCAATTTGTTCTTTGTTGCCTCCTATGGGGTCTTCTTCCTCTGGAATATCTGAAGGTCTCTTTCAACAAAGCTTTTTCTTGCTTGATTTTGCTGAAATGCCAATTGTTGTTCAAAGTTCTGAACAGGGAAGGAACTTGAGGTGGGAGACTGAAACCAGGAGGGAAGGGACATCACCAGTGACATCACCAGTGCATAGACCAGCTGTGCGCCTGCGGCCAGTCGTGAAGCCTACTGTCATGGAGAAAGGGGCGGGCAAGGTGGTCCCTTGAGAGGCTCTCTGCCAACACCCGGAGGGGCAAGCTGGGTATGGTCCACAATCACTAAGATCAAAGATGACCAAGAGTTTTCACCACCCAACCAAACGCAAAAGGAAACTGAAAGGGTCCAGGTCTCAGGGTACCACTCCCTGAGAATGTTACTATCAGGGGTGAACACATGAGGGCCTGGCAATCTGATGCCTTATCAGGACGATCATAAAACGATTATTCCAGAGAAATCTGAGGCAGGGGAAAAGCAGCTGATACCTGCTGAGCAACATGCCACTTTGGAACCCAAGAGGGGCAAGAACGTCACCTTTGCTCTCTCAAGCTGGATGGCCGCCTGCTGCTCCCTCTCCTGCCGAATCGCTTCCCGATCCTCTTCCAAAGAGACATCGGAGTCAGACGGCCTGCTCGTGTAGGAGTCCGCTGAACCCTGGAAAGGAAAACCCGGAGGAGCCTGAATGAGGTGCTGCGGGGCGTCTTACATCATCAATTCCATAACGGCCTCCTGGGATGAGTTCTTCTCATTTGTACAGAATCTGATGCATGCACTCTGTACCTTCTTGCATAAATGTAGATGGGAAATACAGTTAAGCATCTGAGTAATTCGGGAGGTAGTAATGTTGTAAAGGGAAATATTTTGACTGGATTAAGTGCTAGAAAATAAACGGCAATGAAAATTATGTGATATCCAGCCCCAATTCTTCTGGTTCTGTACTATCTTTATATTAAGCCCATATGACTTGTGGAACTGAAGTTTCATTCCATTCTCTCTTTTACATTTAGATTTGAAGGAAAAAGAATCAGCCTATTGCAAGAGCTAAATCCTGCCCATATCTTAGATTACAGATGATCAGACTTTATTTTTGGGGGCTCCAAAATCACTGTGGATGGTGACTGCAGCCATGAAATTAAAAGATGCTTACTCCTTGGAAGAAAAGTTATGACCAACCTAGATAGCATATTCAAAAGCAGAGACATTACTGTGCCAACAAAGGTCCGTCTAGTCAAGGCTATAGTTTTCCCAGTAGTCATGTATGGATGTGAGAGTTGGACTGTGAAGAAAGTTGAGTGCCGAAGAATATGGGGTCGCTAAGAGTCGGACACGACTGAGCGAGTTCACTTTCACTTTTCACTTTCATGCATTGGAGAAGGAAATGGCAACCCACTCCAGTGTTCTTGCCTGGAGAATCCCAGGGACAGAGGAGCCTGGTGGGCTTCCGTCTATGGGGTCGCACAGAGTCGGACATGACTGATGCGACTTAGCAGCAGCAGCAGCAGCCAGGAGTTAGTGATGGAGAGGGATGCCTGGCGTGCTGCGATTCATGGGGTCACAGAGTCGGACACGACTGAGTGACTGAACTGAACTGAACTGGATTTGTCTAAGATTTCAACACAATAAAGCAGAAAGCTGCATTAGTAAAATGACTTTCCAGTTCCAACATCAACACTGTTGAATAATGATGTCCTCAACTGAAGCCCATGCCTAGAAGGGCTGTTTGAACAATGATGAAATCCAGCCTGATTCATATGGTCAAGGAATTGGGGGCAGCAAACATCACTTGGTGCTCATGCCATAAGAGGCAATGAAAACCACAGCAGCTAAAAAGCTAAAAACAAAAAACAAACACCCCAGAAGTTTGCCTTCTGCTTGCTAAAAGAATACCGTCCTTACAATCTCCTTAAGCTGGCATGAGAAGTTGGTATTTGCGTAGATGATGACATTTACATAGAGGATTATTGACAGGAGTGGTGTATTTGGTATGTTTCATAAACCAGGCACAGAAGCATATACCTATCCATAGAGCTGAGAATTTGCTACCCACTGCAATAAAAGAATGCTAAGGATGGTTGACTGCTGAAATGGGCCCTTTAAAAGTTTTTTCTAAACTTAGAAATGTTAGCTTTTTTTTTTTTTTTTTTATACATTATTTGTGAATTTGCTGCCCATAAAGGCAGCTTTGTCTCAGCAGGGGGTGTCATTTTAGCTGGGTTAGTCTGTCCCACCATAAAAACAATCCCAGCACAGATTTTTCCAGCAGCCAAGAACAATAACTCCTGCTTAGAATTTTATTAGAATGCTGAGGAGAATCCCAGTTCTAAATTCTAACTCTGCAATCCACTTTTGAAAACTTTATGCAAGTTACTAAACCACTTCAAGACTCAGTCTTCTCATCTGTAAAATAGTAGGCACACAATAAATAGACATTATCATTCCTGTTTCCTAGTGCTGATATTTCTACTACGACTTAAGAAAAAAGTTAAGAGAGTCTAATCATTTTCAATTCACTTATAATATATATGCACAATAGCCCATCTTGAAATGTATCTGTTTTTACTGTATTTACTGCATAGAAGACATAGTTCCTTCCCACCCACCCCCCAGTTTTATTGAGATATAATTGACATATAACACTGGGGAAGTTTAAGGTGTACAATGTGTTGATTTGATACATTTATATACTGAAAATGATTATACTGTAAGTTTGATAACTGCAGTGAGTCCAAATCCATGCACTTTATGTACTGCTTTATTTTTTGTTTTTTAATTTTTACAGTACTGTGTTAATTTCTGCCATACAACAATGTGAATCAGCCATAATTATATATATATCCCCTCCCTCCTGAGCACCCCCTTCCCCATCCCACGGGGGTAGGAGTGCCAAGGTGGACTCCCTGTGCTATACAGCAACCTCTCATCAACCATTCACCCTACACATGGTAGTACATATACGTTGATGCTACTTAAAAGTGCCCTTTACAGAGAAAATGCATTTGCTAACCAAATAGTCAAATTCCTCTGTGCAAATCTACTGGGGAAAAATCTGGACCTTCAAAATAAATAAATACAGGATGACAATTTTATATATGCATTCATTGCTTTAAAAGGAGCTACCTTGAAATCCTTTAAAATGAGAGTTTCTCAGAACAAAGCTTTTGTCCAGATTTAGGTAGAAAATCCCATAGACGGAGGAGCTGGGTAGGCTGCAGTCCATGGGGTCGCGAAGAGTCTGACACGACTGAGCGACTTCCCTTTCACTTTTCACTTTCATGCATTGGAGAAGGAAATGGCAACCCACTCCAGTGTTCTTGCCTGGAGAATCCCAGGAATGGGGGAGGCTGGTGGGCTTCCATCTATGGGGTCGCACAGAGTTGGACCTGACTGAAGCAACTTAGCAGCAGCAGCAACTCAAAATCCAGAGTAAGAGAGAAAGGAAACAATGTTTCTAAAGAATATATGAAGCCAGTTTTGTGTTAGTTCCAGGCAATGCTTTGCTGAAGTGTGATATCTGTGGTAGACCAATTTAAGGTGTTAGATGTCTGGAAAGGTGCTTGGACTATAAAGTGATTACGATGTGGGAAGTCAGGGATGAGGTACTTGTTCTGAAAACACGTTGTGGAGAAGGCTAATGATTGCAGTTCACAAGAAAGCAGGCTGCCCACTGGAGCAGTGAGTCAAACAGCTAAAATACACAATCCACTGTTGACACTAGGAGATGGCTAATTTCCTGAAACTGCATTAATGACTTTTCAAATCCTGGCATTCAGTCATCTGCACACACAAGAAGTGACTCAAAGACTCCTGCAAGTCCACTTTATTTTGAAATGTGAACAAGAATTTCAAAATTACTTAATAAATTCTACTACTGCCAAAAAATGTAAAAGCGTACAATATTCTAAGAATATTGGTAGAAGGAAAAATAAAGCACTGTAATATTTACTTTCATAATTACAGTGTCATGGAAGGACTGATGCTAAAGCTAAATCTCCATTACACTGGCCACCTGCTGTGAAGAGATGACTCATTGGAAAAGACCCTGATGCAGGGAAAGATTGAAGGCAGGAGAAGGGGGTGGCAGAGGATGAGATGGTTAGATAGCATCACTGGCTAAATGGCTATGAATCTGAGCAAACTCCAGGAGACGGTGAAGGACAGAGGAGCCTGGCATGCTGCAGTCCATGGGGTCACAAAGAGTCAGACACAACTGAACAATTCACAGCATTTACTCTGGATTCTGTTTTTCCTTCTTCATTGATATCCACATTTCTTTGAAGGTGGAAATCATTGCTGCTGACTCTCAAGGTCCTAGAGATAGCAGAGGTCCAATATCAAGAGCCCAAATTTGGCCCATGGACATGTTCTAATGATTTGGCAAGGAGCTAGTTACTTGTGTCTATTTATTTTTATTTTGTTTTGTTTCAACTGCTCGATTTTCTATCAAAGTATAGATGAGAGGAAAAAAGGAAAAAGAAAAAGAACCTAGGTTGTTCACAATGGCATGGAGAGAAGCAGAGAGTCATGGAGAGGCAAGAGGAGACTGCCTTGGTTGGACTAGAACAAGGGTGGGAAAGGAAAACGGGGCTGTAGCGGGCTTGGTAGGACTGGAGGGTCAGGATGAGGGTTCAGAGGGTGGGCTGAACTGCTCAGAGGTCTACTTAAATCTTTATGATCGAGAACAGGGAAAATGCAAGAAGAAAATAATGCTACATGCTAAGAAAAGAGAACTAATGATACATAGGTTACTAGCTCTGGACAAAGCTAGAAATTGAAGCCCCATCAGCTTTTTATTTTCCAGAATTCTACTCTATAAAATGGGCAAAGAGCAAGCTACGCAAATTATCGAGTGAGTCTAACCTGGGCTGTTAACCCATGTGTAAGAGGCACAATGGAGGCTAGCACCTCAAAAGTTCCTATGCAGACACCATTGCAAGTCACATCTTTAACCTCAAAGAATAAACTAACCTGGGAGGAAAAGAAATAAGTATGTCTCTCTATATATAAATAAAAAAAATATATATATATAATATTCTGCACATGCATTATAAAAGTCATTGCAAAAGCCATAAAATAATGTATCCTAGTAAATATCAAAAGAAAGAAACATATATCTTCCTATTAACACAAGGCCCAGATTTTATTCAATATTGAAAACAGATTCCAGACTCACACCTTTCATAAATCTTCTTGAGTACAAAACACAAGCCCTATAGAAGCACTGAAAAATCAGTTTACTGTTGTCCTGGGAGAAGGAAAGTGATGTCAAGTCAAACAGTGGAAGGGCTCCTCCTGCTCAGACAAAGAGGCTATGAGCTAGATGGAAGAGTAGCCGTGGACTCTGGGCCAGGCCATATTGGGTTTGACATTGCTGTCCATTCTTACTGGCCTTGGGTCTTGGGCAACTTATTTTCACTTTCTGAGTCTCAATTTCCTCCCTTGTGAAATGAAAATAATAACACAGACCTCGCAGAGTTTCCCAGTGTTTGATTTGAGATGGAACAGCATTTCTTTTACCATCATGAGGATGATTCCTGAAATGCCAACAAATAATCTTTGACTCACTAATTAAACTTTCTGGCAGCTTTTCAAATTCAATTTTGGCTGCCCTAGAGTTTTAGGATTCATATCTTGTTCTTTTTTGCTTTCAGTTCAGTTTAGTTCAGTTCAGTCACTCAGTAGTGTCCGACTCTTTGCAACCCCATGAATCGCAGCACGCCAGGCCTCCCTGTCCATCACCAGCTCCCGGAGTTCACTCAAACTCACCTCCACTGAGTCGGTGATGCCATCCAGCCATCTCATCCTCTGTCGTTGCCTTCTCCTCCTGCCTCCAATCCCTCCTAGCATCAGAGTCTTTTCCAATGAGTCAACTCTTTGCATGAGGTGGCCAAAGTACTGGAGTTTCAGCTTTAGCATCATTCCTTCCAAAGAACACCCAGGACTGATCTTTAGAATGGACTGGTTGGATCTCCTTGCAGTCCAAGGGACCCTCAAGAGTCTTCTCCAACATTGCAGTTCAAAAGCATCAATTTTTACATGCCATAAAATTCATAGTTTAAATATACAACTCCATACATTTTTAGTATTTACATGTACTGGAGTTTCAGCTTTAGCATCATTCCTTCCAAAGAACACCCAGGACTGATCTTTAGAATGGACTGGTTGGATCTCCTTGCAGTCCAAGGGACCCTCAAGAGTCTTCTCCAACATTGCAGTTCAAAAGCATCAATTTTTACATGCCATAAAATTCATAGTTTAAATATACAACTCCATACATTTTTAGTATTTACAGACACAGAAATCTAACATTTGAATATTTCTGCCACCTCAAAAAACACAAAAACAAACAAAACAAAACCCTTCTGCCCATTTGCAGTCACTCTCCAAACCCACCACAAGACCCAGGGATCCACTTACTTGTCTTGTCCTTTTAAAACTGAAATATATACTTCCCCTTCTTCTGAGTAGTTTTAGTATTTAAATATGTCATTAAATTAGAGCAAGGAGAGGGAGAGTTTATTAATGTTTGATTTTAAAATGCACTAACACGGGACCAGAATCGGGTTACTGTTGGAACTTTTGAGTGTTGTGGTCAGTCCTGGGCCTCTCACTTCCTACCATTCACTGGACATTGACCATCTGTCAGGTCCTGTTGTGAGAGCCATGTGAGAGGAACTGCTTATCTTTTCTGAGATTCTTTCTTCATCTGCAAAATAGGAACAAACCCTTCAGGGTTATTTTAGAGAATTACTAAGATGCCACAGTATAGCATAGAGTACAAGCATAATAATGGCACAAACAAGACCAGTGTGGTCCAAGAGAACTTTCTGCAATGATGGCTATTCTCTGCGTGGGCACTGTCCACTATGGTGGCCACTAACTACATGTGGTTACGGAACATTTGAAATCTGCCTAGCAAGACTGAAGAACTGCATTGTTCATTTAATTTTTAAGGGTAAAAAATTTTGTTTCACTTCAATTAATTTAAATGTAGATACCCACATGTAAAACTCAACATTTAGAAAACTAAGGTCATGGCCTCTGGTCCCATCACTTCATGGCAAATAGATGGGGAAACGGTGGAAACAGTGACAGACTTTATTTTGGGGGGCTCCAAAATGTTCATTTAATTTTTAAGGGTAAAAAATTTTGTTTCACTTCAATTAATTTAAATGTAGATACCCACATGTAAAACTCAACATTTAGAAAACTAAGGTCATGGCCTCTGGTCCCATCACTTCATGGCAAATAGATGGGGAAACGGTGGAAACAGTGACAGACTTTATTTTGGGGGGCTCCAAAATCACTGTGGATGGTGACTGCAGCCATGAAATTAAAAGACGCTTGCTCCTTGGAAGAAAAGTTATGACCAACCTAGAAAGCATATTAAAAAGCAGAGACATTACTTTGCCAACAAAGGTCCATCTAATCAAAGCTATGGTTTTTCCAGTAGTCATGTATGGCTGTGAGAGTTGGACTATAAAGAAAGCTGAGCACCGAAAAATTGATGCTTTTGAACTATGGTGCTGGAGAAGACTCTTGAGAGTCCCTTGGACAGCAAGGAGGATCAAACCAGTCAATCCTAAAGGAAATCAGTCCTGAATATTCATTTAAAAGACCCTGATGTTGGGAAAAATTGAAGGTGGGAGGAGAAGAGGACGACAGAGGTTGAGATGGTTGGATGGCATCACCTACTCAATGGATGTGAGTTTGAGTGAACTCCAGGAGTTGGTGGTGGACAGCAAGGCCTGGTGTGCTGCAGTCCATGGGGTCGCAAAGAGTCGGACACGACTGAGCAACTGAACTGAACCCACATGTAACTAGTGGCCACCACATTGGACTGTGCAGTTTCCCTTCCAGATGAGACAAGTGAATTTACATAAACTTGATGTTGATTTGGTATCTTAATAGTTGCGTTAAATGGACTAAGTGATAGTAAATGTCCAGAGACACATATCCCAATGGATTTGAGCTTGTTTCTTCCCACTGAGTTTGCAATGACTTGACAATGCACTTTTCCACACTGCAGAAGAAACGGAGCTCTTTCTTGATTACTTTCCCAGGTTTCCCAGGGTGGATGGGTAAAGATCCCCTCATGAGGCTGCCCTAGGCAAAAAAAGTCTCTTAGGTAACATTTATCTTTACAGGATAGCCCCTCACTTTGTTGCAACTGCTTTCTTCTTCTCCACCCCTTCATCAAACATGTCCAGAGCCTTTTGCAAGGGCACTCACCCAGCCTAGCAGGGTCTAGTCTGGATCTCCAAGTAGATACAGCTGGGCAGTGTCTGCCACATAGTAGAACCTCAAATTTATTGAAAGAAAGACACTCTTCTTCTCATCAGAATCTATTTCTTTGTTCCATGATAGGTGGTTGGTTTACTGACCAAGGTTTATGCTAACTGCGTGTGATGTTAATTATTAGCTGTCCCACCCCTCAATAGCATAAGATTTTTTTTCTTTTTTTTAGAATTATGGTTTTAAGTGCCCTAATCCAGAGCACTGGATAATATGTACATTACCAGAACTTTGGCAGAACAAGTAACTTTTGAAATTCCTTAGAGATGACCCCTTAATTTTGCTGTTGGGTACCCTGCACTATGTCTTGTAAAGAGGTCTTTGAATATGTTGGTTAGAAAAATAAGGCAAACTCTGCAGCCCACTTTTATTGGACAGAAGCCCAGCAATTACTCTGACTAAGCTTCAATTTTAGGCCTCAAAGGGCAGTTGGTCAAGGGCAGCAAAGGAGTATGATCAGAAAAGGTCATAAAGGGAAACGGAAGAGAACGAATGCTTACTCATCCCTTACTTTATGTGATTGACTAACTTATGAACTTTATATCAGCCCATCAACCCTAAGAAATAGGTTATGATTATCCCCACTTTAAATAGATGAAGCATCTGAGGCTCAGACAGGCAATAAGAGCTTCCCTTCATGCCACTATCACAGGGCATGGTGCAGGAGTATGGGCAGAATCTCTTTTTAAATTTCCTTTACAAAAGTGAACATTGCTCAGTCGTGTCCAACTCTTTGCGACCTCAAGGACTATACAGTCCAAGGGATTCCCCAGGCCAGAGTACTGGAGTGGGTAGCCTTTCCCTTCTCCAGGGGACCTTCTGAATCGGGGATTGAATCCAGGTCTTCCTCATTGCAGATGGATTCTTTACCAGCTGAGCTACAAGGGAAACCCAGGAATACTGGAGTGGATAGTCTATCCCTTCTCCAGGAGATCTTCCCGACCCAGGAATCAAACCAGACTCTCCTGTATCGCAGGTTGATTCTTTACCAACTGAGCTGTCACAAAAACCTGATGCAAAATATTTTGTTAATGTAGACTGTACACCAAAATCTCACTAATTAGGACTGATGGATGCAGGTAAAAAAATGACACTTTTAGATCATGGAGAGGGAATTTCAGACTGCTTTTTCAAAAGGCATGTTTGCTATTTCTCACTTCACATAGTATCTCTAGATTATCAAGGTTCTAGTGTGTGGATTTCTTTGAGTTTCTCTTTAATGATGGGACTTTTACTCAGAATTTTAGTGATTGGTAGAGGATATTAAGGCCCCCTTGAGAGTTTTCTTTTCTTCTTAAGTGATAACTCCTCCACCTGTGTTTATACTACATATTTAAATTATTTCTTGTAGCTAAGTTACAATTACATATCAATATATAGTTAAAAACTGAATTATAATTACATAATTAATTATATATAATAATTAGTTTGAATTATCTGATTAGTGGAATCCAAATTAATAGGCTCTACTATAACTGTTTTTACATAACTTCAGTAAAAGGAAATAATGTTCATTTAGAAAACTTAGCCAACCATCTCCTTCTTGTTATGTTGACTAGTTTGGCAACTGCTGTAATTGCCTGATTTCAGATAGGTATTTTTCTCTCTTTTTGCATTTATTCTTTGACTTTTATTGAGATATAATTGATACACAGCACTGTATAAATTTAGGATGTACAGCATAACGATTTGACTTACATACATCATGATTGATAGGTATCTCTTTTGATTGCTAGTCCAAGGAAATCCATCAATGATGAAACATTTCTAACAACAGAAAAATTTCTTTTGGCCTCATAAGTATAAAGAGGGAGGTGACAAAAAGGCCCCAATAAAGATAAAAAGGAAATCTGTATCAGCCATGGCCATTTAGGAGACTGTGGGAAAGGAGAAGCTGAAATGTGGGCTAACAGATTTGAAAGGTAAATCAATGGTGATGGTAGTGACAGGGGACAGACTCCTCTTATCTCAGGTTATTATGAAGACTGAAATTTCATATGGTTCAGCCTAATACAATGGGGGGAGAACAAGAGACAGAGATTACTTTACATGAATGCTACTTGGGAAAACTGCTTTGACTATCAGTGCATAATATCATGGGCTTTCCCGGTGGCTCACTGGCAAAGAACACACCTGCCAACGCAGGAGACCTGGGTTCAATCCCTGGGTCGGGAAGATCCCTTGGAGAAGGAAATGGCAACCCACTCAAGTATTCTTGCCTGGAAAATCCCATGGACAGAAGAGCCTGGTGGGCTACAGTCCATGGGGTCACAAAGAGTCGGACACAACTGAGTGACTGATCATGCATGCATGCATGCATAACATCATACAAGTATGAAAAAGTGCTACACCAATGAACACGTAATAAATCGAAACTCTCTGTGAGACTAAAGGGTGACAGAAATTGAAAAAGAGTCATGATCACACTTTGCATCCAATAAGAATCCTATTTTAATGGTATGGATGATGAGATTATGGAGCTCAGTCTCCTGGGAAAGGGAAAGTGACTGCCTGCTTGGAGAAGGTGGCCTCAAGCAGTCAAGCTTTACATAGCACAGGTCACAGAACAACATCATGGGACACTGAGCAGCCACCCCAGGGACCAGCCGTACCTGGTCAGAACGGAGAGCGCCTGACCAATCCGCATGATGCAGGTGAGTGCCTAGGTGGCTATGCCTGGCTGACCCCAGCACTGGCATCTACCTGCAAGCAGTAGCCACAGCCTGAAGTCTTCATTCAGGGGAAGCGGCTCAAGCTGCACTAATTTAGTTTCAGGAGAGATATTCAAAAGGAAATGACAGTATTTGCTCAGAAAATCTTGAATGTGCTGCTAGTAACTGCTGACCTGCATAGTGATGAGGCAACTACTTATAAATGTGGCCATCTATGATCCTTCTGGGGCTTCCCAGGTGGTGCCGGTGGTAAAGAATCCACCTGCCAATGCAGAAGACACAGATTTGATCCCTGGATTGGGAAGATGCCCTGGAGTAGGAAATGGCAATCCACTCCAGTATTCTTGCCTGGAAAATTCCAGGGACAGAGGAGCCTGGTGGGCTACAGTTCATGGGGTCGAAAGAGTTGGACACAACAGAGCACACACATACACACGACTCTTCTGGAAAAGTGACCGACACTTCACATTCCCCCACAGTGATTTACTAAGTAGCCCCCAAAACACTGCTTTTATGCTGTGGTCTATTTTCTCAAGAGTCATATTAGAGACCTAACAACAGTAAGTATGTTTCTCCTACAAGTGGCTACAGGCAATCACTTGTGTCTTAAAAAAAAATTTTTTTTTAAATCTATTCCTTCTAGTATGTAAAGGGAAGAATAATACAGGTTGGTTTAGAAGAAAATAGGAAAAGGATCTGAACCTCTCCTCACCATTCTGTAGCCTCAGAAACTGTTTGATGAAAAATTATCTTCAATTCTGTGAAAATATTCATAATGTCTCTCATTAAAGGAACGCATGTTGACTGCTAAAAGAATCCAGGTGTGTCATCAAGAACAGAACAGAAATCTGCCTCCTCAGAGACGCCTACAGATGTGACAGAAGCCAGAGTGGAGCATCTATCAACGCTTCAGGCAGAACCACATCTTCTCAGCCTCTGCTGTCCTCAGAGCCCCCAGCGCAGAGCTGTGCGCTGCACAGGAGCTCAAAACTTGTCTACTGAGTGAAAAACCGAAAGAGGAGGTTTCAGGAGGAGGAAGAGAAATGTCAAAGGAGCACTCGGTAAGGCCCAGGCTTCACCCAAAGGGAACAGACACTTCTGGCCTACAGATGCTGCTGAAAGCCACGTTGGGGAGAACAGAAAACAGCACTGATGCTAGCCTGACAAAATGATATGAAAGTTGATTTGGAGAAATTAATATTCAAAAATCTCTCAGAAAAAAATTTTTTAAAAGACCAACATGAATTAACCTTTTTAATAAATATTAAAACATTATAAAACTACAGAACTTAAATTTGGTACACAACAAAGAAATAAGAGTCTGCAAATCAACTGCTATATATTGATAATTAATATAAACACAGGAAACATTTCAAATCAATGGGGAGAAAGTGATTATTCAATAAGTAATGTTGGGAAATGTAGATGGCCAATTGGAGGAAAAAAAAAAGGTAGATCTCTACTGGATTTCTTGTATAAAAATAAATCGCAGATGAAGAAATTTCAAGGCAAAATTATGGATATATAGTTACATATTTATTACATATACACACATATTTATTCTAGCACTAACAGAAACTATGGCTATAGTTTTAATGTAGCATGCAAAAATGTTCAAAGGCTATGAAAAGATTGATTAACTTGACTATATAGAAATTTTAAATATTTATCTGGGAAAGAAATACAAAATTGAGAATGAAAAAAATAGAAAAAAATGGTCACATAAGTGACCTGGGCTTAATGTTCTTCATACTCAAAGAGCACTAACAAAGTAATAAGAAAAAGATAAACAACCTGCCTCTTCACCCACCAACATGGCAAATAAAATTAAGAAACAGAAAAACAAGAATGTACACTGAAAAGGGCTTTGGCTTCTTTCCTACATAAGGAAATATAACTTAAAATATGCTACTATTTTCACTTTTATTAGATCAAAGCATTTGATAATACCCACTACTAGTGAGGGAGCAGTAAAAGTGACATATACGTTAGTAAGAATGTAAGTTGATATTATATTTTTGGAGGTAATGAGGCAAAAACAATCAAAATTAAAACAGACAAAAATTTTAATCAAACCATTCTATCTGAAGAAATTTACCCTAGAAATATACTTATATCAGATATGTAGGTATAAACATATATACAAGACTATTCCTGTATTACCAGACCACCTTACTCATCTCCTGAGAAACCTATATGCAGATCAAGAAGCAACAGTTCCAACTGGACATGAAACAATGGACTGGCTCAAAACTGGGAAAAGGCTGTATACTGTCACCCTATGTATTTAACTTCTATGCAGAGTACATAATGCAAAATGCTGGGTTAGATGAAGCATAAGCTAGAATCAAGATTGCTGGGAGAAATATCAATAACCTTAGATATGCAAATGACACTACCCTTTTGGCAGAAAGTGAAGAGGAACTAAAGAGCCTGTTGATAAAGGTGAAAGAGGAGAGTGAAAACGCTGGCTTAAAACTCAACTTTCAAAAAACTAAGATCATGGCATCTGGTTCCATCATTTCATGGCACATAGATGGGGAAACAATGAAAACAGTGACAGACTTTATTTTCTTGGGCTCCAAAATCGCTACAGACGGTGACTGCAGCCATGAAATTAAAAGATGCTTGCTCCTTGTAAGAAAAGCTATGACAAACATACACAGCATATTAAAAAGCAGAGATGTCCCTTTGCCAACAAAGGTCCATCTAGTCAAAACTATGGTTTTTCCAGTAGTCATGTACAGATGTGAGAGTTGGACCATAAAGAAGGCTGAGTGCTGAAGATTCGATGTTTTCAAACTGTAATGCTGGACAAGACTCTTCAGAGTCCCTTGGACAGCAAGCAGATCAAACCATCAATCCTAAAGGAAATCAGCCCTGAATATTCATCAGAAGGATGGATGCTGAAGCTGGAGTTCCAATCCTTTGGGCACCTGATGGGAAGAGCTGACTCACTGGAAAAGATTCTGATGCTGGGGAAGATTGAGCACAGGAGGAGAAGGGGGTGACAGATGATAAGATGGTTGGATGGTATCATTGACTCAATGAACAAGAGTGTGAGCAAACTCGGGGATATGGTGAAGGACAGGGAAGCCTGGTGTGCTGCACTCCATGGGCTTGCAAAGAGTTGGACATGACTGAGTGACTGAACAACAAGAAGAATATTTACTATAACACTGCATATGATAGCAAAAGAATCATAAAAACCTAGATGTTAGGCATAGAAGATATGTTTTTAAAAGTCTGGTGCTTCACACATAGAATAGTATGTAGATGTTAAAAAGCATGATATAGACCTCTAAGTAACTATATGTAAATTAAGTCATAAGATCAAACTATAAAATAATCTGACATGTTGTTTTAAAATTGTGTTAAAAAAAATATTTTAAGAGTCTCTCTGTCCACACACACACACACACACACAAACACAGAAGAAGAAGAAAACAAACTTTTGTTTATTGTATTTTATACCTTTCAGTTGAAAGTTTTACCTTGAGAAATTTAAGCTAATATTATGTATATAGATATTCACATTTGTATATATAATATAAATGAGTATGTACTTATTTAATAGAATTATGTAGCTTGAAATTTTCTATGTTAACCTCAAATGATGATTTTGATGGGCAACATTAAATATTAATAATCATTATAATATCAAAACCACTGTATACCACTGGTATACAGTAGGCCCTTGATGGTTATCCATTCTAAATATAAAGTGTGTATACATGACATTACTATTTACACTGTACATATACTTATATGCTCACACACACACACATACACATACACAAAGAAATAAATACTAGATAAAGGTAGTCAAGTTCCCATTAAATTTCTCAAAATCTACCTTATAGCAGATGTCACCTGAGAATAAAGTGCAAGAGGTCACAAAAAAAAAAAAAAAATCAAAACCAATAATAACCAAAATATTTATTAAGCACTTACTATGTCCCACTTAGTGTTAAGCACTTTCATTGACTGTGGTCTTTGGAAGAGAATCTCCCCTCTGAAAGGGCTTGGGGTCCCCACAAATGGTAGCTGAGTGTGAGTTTTTCTCTTTGGCCACCAGTCTCCTAAATTTGCAAAGCCTGTAGGTCTTATGTTAAAAACAAGATGATGCAACGTAGTGCAATAGTTTAAATTTAGGTACCAATGCTATTTTTGAATTATAAGACTGATGATTTGAGGGTATATGAGTGGTCTGGTGGGGCCCTTATGCATATGTAGAAAGCATGCTGCTCTGCGCCGGAGCCACGCCTTCGCTTAGTTACCTCTACAGAAAAAGTCCTCCAGCATCTTATTGTCACGGGACTTGCCCTCCAAGCTGCTATATTCCTCACACTTGCTACCCACCCTTTGCTCTTTGGGGCCTTAATCATGATTAGACAATGCCCAACCCTCCCCCATCAGCCTCGATCAACTTCACTTGCTATGTGGGATGGCAAGAGCCATGCCCTTCCTCCCCAGTGGGTTCAGAAGTTGGGAATGAAAACAAGTCTTGTTTTTTGACAGCTATCTGATAATTCTACGTCAGAGCTCATTAGGTTAGAGGAAATTCTTGGGTCAACCTTTAGAACTAAGAAATGAGGCCTTAATCACAGTAAAACGGCACTTTACAGATGTTATCTAATTAGTCACCATAAAAACTTTGAGACGTGGAGCTCATTATCCACACTGAAGTACCCAAGACTGAAGAGAAACTAATATTCCCAAGGTCACACAGTGGGTGAAGTGTGGTGAACTCTGATATGACTGACTCAGAAGCCCTTTCTAATAAATAGCTAATCACCAAGCCCAGTAGAGGCGTTGGCAGGCGCTGCCGGATGAGAGGTCGCCAAGGCTCGAGGCTTTAAAAAAATGTAGAATCCCTCTCTTTCTCTTTCTCTCTCTCCTTTCAGAACAAACCAACAATTAACAAGTATGCTATGTTTCCTCCAGTACACGATCTTGATTTCTCTGCAAAGCTCTTTTGAGCCCTCACAACAGCTCAAGCTGCATGCTCTAAGCCACTCCATCATCAATAATGAAGCCAAGACTTGCATTTCAGGTCAAAGCATCTCTTGAATGATCTCTAAGATTCTTCTGAGGTCTGCTCTTAAAGATGTTCTTTAGGTCTGTTCCTCAAAGTGCCAAGAATTAGGTCTTCAAGTACTTGGTGATAGAATATTCATTTGAACTGACATCAAAATACATGCACTCAACTATTCCTATGGATGGGACTACCAACCTTGCAGGTTTCTCCCACTTCCTTCAGGCCTATCCACTAGCTCATTAGTATATTCGAAGTGGTCAGGGAAGAAATTCGTGTTTTTTTTTTTTTTTTTTTAGTTGGAAACTTCTGGACCAAACCCAAAAAATTTTGAGATAAAATTACTGATTAGAATGAGTTTGGGAGAGATACTATGATTTAATTTATTCAGATCACCTTTATTTTCCATCAGGAAACATAAGGACAGGCCGTACTTACTCATGAGAGCTGGGAAAAATAAGCAGTTCAGAGTTGGGCTTTGAAACTAGACAGGTTGGAATCCTAAGACTGCCATTTACTAGATATTGGCTTTGGACAAGACACCGAATCTTTTTCTGCTCAGTCTCCTTTCTGAAGTGGAACGTATTAACCTGACTCAAGGAGCCACTGTGAAGACGATGCCCTCAGAACAAGGCAAGCACTCAGTGGAGTCGGCACTCTGGACTGGTGAGCAAGGACACTTCTGTTGATGGATTTATCCTGGCCCTTTGTTTCTTGACTGAGCCCATATTTGCTATTTTAACTCCTCTGTTAAAAGGAGTGGATAGTGGAAAAGCAAGTGGATGGTAAGCCCTTAATCAAACAGGACTGGTGTCCTTACAAGAGAAAAAGACACAAGAGTGTCTCAACACAGAAGAAAGGCCATGAGAGGACTCAGCAAGAAGGCAGCTGCCGCAAGCCAGGAAGACAGGTCTCGCCAGAAACCAACGCTGCTGCTGCTGCTAAGTCGCTTCAGTCGTGTCCGACTCTGTGTGACCCCATAGGCGGTAGCCCACCAGGCTCCCCCGTCCCTGGGATTCTCCAGGCAAGAACACTGGAGTGGTTGCCATTTCCTTCTCCAATGTATGAAAGTGAAAAGTGAAAGTGAAGTTGCTCAGTCGTGTCCAACTCTTAGCGACCCCATGGACTGCAGCCTACCAGGCTCCTCCATCCATGGGATTTTCCCAAGAGTTCTGGGGTGGGTTGCCACTGCCTTCTCCGAAACCAACACTACCAGCAAGTAACTTTGTCTTGCCCACGTCCAGAAGTGTGAGAAGATAAACTGATGCTGCTTAAGCCCCTCTTCCCCCCAAAATGGATAGAGATGTAAAGTTTATATTAGTCGAGGTGAAGAAGAATTAAAGGGTCTAATAAGAACTTTGATTGGGACAATTAAAGGTATGGGCTAAAATGAAATTGAGGAACCAGGTTGGCCTTATCTTTCCACATTTTTTTCTGCCTGCAAAAGCTGTGTTCACTCAGGAGGCGCTCCTTCTTTGAAAATAACCTGAAGACAATCAGTTTTGGATTTTTGGTCAGATAGCAGCAGAAAAAACACTGCTGTCCTTCGCACAGGGGGATGGGATGCTGTCCTTGACCCACTCTCCCCTCTGAGCCATGTGGCAGCTCTAAGTGACGTGCCTGCCAGCCTGGGCTGATGTGGTGGCCTTCTTCTCTAGGTCTCCAGTGCCTTCATCAAGATGCCCAGGGCTGGGGCAGTCACCCGTCACAGAGGACAGGCATGTCCCTCTACTAACCCACACAGACCCTGGTGTCAGGGCCAGGCCTGTCAACAAAATAAGCCAATTCATCAGAAACTTTTAGAATGCTAAACTGGTTCGAACAGATAAGACATTCTTTTCTTTTCCCAAAGCAGAATATGGGCTCACTGGTCACAGAGTGACCTGTCATTTCAATGAGGATTGCCCCGCAGAGCCTGTGCCACTCACTTACTGCCCACACAGTAGTGAAATCATACCCAACAGAGACAGAGTTTTATATGTGAACCAGGTGATTCTAACTTATAACTATTCCCAGGGTCCAGGTATCCCAAGAGCACAGAGCAGGTAAGTAGCTCTCTACATGCCAACCACATTTGTAGGTATCTAACAACAAACACTAGTTCATGTCTAGTTGTCTACCATCCAGGATGAGACTTAAACTGACAGATGCTTGCTGAAAAATTGGTAAGTAGGAGATCC
The DNA here is from genome assembly GCA_006410635.1 of Cephalophus harveyi. NCBI lineage: Eukaryota > Metazoa > Chordata > Mammalia > Artiodactyla > Bovidae > Cephalophus > Cephalophus harveyi. The sequence goes on along the minus strand of SJYT01048722.1, from coordinate 79,821 downwards.
GTGCTAAGTGCAATGGTAGCAAGAAGGTGAATAAGATACGGTCCTTATATATCAGGGGCTCATAGTCTGCTAGAGCAGACAGGTCTGTAAACAACTACATTATGAAGGAGAGCATGAGAAGTGCTATAACAGAAATACAAACGCAGGGGAGCACAGATTAATTCTGCTTGGGGGAATAGAAGATGTCTGGGAGAAGGTGAAGGCTGTTGAAATAGGCAGGACTGTCAGGGATAGACAGTATAGCGCGTCACCAGGATTGAGTGTTCCAGGCAGGGAGGAGAGCAAAGCCAAAGAGCAGGAAAAGAAAGGAAATGTTTATAGAACGATGCATTTGGTATCAGGTGGGAGTCGCGGTAGATACCAAAGATATTAAGCTGTATATAATCAAGTTGAGGAGATGAGAGATACATTCATGCAACAAAGCAACCCAGTGCTAGAACTATGTTATCTAATAAAAGCAATGAGGAGTTTGGTATTTATATATATATATATAGTAGTGGGATTAATATACATACACTGTTGTATATAAAATAGATAACCTACAAGGACCAACTGTATAGCATAGGTAACTATATTCAATATTTTGTAATAATCTACAAGAGAAAAGAATCTGAAAAAGAATATATATACATACATGTATAACTAAATCACTTTGCTGTACACCTGAAACTAACACAACACTGAAAATCAACTATAGTTTGATTAAAAACAACAAAAATAAAAGAGAAAAGAGAGAGCGGGGGAAAAGCAATGAGAGCTACTAGTTTGGAACTGAAAGAAGGCTGAGGTTAGAAAACTGTAGCTGAGACATTTCCAAAAAAATGGCAAAGAAAATGTGAACAAAGGCAGGAAGCAGCTCCCTTGGAAGTTCATGCTGAGGAGTGGCTGAAAATAAAACCTGAAGTCGTAGAGGGGAGTAAACGCAGATCAAGAGGAGGCGTTTGCAGCCCTCTGCTGGGAAGTTGAAGGCTGACTCTGCACTTGAGCAGGAGAGTTTCAGATGGACAGGGGCACTAGGAAGCTCAGTCCAGAAGTGGGAAAGAAGACAGTCAGAATGACAGAAGGGGAGACAGACAGGAAAATGGACTGGGACGAGGGAGGAGCCAAAGGCAAACCCAAACGTCAAAGGACAGATAGTAAAAATGGTTGACAGGGACTTCCCTGGTGGTCCAGTGGTTAAGAGTCCGAGCTTCCACTGCAGGGAGCATGGGTTCAAGCCCTGGTTAGGGAAACAAGGACCCACATGCCACGCCATGCAGTGAGGCCAAAGCAAAACCGACAAATAAATAAATAATCTGAAAAATAAAAAATAAATCGACAGGTTACGTGGGATAGCCATGTATGGATGTGAGAGCTGGTCCATAAAGAAAGCTGAGCACTGAAGAATTAATGCTTTTGAATTATGGTACCGGAGATGACTCTTGAGAGTCCCTTGGACTGCAAGGTGATCAAATCAGTCAATCCAGAGAAAATCAACCCTGAACATTCATTGGAAGGACTGATGCTGAAGCTGAAGCTCTAATCCTTTGGCCACCTGATGTGAAGATTCCAACTTATTGGAAAAGACCAGGATGCTGGGAAAGATCGAAGGAGAAGGGGATGACAAAGGATGAGATGGTTGCATGGCATCACCGACTCAATGGACATGATTTTGAGGAAACTCCAGGAGACAGTGAAGGACAGGGAAGCCTGGCGTGCTGCAGTCCATGGGACACAACTTAGCAACTGAGCAACAACATACACTTCACTGACTGCTTAGTGTCTGCTGGGCACCGGATGGGATGCCGGCCAAAAGTGACTGGGGGTGGAAAATAACTCGCGTTTTTCAATTTAATCATTTCAACTTGAAGACCAAGAGTTTTCATGGTTTTGGTTTTTATTAAAACTGTGCTAAATCCATCAACAAACTATCAGCATTTAATCTATTTCCTGTTCAGCAGAAACAAGGAGAAACAAAAATCAAAGCTAAGAGAGAAAATGTAGGAAAGGTGGGAAAGTATAAAAGTATGCCCTTTATTTAACAAATCCAATAAACCCTCATTTACTTCATATTTTATAAAAACATTCTTCAGCAACTTAAACTCTGTAGGTTCAAGGCAATACTATCTACAAGACTACAAAATTAAAATTCATAAATAATCCTTCCTCCAAGAAAAGGTCACAGAGGATTTAAAAAGGAAAGTGGATTGAGTTTTGAAAATTGGTGGGAGGGGGATTCAGGATTGGGAGCTCGTATACACCCGTGGCGGATTCATGTCAATGTATGGCAAAACCAATACGGTATTGTAAAGTAAAATAAAGTAAAAATTTAAAAAAAAATTTATTTATAAAAAAAAAAGAAAGTTGCTATTGAAATATGGTACCTGTTGCAGAAATTATTTATAACCAAAGAGAGCATAAAAACTAGCCATGAGGGACAAGCAAAATGCATGGAGGCTGGGGCTTACACTAATTTTAAGAGTTAAGAATTTGAGAAACAAGCCTTTCTCATTTTAAGCAATCACTGCTTTACTGAGCAAATCCCAGGGAAGCTTGGTTTTACTGCAAATTATATTACTCCCTTTCAAAATTGAAACTGCAATAGAACCTATCACGGTCTGGCATGAAAGGCTGTAAACATGGTGAATATGGAGAAAAAATGAAGCTCACATTGGCAAAATACCCACACCTGACCAGAAAATAAATCACTACACGTTTTGTCAAAAAGCATTCCTCATGAGAACAAAGTGACTGTAGCTGAAGTTGGCAACACTCTTCTTGGTGGATAACATTATCACTTGTCATTTACCAAAACACCAATTAAAATTCACATGAAACCTCTGCAGCAAAAATGCCCCCAAATGCCCTGGCAAAGGACTGTTCAAAACATAGAAAGCTGTCTAAAATCACCTTCTGCCTCAGATGACTATATGAAGAAAGGCTCTTCACAAATATTAGATCCTTATACTCTAGACCAAAAAAAAAAAAAACCAACACAAAAAACTAAGTAATCATCTGTCCTGAGATATGTCTGTCTTCCCTGTGGACAATAGGGTCTTCTCAAGTGATGCTAGTTGTAAACAATCTGCCCACCTGTGAAGGAGACACAAGAGAGGTGAGTTTGATACCAGGGTGGGGAAGATTGCCCTAGAGGAGGTCATGACAATCCACGCCAGTATGCCTGCCTGAAGAATCTCACGGACAGAGGAGCCTGGCAGGCTATAGTCCATAGAGTTGCAAAGAGTCAGACATGACTGAAGTGACTGAGCATGCACGCATGCATGGACAATAAGCCTTTAATTGATTATATTTTGGCTTTTTTGCTTCAGCCACCAGGAAGCTCAGAGCTAACGTCTAAGTTTTCTCTTGGTGAACATCTCCAATCTGAATTTACATTTTCCATGACCCTAATCTTTTGCTTGCTACTAATTTGGGAGGTGGACTTTACATGTTTTTTTAAGTCACTTCAAAATCTCTGGTAGATGAGGTACAACTAGAATTAAAAAAAAAAAAAACACACAATAGTTTGTTTGTTTTTCTCTTGGTGAACATCTCCAATCCGAATTTACATTTTCCATGACCCTAATCTTTTGCTTGCTACTAATTTGGGAGGTGGACTTTACATGTTTTTTTAAGTCACTTCAAAATCTCTGGTAGATGAGGTACAACTAGAATTAAAAAAAAAAAAAACACACAATAGTTTGTTTGTTTTTTTTTTTTTACCAAATTTTAAACTACTATTTGTGATGAGTGCAGTTTTTTTCCATTTTCTTTATAGAAGTATGCACGTAGTTCTTTTGAGCCCTTGGTTGCTGCTATCCACAAACAACTATTAAATCAACCATTAACAGACTCTTTGACTACACTCTCATTGACTACGCTAAAGCTTTTGACACTTTGATCCACTTTGACAGTGTGGATCACAACAAACTGTGGAAAATTCTTAAAGAGATGGAAGTACCAGACCACCTTACCTGTCTCCTGAGAAACCTGTATGCAGGTCAAGAAGCAACAGTTTCAACTGGAGATGAAACAATGGACTGGTTCAAAATTGGAAAATGAATACATCAAGGCTGTATATTGTTGCCTTGCTTACTTAACTTGTATGCAGAGTACATCATCTGAAATGCCAGGCTGGGATGAAGCACAAGCTGGAATCAAGACTGCTGGGAAAAATATCAATAACCTTATATATGCAGATGATACCATCCTTATGCAGAAAGTGAAGCAGAATTAAATGGCCTCTTGATGAAGGTAAAAGAGGAGAGTGAAAAAGCTGGCTTAAAACTCAACATTCAAAGAACTAAGATCATGGCATCTGGTCCCATCACTTCATGGCAAATGGGGAAACAATGGAAATAGTGACAGACTTTCTTTTCTTGGGCTTCAAAATCACTGCAAATGGTGATTGCAGCCATGAAATTAAAAGATGCTTGCTCCTTGGAAGAAAGGCTATGACAAACCTAGACAGCACATTAAAAAACAGAGACATTACTTTGCCGACAAAGATTCATCTAGTCAAAGGTGTGGTTTTTCCAGTGGTCATGTACGGATGTAAGAGTTGGACCATAAAGAAGGCTGAGCATCAAAGAATTGATGTTTTTGAACTATAGTGTTGGAGAAGACTCTTGAGAGTCCCTTGGACTGCAAAGAGATCAAGCCAGTCAATCCTAAAGGAAATCAACCCGTAATGTTCATTGGAAGGACTGACGCTGAAGCTGAAACTCCAATCCTTTGGCCATCTGATGAGAAGAGCTGATTCGTTGGAAAAGATCCTGATGCTGTGAAAGATAGAAGGCAGGAGGATAAGGGGACAATAGAGGATGAGATGGTGATATGGCATCAGGAACACAATGGACATGAGTTTGAGCAAGCTCCAGGAGATGGTGAAGGACAGAGAAGCGTGGCATGCTGCAGTCCATGGGGTGGCAGAGCCAGACATGATGGAGCGACTGAACAAAAACAACAGATTCTCTTCCCAGACAGGAGGTTTTTCAGTCTCTCTCTTGCTGTCTGTCCAGGGCTCCACTAGCCATTTGAAAGTTTCCAAATAAGAAATTCAGTAGTTTACTATGCCATGGGTTGGCCTAGTTCTGCTCTTCAATGCTCAGTCTGTGACTAATTCAGTATGTTTCTTTGTATATCTACTAAGATTGATTACAGACATGTACTGAAGCAACACAAAAAAATCTTTGTCCCACTACTCTTTATTTCATCAATATCAAGCTAGAGCAAAAAGAAAATGTCTGTTCACTTGCTTTGAAAACAAGAGCAGAACTTGGAGCAACATTATGAAAGTGGTAGTTTGTCTTTGCCAATAGCTATACTCATCTTTCATCTTTCTCTTCCAATATGCTCTGGCCATAATAGGCTGCTCACATTTTTTCCAAATCTGCTTCATTCACAGTGTGTGGTACATGCTGCTGCTGCTGCTGCTAAGTCGCTTCAGTCGTGTCCGACTCTGTGCGACCCCACAAACATCAGCCCACCAGTCTCCCCCGTCCCTGGGATTCTCCAGGCAAGAACACTGGAGTGGGTTGCCATTTAGTAGGCACATAAAACATACTTATTGAATAAGGAGCGGGAATGCTCTGATACTTTCCTGCCCTCATATAGGTTGTTGACTCTTGTTTGAAAAGCTCCTTTTCTCCTTGCCCATCTGGCAAACCCTCTTTCATCTAACCACTGAGTTATACTTGTATATGTAGCTGTTTTCCTTCCTGACAATAACTACTCAGAGCAGGCACTACACTTTTTCACCTTTGTGCTTCCAATATGAGCTTGGCACATGGTAGGTGTCTAATATTTGTAGGAAGGAAGGGAGGGAGGGAGAAACAGTTCTCTGCATTGCTTTTAGAAAAGAATGTATGGCATTTTACTAGCTACTCAGAGTTGCATTCAATGGAAAAAAATGTTTGCCTCCAATTTTTCAGAACCACTCCTGCAAAAGTGGATTGAATTTTGTGTTTCACTGAATCCATCCATTCATGATTAATTGGGTAGTTAAGCACATCTAGTTACATGTGCACCTGGGAATTCTTCCAACTATCATTAATTTTGCTAAAGATTCAAATCCCCAGTATTTATCTGCTGAAACGGAGCCCCTGTTACTCCTCAGCCAATCAAAATTGAGTAACAAACTCTATTGTTGACAAACAACTGAATAATTTACAAAGGCTGTAACTATGTGACCTCCAGTTGCCCCTTTGGTTACTGCCATAATAAATGTGATGCCATTTAATCTTCCTGCTTTCTTCCACTAACTGGGTACAAAAAATCCAGTTATATTCTTTAAATTGGGAAACCCTGAAACATTCAACATAAAGAAAGCAACAATTAGCAACATACTAAGGACTGAAACTGAAGTAAATACATGTCTCTGGCTTCCAGGTTTATTAGCTGGGTGGGAAGGGGGGAACTACACTTGAAGCCCGTGCAGAGCATCTGGCAAGAAAACATTCTGAAAGGTACTGCAATCTTTTCCAAAACAAACTAGAATGCTCTCATTTCCCCTCACAGTCTGCAATCAAATAATGAAGTGCAAACATGATCCAGCTCATTTTGGCTGTCAGCCTCTCAGCGTCATCTGAGTGTGTGCCAGGATCCTGTGCTATTAGATATAATCAGGGCCTGCAGATGAACCCAAAATAGCCAATCTAGTCTCCAAAGCTCAGCCTCCAGGCCTAGCCAGTTCCTTCTCCTGTACCAAAGTTCTCACCAGCCATTGGTGAGACATTGCTTGTCATCAATTGTCATTCCATTGGCTACTATATCGATTAACAGTTTTGCATATGCTGCAGATAATGCAAAATGTGTCTTCTACCTAATACGTCCTCTAAATATGCACTTGACTTTCAAACTAAAAAATCCAACTCTGAAGCAGAGAGGAATAATTCATAGGCTTAAGAAATGGATAATTTGATTGTCAACACCAAGTGTTTGCAGGTGTTGGGTAGATGACTTGCTCTCTTTAATTCAGGGTCCTAAAGAAAATAAAAATGACAGAATGGCCACAAATATGTATATTATATCTGACAATATAGAATGGGGATCAGGCTCACCTTCCTCCTTCAAGTATCAGTTGCCTTATATCAGGGTAGGGTCTTTAGTTAATAAATGATTATTCTTCACATCCCAGGGAAACATCACTGACAGAAGGCTCATCAAGGGCAAGAGAACCAAGTAGAATTGGGATCTGAAGAAACTAACCAGAAAGGACTTTCTCACACTCAAGAAGCATTCATTGGCTGGAAATAGAAATACACTATTTATTGTCTAAAGTAATTTCCTAATGAAACTGTTTACAAACTGAAGTAATAGTACTAAACCTCTTACATCAAGTTCATATTCAAGTCAGTGGGAGCAAACCCAGATATAGCCAGATACTCTTCAAGTAAAAAAGGATATTTGGACAAACCCTATCTTGGTTACCTTTCAGCTTTGCATAACCAGCTACAGAATGGTATCTTTCTACACACACACACACACAAAGCCATCTACCTACTCAATAGCCTCCAGGAATTGTAGCAGATCCAAAATATTAAAAACTGACTTTTCCCCCCAAATAGTTTAGTGACCCTGTACCAAAAAAGTACTCAGATGAATTTGTATTTTTAGAAATTCTTAACTCAAACATGATCACCAGTGTGAGAATACTTAAACAGAAGTGACTTATCAGCCTCTTTAAATAAGAATGTTTCATAGTTCATCATATAAGTTTTTATTTTTATTTTTTTTTAGCTTCTTTAGCCATGGACTTTATTGTTTGAATATTTGCAATTATTATTCTATACACAAACGTTAATTTCTTACAAAACTCTGAATTCCATATTGCTAGGTCACTTCACTCTTCATTTTATGTCACATTTCCATCAAGAACTATTTCCCCGTATCACAATCTGCCTGATTGTGTGTTGTTGTTGTTCAGTTGCTAAGTTGTGTACGACTCTGCAGTGCCATAGACTAGCCCACCAGGCTCATCGGTCCATGAGATTTTCCAGGCAAGAATACTGGAGTGGGTTGCCATTTCCTTCTCCACATATAAGTTTTTAAAAAGAGGATTAATTGAATACATTGGGTGAAATATGAATAAAAGCAGATTTATTTTCCCTCTTTTTTTCCCTCAATTGTCTGATGTTTTATTGTTTGTTTAAGTGGTAATCATAATTGCATCAACCCTGTATGAACATTACAGATAAACCAGCTTTCAGCTACTAGGGCAGAGACTAAGAGCCTAAGATTAACTATTGCATCTATAAAGCCATCAACTCATTTAAGGCAAGAACAGTTCCTTCAGATTAGCCTTATTTTTGGGAAACAGTAGAGCCATTGTCATGGATGGGGAATAAAAGGAAGAAGAAATTCTCTGGTCTTTATCTTCTGTTGTCTTATTATTTTCATCTGATTATTAGTTAAGGGGTTGCCGGGAGCCAGTGTGAGGAATCCCGCCCGTGACAAGGTCACGGGAAGCCTGGCAAACGCAAGGCGTGTTCAGGTTTCAGGGGTTCCCCCTGGAATTTCCCGAGCATCCACCCCCCAAAAGAATAAAAATCTGCCAGCCTTTTTACTCTGCTTTTCCACTCTTCTGATATTCTCTGGAAAAGTCAATTCAAGGCTTTAGTCTTCTGCATTTGAAAGGGATGTTTCAGTTAAACCCCCTCTGATAACTCTCTAGCTTGCTTGCCTAACAGGTTCCCCAGACCTCTTACAGCTTGTGAATTGCTTACAGCCCCCAACTGCGAGAGGCACAAAGCTTAAAAGCATCTTAAAGAAACAGAGCCTTTTCTAAAGAGTTAAAAATTACATTGGTGAAGGTTTTCACTGTTGATTCAATGACTGCTGCCAGACCTCCATATTCTTTATCTTTTAGGCACCTGGAGGATGTTAATCAATGTAAACGGGACATGGAAAAGGATAGATAGTGGTTTTGATGTTAGCAACACTAGACTTTTGAGTTAATTACTTTTCTTTGTTGTATATCACTGCACTCCCCTTGTGTCCTTGCTATGTAAGAATGTAACTTTATTTAGTGCTTTCTGAGAGTGGCACCAGACTTTGGGAAGATCAACACAAATAAGTCTTCTGGTTGACAAACCCTTATCAGGAAAAAGGTTGTAAAATGTTAATTGGCTCTCTGGCTAGAAGACATGTAAATCATCTAAGACTTGTGTATACAATTAGGTA